>OU896707.1:46097515-46437511 GCA_918026855.4 Phaedon cochleariae
ATTACCGTATGGGAAATCAATTGGCGCTCGAAAAGGTGTATGAACCACTCATGAAACCGTTGAATGTTATCTCAGCAGCAGCAGCAGCAGCAGCAGCAACTCCAAATACAACAGCTACTACGAAGAATATTAACAAACAGTTAACGACAATAATGGCACAACCCACATATCATTCCACACCGATGTCGGGCAATGCGTCTCCAGGTGCTACGAAAACACCCAGACAATCCGTAAAATCACGTAGTTTCACCGATGATTATTCAAGCATACAAGAAGAAGATGAAGAACCCGAATATAGAACAATGATGGATACACCACCAACATCATCTTCTTCACACATTTCAATCGATACTATGATGCCCGCTGATGGGGCAGAAGCGAACACACTAGATGGACAATTGAGAAAACATTTAGATAACTTGAAGTCTAATGACCCCAATTATGACACCACATATGGCGTTCGTATCGATCCCACCACGAAAAACACGATGATGGGTGCCATGGAGATTCGTTTTCCTCCCGGACAAATTGAGTTATTGTGCAGCAATAAGAGGAGCAAAATTTTTCCAGCAACGTCTGAACTATATAACCTCATATTCATGAAACACATACCGAGATCGATCAATGATCGAGATAAGAGCGTATACACAGCCCTGCTGAAGAATACAAAGGCGCCATATAAGAATTTCGATGTACGGGAAGGGTTGAATATGAGTACGAAATCAAAAACGAAATATCAGCAAATTATCAAACCATTAATTGGTTCTCCACATAATATGAGGAGTCAGCAGCAAAAAGTTAAAGGTGGTGGAGGAATATTACAATTGAAACCATCCAGAAAGAGTGTTAGTAAACGCCGCAAAGAGTACGTCTATTGGAATAAAGCTACAGAATTAGTAGAACGCCTTCGGCTATTGTGGAGTTCAAAATCAGCCGGTCACACTGGGCACGATGATGAAATAATGTCAATAATTGAGGAATTACGCGAAGAAGGCATTGTGCATTAATTTTAATTTGTCTCCAAGGCATAAGAGGGATATGATGTATGCTGGCCTATTAGTATATCAACGTTATTCAAGGAGATCACAAGCATTCAGAAGTATTTCAATAGGTTTGAATAACGCTGTTATGGAGATAAGTGCAACCAAAAGGCGAATAGTCAATGAACTGCATAAACCTGCCAGACGAAAGTTTCATAGAAGGAGAACTATAATAAAAGGTTTCGCAGACTTATGGCAAGTAGATTTAGCTGAGATGCAAACGTATTCTAAAGAGAATAGTGGTTATCGATACATATTATTCACCATTGATTGCTATTCTAAATATATCTGGACAGAGCCGATAAAATATAAAACCGGATCAGAAGTGACACATGCTATGGAAAGAGTATTGAAAAGGGCTGAATACTCGCCAAGAAATATGCAGAGTGACCTCGGTAAAGAATTCTATAACAAACACTTTGGCACATTGATGGCGAAATATGGAATCAATCATTATTCTACGTATAGTACGATGAAGGCTGCGATCGTCGAACGGGTGATAAGAACACTGAAGAATTGGATTTATAAAGAATTTTCTGCCAGAGGTGAATATAAATGGTATGATATTTTACCGCGCCTAACCAATGCGTACAATAACAAAGTGCATCGAACAATTGGTATGAAACCCTCTGAGGTCACATCTACTACGAAACTGCAAGCTTATAGTCACATGAAGATAGCACCAAAAGCTAAATATCAAGTTGGTGATATAGTACGGATAAGCAAATATAAGGGGGTTTTTGAGAAGGGATATACAGCAAATTTCTCTACGGAACTATTCAAAATATTCGAAGTGAATTTAACGAATCCCAGAACATACAAACTTGAAGATATGGAGGGCAAACCGATCAAAGGATCCTTTTATGAATTGGAGCTATTGAAAACCGCCAACCCTGAGGCATACTTGGTGGAAAAAGTCTTGAAGAAGAATGGAACTAAATTATTTGTCAAATGGCTCGGATTCTCTGAACAACACAATTCTTGGATTGATAAGTCTGCAATAATTTGATGTATGCTAACCCAATATAGTTCTCCCGAAACCAATTGTATGCGTTTCTCTATCCATCCTCTACCTGTTGAATCATTGTCAATCCAAAGAAAAAACACGTTTTCATTAAAAATTATATTTATTGAAAAAAATTTGATTCGGAAACGTAATATTCATATATAGATATATTCACAATAATAATAAGTATGAGGAACCCAATCCCTCTTCCTATTGGTCATCTTCATCTGAACTGGCCTGTTCCCGTACGTAGTATGGTTCTGGTGGAGGTTGGTTCAGGCTCCTACGATATTCCCGTCTCTCGTGCGGCAAACACCAGCACGCGCTGAAATGGTGGTCCTCACTTCTATATGGATGGCCGACATTCTCACAAAAATATGCCCCATTTGAGCATCCGGCACATACACCATTCCAGCAGTCGTTCCGATATGTGCTGCAGCTGACACACCTCCGGAATCGCAGCTGGTTCTCCATACTGCACGCCCTGCATGTGTTTCTGCAGATACCCATGTTGGTGTTCTTCAGCAGCTTGGAGCACGTCACACACCTTGGTTTGATGCCATCCTCATACTGCACGCTCGGTCTAGGAGGGTCTGGAGATCTCCGACTATTCGCTGCAATGCAGCGTTGGCATACACCGGTACAGGGGTTGATGTCGCTGGCCGCCCAACCAATGTCACAGTTATGGCAGAGTATGAAATCATTCACCCTAGATGGGTACACTGCCACAATTGGTTTGGAATCCCATGATTTTGGATACGACATGATTATATCTATGTTTGTAGACTAGTCGTTCTTCAATGGTACGATGTGATCGATAGAAGTCTAAGAAACACTATGATGAAAAACGCGCACCTCCTCTGCTTTTCAATGCTCGCACCTACTACCCCTCTATAGTTGGTTGCGCATCATGAAACCATTTTTTCGGTGTTCACGCATTGATCACACTAGTTCAATGGAATATGGACACGCCCACATATTGTTGTAAGAACCGCCTTTTTCCCCACTCGAAGCATAGACCGCCTTCCTCCCTCTTTCGATGTGAGGATAATAAAACGCACAGCCCTATGTTGAGAACGTTAGTTTGAATTCATTCCTCCAAAAGAAGAAGACTCAACTACCATATTCCTACACCATCATGAACGGAGAACTTAGTGGAATTGTCGAGAAGCTGGCAAATCTGTCGCTGATAGATGAGAATCAGTTGAATGTAAGTATTTCCAACATCATTGTTAACTGATTAGGAAGGCGATAGGCCTTATCCATGTTTCAAGTACTCTAGACGAATTTTTTTCATTATTCACAGGATCTCGGAAACGCACACGTTGGTTTCGACGGTGGCGATGTGGAGCAGGACAACAACAACGATCAAGACGAAGGGTTTGGTGACTAAGAATGCGGCGAGAGGGAGCAGAGGGTTCAAGAACGAACGAGGATGATAGATGTCGTCGGTCTCCGAGAACACCATCAGGAGATGGCCTACTGCACAACAGTGGCAATGGTGGTGTTGAACACAGCGGAGGGGGATAAAAATCTGTGTAATAGGTGTTTCCTCCTATATTTGTTGAGACCGACGTTGAGAGGAGAATATCTACACTCTTTAGCGCATTTAACATCCAGCTTTTTCGAGATTCCGAGAGAGTTCACATGCGAAGCCTGCTCTGCTCCTCTCTACCAAATTCACATGTTAAACTTGTGCCCGTCGTGCAATCATGCCAAAGAAAAGTTACATATTTTTTAAGTTAATATAAGGTAGTTTTAGTCATACTCTAGAATTAGTTTTGAATAAATTATGTATTAATGATAATAATAAAATTTTGACTGATATCGATTCATATTTTCATTTTGAGTGATTTGGATGGGTTAGGTGGAAATAATGAAAAATTGTCATAAGAATATGTCCAGAAAAAAAACGATAAAGTTTGGAAAATGTGAAAAGAGTGTTGAAAATTCGAAAATGGGTTGATGATATAGGCTCTTCAGATGTATTTCAAGCTGTAGTTGACTGTGCACACAAATGCGCATGACTTGACCCATCCAAAATATGGTGCGCACGCGATATCTACCGAAAATAAACGAATGTCGGAATTTCAATCTTCAATATGTATAAAAGTCTCGAGAAAAAACCGATTTTTTGGTATTGCGCATGATATCACTCACCAAAACTATAGTGCGCATGCATTATCTCGTGAATGCGAAGGCCTATCAGCGATCTGACACCACCAATGTGAAGGTCTCTGAAAGTTAACCGCCTCTGAAAAAAATCGAGTGCGCAGGCCTAAAACAAGCCTGAGGCCAAAATAGACCATAATTGGTCGTTTTTGGTTGCGCAAAAGTGAAAAATATGCGCAGTATATTGGATAATATATATTTTTGGGTATATATGACGAATCCATGATTAAAATTCCGATATGTGTTTTTTTTCTCTGATTAACGCATGCGCACAACATTTTTGTGCAAGTATTGCTTGCGCAGTTGGGTGCAATGTAAATGCCGGCTAAAACTCCATCTGTGTTGATTGTCGCCCCAATCCTCTCTCGAGTTTCCACCAATAGTATAAACCAATAGGAAATGAAATTATGATATTTATTGATTTTACCATAATGTATAATAATATTGATATTTCATAATCTCCCTCTTATATTTGCATTTGTTTTGGTTCTTGATTTTTCAGTAGTATATGACGGGTAACGGCACTTCTTCACAGACTTTGCCCTCCACGACGTCTCGATGAATGGAAACTCACGTCGTCTAACACTACAATTTCGTCAACTCCATCACCGTCGATCATCATCATCATCTGTTGCTGAATTCCGTTCGCCATATCGCGACATTGGCTAACGAATCACACCGCCTCTGGACTATGGTATTCATGACCTCTTCTCTCGTTATGTAGCGGTGACCCATTTTTTAGCGATGTTCTCCCTCGCCATCTTCTACGATTGGTGAATCATTGCTTGAAGACGTTCCCGTTCCTAAATGCTACCTCTACTTCCAATTTCAACAATCTTTCAGTGAAATCCTGGAATTTGTTGTTATATTTCGACATTATTTCATCGGTGTTTTTTGACATGATGTCCATCTTCTCGATTGAATCATTCACCTTGGGCACCATCATGAGAACCTTCTGAGCAAACTGAGGATAATCTTTGATATGCATCTTCACATCATTCAGAGATTTCCTCATCTCAGACATTTGTTGGTTATAGAACTCCAATGGTACACTATCTCCACCACTCGACGGATTACCGATATTTGTTAATCGTTTACCCTGCATATCATAGTTACCGCTGCTGTCCAGTTTGAACCCAATTCCGGGCCGACCATGCAAGGAGCTCAGCGATTTGCTCTTCTTGCGACCAAATTTATCGATAGCGTTATACATCTTCCACAAAGAACCGCTGAACGTGAACTAACAAGATCTGAATTGAACACGCGAATTTTCACGGCTTCTACTAGATAACCCCCATATCTCTCTCTCTCTCTTTCTCTATCTATCTCTTCCTCATCCTCTTTGATGCCTCTATATCGCACAATAATCTGGATTTGTGATTTCGATCTTTGTTAAAATAATAAGCATTCGTATTTAAATGTTTTATTACTATATCCTACTATTTACAAAAATGAATTGAAGAAACTAACGCTAGAAATTTTCAATGAACCGATGCATCTCCCTCTCATCATCGGTGTCCAACTCCATGGCCGCCCGAAGGTGTTCATCGATACCGTAGTATTGATTTCTACGCTCGTGGCGGATTCGACGACGTTGGCGACGGCTTTCCTGTCGCCTTGCGCGCCGCTGGACCCTTGCAGCTTCCTCCCTCTCACGTTCTTCGACCATCCACTCCTCCTCAGCCCTCCTTCCTACATCTCCTACGGCCTGATCGTCGTCGTCTATGACGATAATATTATTTTCCCCCTGCTGCCGGAGTTGACGTATAATATTATTTATCGTCATATAGGCGCCGCCATCCTCGTTCCTATCAGCCGTAGTCGAATCACATGGGCCTTCTGGTGAATGCGGGCGCTGGTAGGACGGTCTCGCAACCCCGTCGTTGGTGGTGGTGCTGTCAGCTTCTGCGATGGCTACACAAGTCACTGATGGATTCATTTCGCTTGTTGAATTTCAAACTGAATGATTCGAGAGGAGTGATTGAATTTATATCAGTGAGTCGGAGTGGGATCGCTGGCCGTGTTGTTAGAATAAGTGGTGGGATAGGTTGTGGTGGGAAAAAGTAGTGGGGGTTGAAATGAACGGAACTACCATAGTTTATATCAGTTGGTTTATTGAAATAAAAAAATTCACATACACTCTAATATGTACATTCATCTTTATAAGATACAACACTAAAAACTTACTGATAATTGAACATATATATACATTACCTAATCTATAGACTTAAAACTAACTTAATATTGGACTTATGTACATAACATAGCCTATAGTGAATTATATACAACTATAACTACGTGTCACCCAAGTACTCCCTATTCAGCCGATTATAATGCTCAAAGCGAGCTTTTCCCGTTTCACAGTCCCGTCGAAATTTTTCTTCAGCTTCAAGCTGTCGATCCATCTCGACGAGGCGTGAAAGCAGCGCTTCTCTTTGCGCTGAGAGGGAGCGCGACCTGCTTCCACTAACCGCAATCTGAGTATCCACGTTCGCATTCCACTGCTCCAACTCGACATCATATTTTTTCAAATTATCGATGAGATGTTGCGGTGGCAGTGGAATGCGTGCGTGAATATGAGCATTATCATCGGCCATTATATCTCTTACAGCAACAACAACGTTCTCCTCAACCGGATGCTGTTCTTGCAAACGTGGTTCATCCACACTTGTCGAATCACTTTCATGTCGATTAGCCGGATGCACCACATCTACGCGAATCACATTAATTGCTGATGTCGGCTTCAGTTGATTCGAACGTTGCTGTGTACTGCTCGAGGGGGCGGTTTTTTTGTGGGACGCATACCACTCTGAAACCTTACCACCTCGATAGGGATTCGCTTTGCCACGATTATCGAGGAACTTGTGTAGAATCGAAGGTTCTACTTTGACGCCAATCTTTCCCTTCTTCTTTTCCACAGAAGTTCCCCGATAATCTGTCTTGGATTTAAAAGATGACGATGACGACGACGACGACGACGACGACGACGGTGAAGGTGACGCTGCCGATTTCTTCTTCACAATGTGGAGCTTTTTTCCAATCCTTGGTGATTGGAAATCATCATCATCACTATCATCACCATCATCATCATCATCATCGCCATTCCCACCTCTCTTCAAGCAAGCTCTCTTGGGTGCTGATGACGTCGGTTGCGGTGGAGTAATTTTCCGCCCTTTAGTGGCTCTGACAGGCTTCGCGAATACTCCATCGCTACTGGCGTCAACACCGCCCAATGATGTGCTCGAGCGCAGCGAAACCTCACCGACATCTGGTGTAAGAGGTACTTGGGGTGATTCGAAAATGTCTTGCCAGGCTTCATCACTCTCTAGGTACTCCCTAACTTGTTGGCTGATCCACTTCTTCTGGCTGTCAGTTTGGTCCTCAGGGTCTTCTGGGATGTCGGCGATGTTCATGTCTGTAACAATGAGAATAGAAAATGAAACAATTTATTAGCTATGATTGTAGGAAGTATATACTTACTCGGAATAGGAAGATCCTGCATCGCGTCTCCTTCGAAGAATGCGACATTGAAACTGCTCTGGGCGTCGGACATGTCTGAAACAATAGAATAACATATAGTATCCTCACGTAGTATGAGTAAGATTAAATGAAACAAGATGGATCCAGTCGCCATAAAAATACTCACTTAAATGCTGCTCGGTGTTGTAGTATAGCGTGTGGAATAAAGTTGGCTCGTGTATCTGCAGTTCGCTGCCGGGGTAGATATTTCTGCGATGCTGTATAAAGCTGATCAAGAGTGTGTTCTGGTACTAGCTGATGTCTGCTAACAGAATGAGGAGTCGGTGTGTGCACCTCCAGTTTTATCCACTCACACCCCCACCAATTCTTAGCCACACCCATTTTCACCATTACCGCCACCACTAGCCCTCTCCCTGTCGCCTCTCCCACTCCAACTCTCCCTCTTCCGAATGCAACTGTCGCCTCTCCCACTCCAACTCTCCCTCCTCCGAATGCAAATATCTACTCCGGAATGATTGCAGTGAGGAATATTAATAAGGATTGGTTGGTGTAAAAAAAAACGATTCAATGAAATAATAATGTCCATTTATTATGTATATAATAACAGAATTAAAATTAATATAAACAACTTCAAAGATTATAGCAAGAATATAAGTACGGCTGAATATAAGCGTATACTATCTTCTGAAATTGAAGAAATAATTTATTCATATATATATATATATATAGTACAGGGTATCCCAATTTGGGCACTTTTGCAGGGTATCTCCCTTATCAGTAAAGATAGAGCATTGCGGTTTTCGCGACAGTGTGCTACTTTTTTATGAAATTAATAATGGCGCAAGCAGAATTGTGATAGCTCTTCCGGTTGTCGAGATACAGGGTGGAATTGAAAAATGTCACTTTTCAGGCACCCTCCGTGTCTCAGTTATCTTTGAACTAATCGAAGAAGTTAAAACTTTTTTTTATAGAGTTTTTCTCGTAGAATCCAGTGGCGTAGTTATTTTTTTGCTAGCACCTTTTGTTTTTTAGTTATGGAGCAAACATATGTTTTTCAAATGGAACACCCTGTATATTATTTCATATATACATTGAGCATGAAGTGGGCTTTCCAAAAATATATAATTGTATACAATTATTTTCCATTTGAAAAAACATATGTTTGCTCCATAACTAAAAAACAAAAGGTGCTAGCAAAAAAATAACTACGCCACTGGATTCTACGAGAAAAACTCTATAAAAACAAGTTTTAACTTCTTCGATAAGTTCAAAGATAACTGAGACACGGGGGGTGATATTTTTCAATTCCACCCTGTATCTAGACAACCGGAAGAGCTACCACAATTCTGCTTGCGCCATTATTAATTTCATAAGAAAGTAGCACACTGTCGCGAAAACCGCAATGCTCTATCTTTACTGATAAGGGAGATACCCCGCAAAAGTGCCCAAATTGGGATACACTGTACATGAAGACTAGATAAAGGATATAAAACATCATATTACATGAGGACTAGATAAAAAATAAATATGAATATATAAATCGCGGTCAATGTATCTGTCTGAGGTTGGGATACAGAGTTCGCTATCATTATTAATGAGGTTCGGACTGTTCCATCAACATTTTTATCAAGTCGTCCAAATTATCGCTCGAATTTGATTTTTTTTTCAGATGTTTGCATTGTAGCAGATATTGCTTGTTGTAACCAAAGCATATTACGTTCAGCACTCGTTTGATAAAATTCAATATCGCTATGCCCCCAAGGTAAAGTTTTTACTGTATTAGGTATAATAAACCGTTTATCGTCATGGTATGAAAGGGCGACTTTGTTTTTCATTTCAGTATGAATATCGTGACGATCACTGCGAAAAGTATTCATTTTTCTGAATATCAAGCCACCATTTTCTACGATTTTCTTATAATCATCCATCGATAATTCACTACTAACAACTGCCCTTGAAATCCCCTTTGCTTTTTTCAATTCGGCATTCGAAGATTGAACGTAATATGCTTTAGCACCCGTCCCATAAAAACTCACAATAGGATCATTTGGAAATTCGTCCTTCATATTACCCACTACTGATTTTGTTATTGGAATATTAAATTTGTTATCCGCGGGATAATTGGATGTGTCAAAATACCTTATATTTTCCTTCATGAAATTGTAAAAGTTTTCTGTTTCTATTTTGAGTATCAATGAATCCGTATCGGTATACAATAGCCACGATTTACCAGAGAAATTCTTCTTAATGCATTCATACAAAAAGTTATATATAACAACTTTTGACACATCTAGTATGCTGAAACCTAAATACAACGGTTTATCATAATGCACCCTAACTTTTCCCATATGGATTGCTACGAAATTTTCATGGAATACTTTACAGGTCTTATAATTGGGTAGTGCTATTAATGCATTAGCACCCTTTCTCTTTGTGATACTCTCCCAATGAGTTACGAGTTTGATATCGCTCCTTTTATCAACATTCTCCATGGTTTTGCCATAAACTGAGTTTACCATATTCTTATATAAACTCTTATCAGCTTTATTCGTACTTTTATTACGCATTTCTGTATTAAGGTCAACATACTTTTTCAACCACGGGGATTGCTTGAATTTGAGTACTCTATGGGTTTTAATCAAGGTCAAACCGTTTTCTATAGCCTGTTTGAGATTTCTGTAATGAACAATATATTTTATCTCATTCGACAAATTGGGAATCAGTTTTTTCAGCTTAGATTTTGATCCGGGTGGTGCAATGGATTCCACGAGAAAGGGTAGATCTGAGTGTGCGTCATGTAATTCCTCAGGATAGAATATGTCAACTTCAAGGACATACCCATATGGGCTATCATCTTCAACACCCATGATATCCAACTCCATAATTTCTTGGCTGTTCAACCACCTAAAATCGGATGTTGGTAGCGGCTGTGACATACTATGACCGTACAAGTTAGTTGCATCTAAATACATGATGTATGTTGATGGTTCATTTGGATTGAAGTTTGGGATGAACTTATTATTCGCAACATGGCTCCTCAGACTACATTGACTTATCCCACCTCTTATTCCTTTTTTGAAAAAATGTATCATATCGATGTCGGTTAACAATTCTAATTCGATTTTTGTGTATCTCAACATAGCATCCCATGATAAACCGGGTGCTGTAAAGTATTGGCATGGATCTAACTTGTACGTTTTTAAACAAACGTTCCGGAAGTTCTCGAAAACATCGCATAACAATAAAACATCTGATTTCAAATAGAGATCAGAGTAATCACCGAGTGTTTTACATTGAAACAAATTCCAAACATGCTCAGCTCTTAGATAATCCTCGTCTGAAATATGTTTATTAGATAAATTATCGAAAAAATCATTTTTAGATGGCAAATCTCTGTTATTCAATTTATCCATAGAGGTTATGAAACTATATGGAAAAACTCCCTTCTGCGTCATATATTTGAATTCTTCAGGGTCACGAAAATATCTAGCAGTTTCTACAAATTGAGATTCATTCAAATTTCCGGCCAAGGCTTGCAGAGGTTGGGCAAGGAATTTGTAGCTATCCAAGAATCGCAGTTTCAAAAAGACATTCTGATTCACACCGTTTTTTCCCAAATATTCGTCAACTAAGATATGTTTGGTAAATGAGATATATTTTTCCTTGGTTTGCGCGATACAATCAACTTTCTCTTCTCGATCGAATAGTTGTTTGATGAAAAGGTGGCTATCGTAGCCACTCATATTATGAAAAAATATGGGGATGAAATTTGGAATTTTAAAGTTCAAATTACATATTGAATGTGCGGCACCGAATCTTTTTTTCCCCGTTAGATGGCAGTGGTCTCTTACTTTGACGTCACCATATATGAAAGCTTTATCGCAAATGCCACACTCCGTGGCATCAGCGAATTCAACTTCTTCTGCCGGAGTTAATTTTTTCATAGGAACTACACGTTTTAGAAACAAGTTGTAAATTATTTTGCAGTCATTGACTAAATTGGATACGAATTTTTTCGCAGCATCTTTCCCACGGAATGTAACAAATTTCGTGATAGAATTATCGAAAGAGCATTTGATAAGGTATGCAAATGAATAAGGCTCATGTGCGAATGTTCTATTAGTGAAGGATTTCTCCAGATCTGGCTGGCTAGTATGTATCGGCTTCAGAACTGATTCGAAATCTGCATAAATAACGAATGATACTTTCATCTGTTTCTCAAATTTCTCGAATTTCAGAATGTTTTCAGGTACTGAATTTCCAAATTTATCGACTTTGACCTCTGTGGATGGAGTTGTAGTATATGTATGGTTACAATCATTTAGCTGATGGCGTCACAACTTTGTTTCATCTGAGAAATGTATCAAACAGCCGTCGCAAAAAAATTTCTTATGCCCCCTGGCAGATATCTGGCTAGATACCAGCCTAGATAAATTCTTTATCCAGCAATAGTGGCTATTTCCGGATTCATCATCTGTGGTCAGAAGTAAATTCACATGTTTACTCATTCTTTTCTTAGAGTAATACAGTGGGCCGACTATCTGATATTGCACTTGATGTTTTTCAAACACACTTTCTAACCCGTAAACGTTGATGGAACAATCATTGAGAATTTCGAATTTTGGGATGCTACTCACTTTAACAGGGAACTCTATACCCACCAAATTCAGAACCGTAGAATAGTGCGGATATGAAGAGGTTTCGCAAACATTAGCCCTTGCCGGATACAGTGCAGACGTCACAGCCCAAGCAAAACAGCACTCATCCTGGTTCACTATGTTCACTACTGCCTTTTTATTCTCTATGAAGCTAGGTAGCTTCATGTAGGAACACCCACGCAGCGGACTGTATTTGTTGATGTTGATTTCCAGAAACATGATTTTTTCTAAAGCCCAACCTATAACAATAATACCATCAGATGATAATCAAAAGTGTTGAAAAATATATCAACTCACCAGAATCGCGTTCCTCAAATTCAGTCGTTTGATTCAATAAGATGTCCTTGAATGTGTCAACTACGGCCTCCAAATCCAGCGATGAATCCATGATGTGATTTGGTGTCATGAAGGATTTGATATCGTGAAGATCTTGGGATTGTAAAATATATCTTCCGAATACTTCCATATTCACTTTGATGGAGTGGTGAATCGAGATTATATTATCCAATAGGGATATTATGGTCGCTTTATTTTCATTAAAAAACGTATTGTAATCCAATACATCAGTTCTGCATTCCAATCTATAACTTACAATACGGCATTTGAACGCATTCTCAATCACATATACTCCATCCCTATAATTGACGCAAGCGTTTGTTCGATGCTCCAATGTCCTTTTATGAGCGCTCATTTTATCAGCTGGAATCATCTTATTGCAAATGGTACATGCCTGCAGATTTCCAGAAGTTGTTGCTTGCTGAGTGCCATTTCCCAGTCGAGGCTTCTTTGCGATAGGAGGGTTCAAATTTCCCACACATGCAACTCTTTCATGGCGTCGTAGATTGTCACTACGCGTGAAAGACTTAGCGCACACACTGCAGAATAACATATTGTTCAGATAATGTATCACTCACAAAAACTAATGAGGTTAATGTTGATGGTAGTATTGAGAGAGAACTATGCGCTCACGGACGCAGCTATTGGGTTTATATAAGGCAGAGTCATGACGTAACACACATCGCCCCACTTCTACCAATACGACCTCGACCGTCGAGATCTCTCTCTCTCTCTCTACAACTCAAGGACACTCACACTCAAGGTCAAGCAACGTCGCATACGGTGCAACCTTCCATCACGGTCAAGGCCTTTCTCTCTCTACAACTCGAGGTCACTCACTCACAAGGTCGCACATGCGGAGGTAACTCTACCCAAGAGCACTCCCGCCCAAGGTCACTCCTACTCAAGGTCACTACCGTCCAAGGCAACTCCTACTCAAGGTCACTCCTGTTCAAGGCCACTTCTGCATCGAGGTCACTCTGACACGAGGTCACTCCCGCCCAAGGTCACTCCTACTCAAGGTCACTACCGTACAAGGCCACTTCTGCATCGAGGTCACTCCGGTCCAAGGTCACTCCTGCTCCAAGGTCACTCCGCCCAAGGTCACTCCCGCCCAAGGTCACTCCGCCCAAGGTCAGAGGAGAGTGACCTCGGGCGGAGAGTCAGAAACGGCTAATCTTATCTACTTATAAACATAAAGTAAATCAAATCATCCGTTGACATTGAATTATAAAAACTGACCAAGGAACACTCATGAGAAACGTGCATATCCAATAAAATGTTGTATATAAATATTGGATGTGAGAGTTGCGAAGTTAGTCTGGTCTGGGGCTACTCTTGACTTGACAAGAGCTCGTCGTAATGGTCGTTATAATGTAAGTTGTTATTAGGTCTTTATATTCATTAGTGTTGATTCATATTTCTCATTGCTACCCATAATGTTTCATGCATGCTGCAATAAATATTGTTATGTTTGAATATAGTATCGTACTTTCAGTTACCCCTAAACTATTAGTGCCTATTATAATATTACCTCTGGCAGAATATTAAGCCAAGCATTACCCCCTATAAATCGATATGGTGGAGTCACCAACTCTACTATATCGTGATATGAATAAACTAACCATCTTTTTTATCGTAACATGGTGGAAACACAACTCTTTTATCGTGACAATAATATTCATTGATTACTTCCTAATATTTGATGGGTTTGTTGATGAATGACTCATCCTAAAACATAAAGTATATGATTTTCAAGTCGAGTTGATTCTAGGTAAACATATCTCGATTAATTAACGGAACATCTGTAATCTTCGATTTTCTGTGTCTTTAACCATCATGGAAGGTTTTGTGAATAGTGCGTCCGATGATTCAATGCTCTCATTAAGCAGTGGATACATCCATTTTTATCCATACTGTCTGTTTCTGAAATATCTCTTGAGACAGGGCGATGTTCATCTTCAATTTGCTACGCTATCGTGGAATAGGGTTGCCATTGAAGAATACCTTCATAATGTATGTATTGATCAAATTCAAAAAATGCCTGAATGAACATAATATTCGGCGGCTCTAAGCGTTTTCAGCAACCATTTTTCTTTCAATTTCCAACGAATTCGTTCTCTACTTCACGAAATCACTTGATTGAACTATCATTGAATGAAGATTTCCATGGAGATACCAAATATTGAATAGAACTAAGGTAGAGTATTTCATTTGGAATGATTGTAGCAAACTTCATAACTCAAACGTTGATCACCTTGAATATTAACTTCTTCCTCATGAATGTGGCAAATTGGAAATGAAAGTCGACCTGTTTTAGGAGCTTTCTCAGAAATTGAAAGTACTGGTGGAAATGAATGTATCCACTTCAAACTTTACGAGAGCACATGCATAACTCAATGGACGCACTACATGTAATATATTTTTGAATTCAGTTTCCAATGAAGATTCCAAAAATAAGTAATAATAGGGTGTTTCTCTGAAAATGTCACAGCAAACATTTTCGATCAATTCAAAGCCTGTATTTTGTATCGTTACCATAGCACCTAAACAAATTTCTTGGAAATTTTTTCCTCCTCGACGGGAGGGAGCATGAAATTACACTGGAATTTTTTTGACGTGCATATTATTAATAGAGACGGAAAATCTATTCAAGAAACGAAAAAGTCGATATGTTGTAATTTTAATCAACACACAAATGAAGAAGAAGAATTATTGATGCAATCGATTAACTGTCAAACACATAAAACATTTTCTGTAGGTACACCGCCTACTAAGTGAACTAATTATGAAAAAATAGACTGATAGCCCTGTGGATCATCGTATAAGAGGAACAATTTTAGTTTTATTATTCCAAATGGGAAGATCATGTGATAGGTACATGGCGAAAATAAAAGACAGATAGTTTCTGTACGAGTTGCTGAATTCGAAAAAATATGTTCCTATCTTAGATTCCTCAATATCATCAGTTATTTTCGAAGGTTTTCATCTTGACTCAAACAAGCTATTGACAACCTGCGGACATTGATCAGAACATCGAAACATTTTGAATAATATCGGTTTACTAATGATCTTTAAATTTCAAAGCCTACCAAGTGTCGATATACGATCGAATTCATGTCACAACCAACTTATTCTTTTTGAATAAAAAGCAATTCAACAGCGAATTAATAAATAAATGCCACTTTGTGATACATGGTTGGATAGAGAATTTCAAAGAAGAAAAGATAGACTGAAAAAATGTACAGGGTGACATTAAAAAAAAAGTCGGGGTCACTTCCAGTCAAACAGGTGGTTTAAAAAAATTGTCGTTAAGTTCGTAAAGTGCGCTACCATTTATTAAATACCCCCTGTGAATTTCAAAATTTAATTTCTTCAAATAAATAAACTACAGGCCGTCTCCTGTGTCACCCGGTATAGTGGTACGACATTCACTGCATAAAATTATTGAAGGTTGGTAGGGTAAAATTGGAGCAACAATTTCTTCTCAATAAGCGTTGAAACTTGCTATGTTACCATGAATAATATTTTTTTACGGCTATAACACAAGATTGCTCTTGTCTTACGTTGTTCGATACATGAATGAGGTACTTTGTATGTCATCAATTCTATTTCTGTATAAGATATCACAATGAGTCATTTCACGCACTGACAGCTCTGATGTCCTACTCGAATGATTGCAGGATTTGCCTATTATGGGTCTTGCTGCAAACTTCATTCTCGTAGGCAATCACTATCATACCGTGCTCGTTAAACAATAAACCATAGTTTTTAGAGGAATATCAGGATACTTGATTAGTTTTTCACAAAATTGTTTCGAAGAATAATGAATGTGGAAAATTTAAAATGAAAATCGACCTGTTTCAGGAGATTTCTCAGGAATTCATGGTTTGCCTAAAAATTTGTTCATTCTGTACTTCACCAATGTATGTGTAATGTCTTTCGCAGAACGTGCAGAACGTTTTGGCAAGTTTTCTAGAAGTCAGAACAGGGAAACATTCAATAAACTAACGTCTTAGGATACAGGGCGATAAGCTCGATATGAGAAAACAGTCCACAATGTCTCATGGCGATACAAAGAGGTAGTCTGCCCCATAACCACTCATCTGAATCCCCACATCATTACTTTCACGCGTTTTCGGAATATTATCCTTTATGTGAATAGATACAGAGCAGCAAATAATGAGTTCTCAATAATCCAATCTTCAATAATTATGTCAGGAAAATTGACAATTTATTTTTTTCAGATTATCTCCACCACCAAGATGTTACCAAAACTGTTTCAAATGGATGATTACAAAGAATGTTTGAAAAATGATAATACATTTTGTAAAGTGAATGCACACCTTCAGCCTAAGAATGCTGGTAATGAGATTTGGAAGTCTATACAAGTAAGATCGCTAACTTCTGCAGATGACCTTTAGGACTGAATGATATTTTGATAGTTTTTCTTCACAATGGAATTGACTCAATTTACTTGCAGCTCTAATTCGAAATTCCTTCTGAATTTATAATAACGAAGGAGAGCCATTTTTGTCTAGAGTCTATACAGGGATTGAAACCGTGAACCGAGCTCAATGGAAGGGATAGTTCATTGAAGTATAAGTATAGTTCGATGAATAATTTATTATGGCCCAAAATTTTATTAAGGAAGAAAATATATCCTTCCAAAGTTGATTAATTTAGAACAATAATTCCGCATAACTTCTAAATGGTAGAAGCCACCAGATAGAAAGTTTCTGAATGAATGAATGTTGATGAAATACATTTCTCTGACATGCTTTCACATTTCTGATACTGCAATAAGTGATGGTTTCAGAGGGTGCGTCATGATTTTTTGAAGACAACTTTTTTCCTTCTATTACTTTTGGTGAATATACAGAAGGCAGAAAAGTAGATGGTTGACTGCCGCGACTTTTATAACTCGTCTAGAATTTGGTTTTTTAACATACAAAGATATACACAAGTTGATTTGATGTGAACAGTACAAATATTCAGCCAAGACTGAGCTACGTGAGAAATGAATTATAAAAATGTGAAATAAAAGTTGCTGATTCAATTCCTGGAATCTGTCTCGCCTCTGGTGAGAACGCCTCGAAGTGCTGAGTTGCGGAATCGATGATGTAGCCCATTTCCCATGGGTTTCCTGGGAATATGGAATATAACTCGCGGCTGATGGTATCGAGCGTATCGAGGCTAGGAATTCAGCCAAGGCAGTCTATCTACATTTGCTGCCGTGTGAAACATAGCATTTTTTCTCCAAATTATATGAAAACAATTTTGGGTAATTTTTTTATTGGAAAGTCCATCATTTTGTGTTCACTTAATGTCAGTGTCAATTTTGATTACTAATTCCATTAGAATTTCTTGGAACGTTGCAAAGCAACAAACTTTTTCTGCCTAGGCAGTGAAAGTACACCTTTTCTGCCTGTTAAAGGGCAGAGAGAAGCCACTATCCCTGCCGCTTGGAGAAAAACACATTTTTTGTAATATTCACAAACATATGCCGTCAGTTTCAGTCAACGAATGTTCTATAACTTTAATTTTCCCAAATTAATGTCAATGTACTGTAAATTGTAGATGAAAAACTTACAGGATCTTATTCCTCTTGATTTCACACCAATGTTCCATCCCTGATAACACACTTATGTCCCATGGATATCCTTAGGACGTCCTGTCGGGACATTCAGGACGTCCATATGACGTTCGAATTTGGTATCGTGGACGTCCATTGGACGTCTGTGGGACGCACAAATGTTCCACTTGAGGACCAACTAGGGACGTCCTTGAGGGATGTCCCTGGGACAACTAACGAATACCTGAATCCTACAGTATTCCTTATCAAGCACTACAGCGGACATCCTTAGGACATCCATAGGACAACCTATCAGCAACGCTAAGGGAAATCAATTGGATGTCCATAGGATGTCTCAGAGACGTACGAATTATTCTTGAATTTGAATATTTCTGGGTCCCTCTAGGACCAGATCTTGCATAACTGATTAGGACATCCAGTTGAGTTGATGGTCCGTAGAAGGTCCCCAAAAAGTGTCCCATGGATGTCCAATGGACTTACGTGAAGGAAATTGACGAGGAGTACTTATAGCCTACAAGCAATTATTTATCGGCGAGGTGTAAGTTAACGTCCTCGCAGGGACAACATATTGAAAATACCAACTGGGACGTACATAGGACGTTATTTCAAGGACATTGGAAGAGTACAGTTAATTTACCGATTGGGACATCCGACGGATATCCCTAAAGGACATTCGAAGGATGTCCCTAAGGGACATTTCGATTGTTATACGATCCTGGAAATATTAAGGGCGCCTGTGCAGAGATATTTGAAGGAATGTATCATCAGGGACATTCCGTGGTTGTCTAGAAGGGACATTATATAAGATCTGAAGTCATGCCAGAATATGTACTACTCGGGACATCCGATGGATGTCCTGAAAGTAACGTTCAAAATCATATCCCATCAGGGACATGCCGAGGACGTCCTTGCATGGACATTCTACATTCTACAATATGTACCACGTGAGACGTATAAACGATGCTATTTCTAGGACATTTGAAATGATGTATCAGCTGAGACATTCCGTGGACGTCCTTGCTCGAACATTGCATGAGATGTACGGGATGGGACGTCCCAAGGACACTTATTTTTGGTTCGGGACATTCGGACGTGAATTGTACCAAATAGGGACGTCCCTAGGACGTTGTGTGCCATTAGGGATATAACTTGTACATAACATTCTCACATATTAATTAAGTATATAACATCTTCATAACTATGATTATGCTCATACAATATCTAGGGAATTATGTCAATTCTATATCAATTCATTCACAACAAATGTATCTTCAACAAACGGATGTATACAGCGACCAATATAATTGCAGTATTTCTCGAGTTCTCTCGACCGCTTACGAACGATAGATAGTTGAGCTGAACTCGCTTGACGGTCGAAAGGGGTCTTATCACTGTAACAGTTGGAAATAAAATGGCGTCAACGTTGTTTTGTTTTAATGTGTTATTGTCAGAGAAAGCTCTGAAATTGTTCTCTGATTTGTCGAGTTGAATAATATCTTCAATGCAAGTTTTTCTACATACAAGAAAACACGGCCTGCAAGGTAAATGGTGGTGGTATAAATTCATCGGCATTTGAGGTATGTACCTATCTAATTATTTGAATAGTTATCAGCCAATTCAGAATGTTGAAGAGATTTTGAGACAGAGTTTGAGTATTGTATTTTGAGAGGTGCTTGGCAGCAACTATCTCAGACGAATTTGGAGTTCAAGTAACATATCAGTATCACACCAAGGAGGGGATATAAAACTGGCAATTCCATCCTCTGAGAAGATCAAGTTATGTTGGTGAATTTTCATTATTTATGATGTATTTTCTATTCATTGAAGTATTAATTAGTCTGGTTATTATTTTTCATCTATATTGCAATTATATAAGTGAGACCTATATGATATCTATATTCTGACGTCACATTTACTACTTATTGATGTAACAATGATATAACTAGTATAACATAAAAGTGATTCAACATATGATGCAACGTGATGCAAACATTCTGCACAGTTAACTCATGAATTTTGAATCTACTCATCACTTCTTTTCTTACGAAACTGATCAACTAGATTTTGTGACGTTTATGCGTTAGTTACGTTATTGTATTTTCTGGGACCGTCAATCCTTAAATGTTGTAAACGATGATAGGAACGATGTATCCGAGCTGACAAAAGCGCTGACATTTGCTTGATAGCCGTTCACAATGCAGATGTGCTGTCGAATCAAATCTGACGTGGCTCAACATTTTCCATGAGAATGTGTCATTCTCGCCATTCATTATAATCCTGGCAGCATCTTGGCGCCCGAGAAGTGGTTCGAAATACACTATAAGCTGTAGGTGTCGCTCTCTCTATACCTGCACAGGTTTCGACCTTCGGAGAGTTCGTTCCCAACTTAGAAGTACTGATATACTGATTTTGATTTGTTTCACAATTATTGTTACTGATATCGCGTGACTACAAAAAGTCAAATATCTCGAAAACGGTTCAATATTGCGTATTTTGATAGGATATCCTTTGTTATAGATAGAATCTTCGGTGCTTCATCGTATGCTCCTATTTTTCCACCAAAACGAATACAAGGAAAAAATCATCACACACCCTCTGAAAACACCCTTTGAAATAATATCATGAATGTAGAAGAGGAAAATTCATAGCAACAGCATTCATTTACGCAGATAATGTCAATCTGATGACTTCATTCGTTTAGAACTTATGCGAAAGAATCATTTTAATTTTATCAACTTTGGGAGGATATAATATATCTTCCTTAAAATGCATTTTGAGCAATAAGTTTATCTATCAAGGTTCAATCAATTTTCAACGTACTATCACCTCAATGAAATAAAGTTCACACATTTGACTCACCCTGTATATTGAACTATTTTGGTTCATTTCACCAATATGATGGGCTATGGCCTCGCCTGCATCAATATGTGAGGTGAAAAATCATGATTCTATTATAGTTTCATCAGTTCTTCTCCAGTTGCGAGTCGCTAATATAGACACTATTTCGAATTCATCCAACTGTGACTGATTTGCATGCATTAAGATGATACTCTTGTTATCAAAATTACAAACTTGATATTTAGCGTGTTTTGTTCCAATTGTGATAAAAGGTTCCACCGTTGAAGATATTGATTGAATCTAGCGATTTACAAACAATTTTTTTTTCTCGATAACGGTCGCAAATGGAATAAAATTACATGAGTTACAAAAATTTCCTAACGGAACAAGAGCTAATTTTGTATTTTAATTTCTGCCAGAGGTGTACCACGTATACAAGTCCTAGATAGGGTTGTCACCTGTAGTGCATGCAATCGATTCACAAGAGCAGTTTTCCAGGCTACAAATCCAGCCTGTGTTAGAAATCCAGGATTCCTAGATCAGAGTCACATCAAGTTTTTCACTGGCGAACCTCCTGCGAAGGAAGAAAGAGGCCGCTTTGGCATGTTGGATGTTTGCCTGAAGGAACGAGATGTGGGTAGTCATCTTTCCTACGGAGTGGATGGGCAAGTAGGATTGCCTTTCCCTCTTGGGTCAGGTTCTAGTCTACGCCGTTTTTTTGACGCCTTTCCTGTAATGGTCGTTTTGGTTTTGTCGAAAGTTTTGACAGCTGTCCTCGAGCTCGCATTCTCCTCCAATGTGGATTCATCAACCATTTCAGGTCTTGCCATTCCGCCCAAAGACTCTGGCTCTGCTCTCGATACCGAATTTTTCTTCGTATTCTTGAACCGGAATTGCACCTGTCGAAAGTCGAAGTGTGAGCGGAAGTGTAGCTGCTCCAGGTCCCTAATGGTTTCATCTTTCATTGAAAATGTCCACGTCTGTCTCGTAACTGCGTTATCCCTGTTTTGTACAGTCTACTCCTGGGTGGGCAGTGTATGGTTCATCTTTCGTAAACGATTTGTCACCTGTTTCCCCGTCAGTCTGGGCAGCCCTTCATCATCTGGGATGAAGGCCACGTAGACGTAGGGTTTAGGTATATAATCCTTTTTCACCAGCTTCAACTTGGCACCTTCCCATGGCTGGAGGCAGAATAGATTTCCTCCAGCCACTGGGCAGTCACCTTGTCAGCGCAGGTGAGTAGTCCAGGCCGAATGGTGCAGCTCTGGACCGGACTTGGGGACCATCGTCCGGTAGTTTGTCTACAGTGACCATAACGTATCGCTGTAGCAATCGGAGTTGGTTGTTTGATACCTAAGCGTCGAAGTGCTCCAGGTGGATTATTCCCACCCCTACTCTATAACGGTTTTTTCCTTTTGGGACACTTCATGGTACGGGGCTTTTGTGCCGCCGCCTCTGTAGTGCTGCCCTGGTGCATGGGTGACTTTTTTTCTGTAGGGTCGTTTTCCTCGAGAGAGGGGGATTCCAAAGGTTTCCTCTTGGTCTCCTGCGAAATTGGAGAGCCTGAAGGGTCGAAAGTGGATGCCTATTGGCACTGGTTTCAAATTGCCCCCGTTGTCGATAACAGAGTCTTTTTTTCCGTTATTCATTCTGTTCATACGAGTAGCATGGGGAAGTGGTCAGCTACAGCAGAGCCCCGCTTCTTCGCAGCAAGGGGAGGAACTACTAGGAGGTCGCCTGAAATTCTAGAGGCTCCATGGGAACAAAATATTGTACATGTCCGAGTTGGAAATGCTGAAAATGTTCTTCTCCACACTTTTTTCTATGCAATTCTCGGCAGTTTGACCAGAAAATATGAGGATATCATCAGTGGCCAGGTAGCCGTGCGGACAGAGTGTCTATATTCTAATTCGCATTCGCTTGCCGGTCGTGGGTTCGATCCCCGTCGACTGCAGAAATTTTTCTGATGGCCTAAGAAAGTGTTTGGGATCACACGTTAAAAGGTAAGGCCCCCGTCATTCCTTGCTCGCACAAGACTTTCGAAGACTTTTGAGGGTTGCTCGTAAGGGGGCAACCGAATGATGGATAGAACAAACAAACAAAACAAAAATCATCATTTTCACCCGAACATTAAACTCCTGATCAGTTTTGGAAGCACTCACCATTCTCGAGATAAATCAATTCCAAAAGTGTGCTGCGTAATGAAAAAAGTACTTTTTGCAATGGGGTACTCACTATGATATTTTTCGAATTTTCCATCACAAGAATATAGTGAAAACAGGGTATTTTATATCGAGGACTATTTTTTGGGAAAACTTGGTACCTAGTTACACTATTATAAGGAATATATCACTATTTTTGTTACGCCGCAGATTGCTATCGAAACTGAACAGGAGTATCATTTTTTGATAAAAATGATGATATTTTCATATTAGGGGAGAGCTTACGAATGGTGGATCTCTAAGCATTTTTTTCTATAAGTAGACTACCCAGCAAACAATATTACATGAGCAATGTCACCCTAGTGAACTATCATTGGCTTAATATTGGCATTTTTAAATGGTATATCACAAAAGTTGCCTACCGGCCTACTCAACGCCAATATTGGCAAAGCAGTACTTCCATTAATTGCGTATTGTTGGCCCAGTGTTGATAGACTGGCGTATTTTCAGTGCATTCCCAGTAAAAATTGGGTGAAAGACCTATGGAAAATGCAACTGAGAGTCTGATGGTCCATTATCATTTCATTGAGGATTTATGACATTGAGGAACCTATATATGCATTATTCATCGTTCAACCAGTGATCACCATAGAATGGATAATACACAATAAACACATTATACACATTATACACATTGATCACCCTATGCTGTGAATGTAGAGTAGTCCATGATTCACATGAATCCATAGGAAATATACTATTGTACCAGCATAATGATACTGCAACATACGTATTCAATATGATTGAAACAGTAATAGACATGTACTTTCTGATCCCCAAAGAATAGTGCCAGCAGTATGCTATCGATTGAATCAATGAATCATTGATTTGCCACCTATGTCATGTTTGCTGGGTATTTTATGGCAATTGATCACAAAAACGAGGAAACGAA
Organism: Phaedon cochleariae; assembly: GCA_918026855.4. NCBI lineage: Eukaryota > Metazoa > Arthropoda > Insecta > Coleoptera > Chrysomelidae > Phaedon > Phaedon cochleariae. The sequence continues at coordinate 46,121,756 of OU896707.1, forward strand.
TGAACATGATATTCCTGTTGTTGAAAAACAAACTTAACATTTCATTCGAAGGATAAAAAAATTTTGAATGGCTACATTACCCCAGATAGTTGGAGTTATGGCAGATGATCACAATGTCCACGAAACTTTATTTCCACAAGTAAACATTTTTTTTCAGGATCAGCACATGATTCATGTGCCTAATTGTCACAGATACTGCATTTCAACCAGATATCTGCATTCTTCCTGTATTCGCTACACAATAAACATATATTCTGAAACTACAGCATCTTTGTCATTGTGTGCAAGCAATGCAAGATGCTTTTTTTCAGCCTACGATGGCATCTGGAAGATTCTCTATTGCTCAACATAATGTTTCATTCAGAAATGGGGTAATAGTGGCCTGCCAGCATTTCCCTGACACGACCAGCCACCATAACCCCAACAAACATTTTTTCAATCGACATTCATGAAAGAGAACTTATTGTAACTAGAGCTACTCATTGTTCATGAAGTTTCAGTACATTTTTTATTCTGATTCTCGTAATGTTCGTCTTCATCAACAATATCTAACGCGTCATATAATAGAAATTTGATATCGACGATTCTGGGGCAAATTGAACGAGTTTGAGAAAATAGTTAAACTTTTGGGGTAATAGCAGCCAATGGTTTTCAAAAAACTTCTTGTTTCAATCTACTCCTGAAGATGCTAACATATTTAGTGAAACACGTGTCGAGGCGTTCATTACAAAATCGGTTTGGATAGTGGTTGAACAGTATAGTGTATCACTGATTTCGTTTTCATTAATTTTCTTGATTTATATCACAGGAAAAATATCGGAATTACGTGTAGGCATGTATTATATGATGCCAAAAGAGTTAGAATTGGCAGAAATATTATACAGTGAAGACGTAAAAAGTCCTCCCTTTCCCTCAACCTTTGAACGGAACAAGCTAGCGAGGTCGAGTAAAATTCAGGCAGAAAGGTACTTCTTCCACTACTATTTGGCATGAGAATGGTTGTGGTCACGTGACCTTGTGTCAAGTGGGCACCATCAACTTTTTTTCTCAAATATGAAGAGGGGTACCACTCGCCTTGTTTTGGAGGCCTTCCGATTCTTCTCCCAACTTCGCTTTGTTTGTGCAAATCGGTCAAGCCGATTTATACTTAGTACTGCCTGATTCCTCGAATTCTAGTGGGCATGAACTGACCTCCTGTGCAAGCGGCCATACTGTAATCATAATTATTATAATAATAATTCCTGATTTTCAATCCGAAAACGTGCTGCTAATTTGAGAATATTCACACTCTCATTCATAATTCAAGAATCTGCATAGTAATACAAACCTGAAAGAAAACGTTATTTGTTGTCTGTTATTTTCAGTGATGACGCGTATACTTCTGGTCTCTCGACACGATATTGTGTTATGAACAGATTAACTGAACTGATATCGATCTATATAGTAGAAGTAAATAGTATCCCAAAGTGGAATGGATATGATTCAGGAAATGTGATCCACTCGGTCATCTCCAATATTCATTCACAGGATTATTCTGGAAATGACTCAGTGTGTCTTACCCCCTTTTGATCCGGATGATAAAATGAACTATTGATTATGATGCATGCACGATGATAGGTGATGGTTTTGATGCTCCCTTTATTTCAGGATTCTTTGAAAAACCAGGACCATTTCGATCATAGTATACTGCATAGAGGGTATTGCCTAAATAGCCAGGAAGCTCGTGATGTGGAATCAGTCAAGAGATATTCTGAATATCTAACGAACAGAGAGATAACTAACACGAATTTAACAGCCACAATTGAAGTATTAGCTTGCACTGATAGTCACCTTACAATATCGTCATTTGATATACTATTCATGTGAGTATGAATTCTCTTTATATCAGCTAATATTTGTTCACAAAGTTATGTAATTTTGGATCCAGACTATTATTTTCATTCGAAGATATAGAATTGAACTCCAGGAGAATGGTTTTATTCAGGTAAAATGAAAGACCATGAGGTAGTGAGTATAACAAGGACCCATTCAAGAAGTCAACATTTTCTTTATCACTAGTGGGTATTAGACATATTTGAAGAGTTTGTGGTCAGCAGATGGAGATCTGGTGGGTCGATAATTGATTGTAATCGGAGGCAGCAGCAGAAGGCAGCTGCAGGCAGTAGGTGATATTATGGGCCTTTCCCAATCTGAAAGAGATAAGCCATTTATCATCTTCAAAATTTCTGGAATAATGATCACACAACACCGAGAGCTTATTTCTCATAGCAGCGTAGAGATAAGGAAGAAACATTCGATGAATCTGAGAATGATAGAAAAGCTTCATAGGAGATTCATCAGTGAATCTTGTTATACCGGGTGTCAACGAATCTATTAGACAAGTCATAACTTCTAGACCATCAGGTGTATCAGAATGAGATTTGGTATAGGTAGATGGTATGTGACGAGGAGATTTTTCACATATTTTTCACTCTCTGGTCACTCCCGGTGTCACCGGAAATGGCTCCGGTTCTGAATTTTTAAATGGCACACCCTGTATATTGTAACATTTTTGGATTTCTGAGACAATTCTAGATCAGAATATGACATTTTCGAAAGCTTTCATGCCTACTCGATTTTTTCATGATAGATATGAATAAGACAAGTTGGCAAAATTACATTTTCTTGTCTAACTATTATTTTTCAAATGGCGACCATGTTTTGACAAGCACTTTCCGAAAAAAGGATATTTTGACGAATCTAACGATACTAATTTATTAGCGATTGGATTACAAATTAGAACATAAATTGAATATTACTGAGGTCCTTATAGATTAGTTTACTTCCGATTATGGCCACCTAGATGTAATTTCGAAAGTGACTCCGAAAAAATTAAGTAGGCATGAAAACTTTCGAAAATATCACATTCTGATCTGGAATTGTCTCAGAAATTCAGAAATGTTACAATATACAGGGTGTTTCATTTAAAAATATAGAACCGGAGCCATTTCCGGTGAAACCGGAAATGAAAAATATGTGAAAAGTCTCCTCTTCACATACCATTCACCTATACCAAGTCTCATTCTGATTCACCTAATGGTCTAGAAGTTAAGACTTGTCTAATAGATTCGTTGACACCCGGTATATTCATACGGTTACGTTATTGGTGAGTAGAAGTGGACAGTGACACTATCTTTTTATGATCTGATTCATTCTAATAAAGAGAACATTCATTCACTACTGACTTGCTATTACTAATTATTTCGAGTGTTTTGAAACACATGGTATACATAAACTGCTGCCTCACTGACACTTAATGATTGACTGTCTGCTGCTGTGCGAGCTGCTTCTTCGTAAATATTGGTTGCCTTGGCTTCTTGATGATTTTATCGTTTTTCATGCGCTACTTCAGGTCGCGTGCAAATTTGACAAATGACCGACCCTGCAGGTGATATAACCCCACTTTTCCCTTTGGTTTACAGAGGAATAAAATAGTTTTTCACAAATATTTCGCTATACGAATCATGTTTCTCGGGCTATTCATTCATTCCAGCATGCCATCACATTGTACTGTTATACAATTGAACAAAAGATGCAACAAACGTCTCTCGCCAGTCATTGAAATAGTAGCATGCTGCCGTGCTACGAAAAATCTCAGGGTTATCAAAACTTTTTAAGGTGTTATGAGGAAGGAAAATATCGTAACTGCTTGAGGAGGGACTACTCTTGACCTAACTCGACCTGTATAAACCTCATTCCTGAAAAAGATATTTTTTGAAAAATAACTTCGGTGTTAACAAAAGGTTATAGGTATGCGAAAAAATAATATCGTTTCTGCATAAGAAAAGCGACTTCTTTCAACTGCACTTGTCCTAAATGATGCTTTTTCTGGAAAATATATTTTTCGAATATTTACTTGTGGAAAAAATTCGAAAAATATCAAAGTGAAATTGACGACTCGCAGGGAATTGACCACGAGCCATTACGAGGGTGTCAGATACACAGACCACAGAGCAATCGCGCAAATCGAGAGTTCTAACTATGAAAAAGAAAGGAATATCGTGTGCTGACTTGTTTATCACAACAAGCAGCACAGCAGCACGATTTTTCAGGTGAGTGGTCCTAAAGTGATGTAGTCACCCACATAGTTTTAGTTCACAAATTCTTTCTGCAACTGGAGCTCTTAGATCATAACATATTAATTTCTCTATAGAATCCCCCAAACTCCTACAACACCATATTCGTCAACATTTCACGAAGCATTTGAGACCAGTCCTTTCATTCGATTGCAGGAATCCAAGCTTCTCGCTTTCTCCTGGAAACTTAACAAGTTTTTTTATTTTCTCTCATATGCAGAAGGAATCCCTTTTTTGTGTATTATACAACAGCACAATGTGATGGCATGCTTGAATAGACCAGAATAATTCTGAAACATCTATTCCAATTCTATGTATGAACAAATAATAGAAGAACATATAAACTCCCTCTCTATTATTTCCATCGATTGTTCGAGAGTCTTCCATCGCCACAATATTTCATATTGGGTGGTCGAAAATACGATGGTACATCTTAAAATCATTAGGATGTTTGAGAACAATCTTGAACGCGTGGAACAGGGAGATAGTTGTATTCTCACCTACTTGATCATGTTCCAGTCATTATCAGGGGAATATCATTTCACAGCCCTCTTCTCAAAACGCATATATCTCCTGGAATGTACTTTCATCGTTATGAAGGTAGAGACAACTGGTATCATTTTCACAACGTGAAGTACGTTATGATGAATTCCCTCTGGGGTTTCAACCAACATACCAGAATCCCAACCCTGGTGCATCAAAACACAACTTTCAGTATGTATCTCGATATTCTCCAACCTAGCCCATGCAGAGAACAAGCAGGCTTTGGAACAGCTATTTCTTGTATGCCCTTAGCGTATCTTCTCGGTGGGTTTTTTAGATGATGCTACTCTCGTTGTTAGATGAAATCATCATCTCCGAGGCTGGAACGATGGAAAGAGCATGTTATCGAAGCTCCTTCAACTCACCAAATTACTTTATTAACATATCGGCTATTCCATGGGGAATCTGAAGATCCTGGGTAATGCATTGAGCTAGTGCGTAATCTCTAGGTGTGGCGAAAGGTCGCGATACTTTGTCTTCCGATTTACAACTGTTTGTTCCAATAGACCGATTCATAAATATAGACATTTCAAGCTCTGATTTTTCTATCTAAAGAAAACCAACTTACACTGATCATGTTATTCCATTTTGTTCTTGCCATCCTATTTTCCACAAATTTGCTATACCATCACCATTTCCTCTAATCTCTGAAACAAAATTCAATGACAATCACAAAATGCAGATCTCGTTTTGCCTCAATTCCGTTTCTTGGTAAGGTTTGATATGATATAAGACATATTTTTGGGTGTAGACATCAGCATTTCATATCACATCATGGACTCTATCGCTCGCACTTTGGTCGACACCAAGTGTTTATGAAGTTCCATGCTCAGATGGTGAAGACCAATACATAGGTCAGATCGCTAGACGGATTCATACCAGAGTTGATGAACATCTTTGAATAATTGGAATATTGTCGATCCCTTATATTTTGTTCTGGAATTATTCTTATCCGTCATCCCGTTGCTCCCTTACGAGCAACCCTCAGAAGCATTGTGTGACCTAGGAATGACAGGAGCCTAACCTCCTATCGTGTTTTTCCAAAAAATTTTCTCAGGTCATCAGAGAAATGTTTGCAATCGTGGGAATGGAACCCTCGAACCGGCAATCCAAAGTAAATTGAATACTAACGCCTCTACCACGAGCCTACATGGCCATGAGTATATCACAAAAAGTTCGTTCGTGAATCTCCAATCACCAGCATTCCCTCGATATCAACAACGACCTGGAAACTTTCCATATCAGTCAAAAAGGTACTCTTCTCGACTTATTTGAAATTTTAGAAATTAATGCATCCTTGAATGACCCCAATATTATCTCACTTATTCAGCAAACTTATTCTGATTGCCAAACATTCTCCAGTTCTCTGGTTTTTCATCAGACGATTTATTCAATAAAATAATTTTTTGTCTTTTATCTTTGAGAGCTTTCGTCCTGCTTTGGTCTATACTACTCGCCTTTTAGATTTCAATCAAAATATACCTATGTACCTATCTCCTCTTTCTTTCAGCTGGAGTGTGGTGCTTCTCTTCGTCCACTATTATTCATCTACGGACAGTTGACATTTGTCACTGTCTCATGTGTTTTGTGGATTGCTGAGAGCGCCACTTGTCCTCCATCACCTGATGATGTATGTTATCTATTTTTGGGTATTAACCTGACCCTTCAACCACTGCTTCGCACAAAAATTTTAATCATTGATTTCTTCATGATATTATTTTTTCATTGGGTAAATTCTTTGTTTCATATAATTTTCATGATCAACTTGTAATCATATCATAGGTTCTTTCGATTGTGAGGATGATAGGCAGACGATTTTCGAACTTTGTTAGCATCTTCTGAATATTCAAAGAATCGAATTGATTAGTTGTATAACTCTGTAGTTCTTGTATTTTGTCAAAGTTTACAGTTTTCGATATATCAGAATAATTGTTAAAAGTTATTTCAATCACTTGTGAACAGATGGGAGAAGTGAGATTTTTCAATATTTTGCCTACTAATTTCTTCAAATGAGAATCTTAGTATTACTATATAAGAAGGTATGTATTTTAGGTGGGGACAATGTGTCATTGATGATTACTCAGATATTTCTCTTTCAGATTCAGGTTTCTGATTTGTCTCTACCATAAACATCTTGGAATAATACTCATATTTCAATTTTGAGATACTAGGAAAGGAAATCTCACAGTGAATCTAGGAAGATGTGAAGTATTTTCATAACAGAAAACGAAAACGAAGGAATTCTGAATGCATAGGTTGAAGTAATGTGAATCTTTGGTGAAGTAAAATAGTGTTAATGGCTTTTATACAGCGAGGGGATACTAACTCATTTGAAAATTTTCACAAATCATCCAGATTTTCTCCAATCCATCCCAATATATCAATCTCATTTCATTCGGAATCAAAAACTATTACTTTGATGAGAGGTCATTGAGGTGAAGATTTCGAAGGACCATATAGGGTTGAGTTTGGTTGACCAGAAGATACTTTTTCCATTACGGGTGTTCGTTAATTCGTTACCATAAACTTGATGACATACAAAACTGAAACAAATTTAGATATATTGATATATTGACAACTCGTCAGAACTTATAGGGAAACTGTAGATGATTATTTCCAAGTTGATAATGGCAGTTTGGATTCACTCACCGAAATCGATATCATTTTCGAGAAATGCTCTTGTGGAAGAAACTGAAGGAAGCACAGCCATGAGCTGTTGGACATGTCTAGCTTCAAATTGATGACACCTCACACAATCTTTGATAACCCTTTTGATTCGTCGTAAACCATTTATGGGCCATAATCGTAACCTGAGATTACAAAACAAATTTTGTGGTCCAGCATGATTGAGGAGTATAGGTATGTTATTTTCTGATGATGAGTGTGACAAGGTCATCTTTGGTGGGCAACGATAGAGGATGTTCTTGAGAGATGAATAGACGTGCTTCATTGAGCCTGCCACCTACACGTAATGTACCTGCTTTGCTCAAAAATGGTGTTGAGAGCAAAATGAAACAACCATTTGATAGAGTTTTATTGTGAGAACGAAGAGTTATTTCCTTTGGTGAGTGTTGTACTTGAATCATTTTCACAACGACCGTTAAAGAAGAATCTGATTCTGAACAGTGAGTGGATCGACAAGGTCTTTTTAGTGGGCTCACAATTATAAACAAATCTGAAACAGTGAGCAATTGAATGTTGCTTGCGAATGAAATTCAAAAATCGTAAAAAAGTTGAGAGAATATCAGAATCAACATGGAGCTGGGAAATTATTGTTCTTTGTTCTGGTAGAGATAATGGTATTTCCAATTGGTGCGGATTAAGTACCATACTCAAAAAGCATGACAGATGGACTTATCAGGTGATATACAGAAAAATTAGTGGATAACGGAAAATCGATAAAATATTCAGAGGGTCACTACGATGCTACAAAAATTTACAAAGACCCTGTACTTTTCCTAATGCCTGGGAATCGAAGAAATTCTAGATTGATGGAATTTTGCAATATTTTCCATGATAAGTTCAATGGAATAGCCGATGAAGTTCACTGATGCCTTCAAAATTCTTGTTTAAACTATTTATTTTTGCTTTTTGTTGTATGATGAATTCACATTCATCATACAGGGCGTGGAAGGAAATTCTGAATTGGGACTCTATCACGAATCTGCGATTAGAGGTCTATAAAAATCATAAGTTTCCATCGTTCAAGTTTGAACCCCCTGATTGAGTATAAAAGTATTGAGAAGGAATATTCTCAGATGAATTATGAACATACAAAAATGGATATATATTTATTTGAAGCAATACAGAGTGAAGTAGTTGTTTTCTATCGAATGAACTGAAGAAGAGTAGATATTCTCATCACATAGAGAATGCGAATTCTCAATGTATTGCTTTATATAAATATATATCCATTTTTGTATGTTCATAATTTATCTGAGAATATTCCTTCTCAACACTTAAACTATTTAGTTTAATTTTTTTTTTAAATATCTCTAATCCCTTTTTTCAGAATCATCGTCGTGATATATGGCATTTTCATATCGATAGCAACCTATGAAGACATCAGGAGGAAAAAAACAGGAAACGGTGAGTGAATTGAGTATTATCAATGAAAACTATAAAAAAAGGAAAATTCAAAATTCCTATCATTAATTATAGCTCATGAAATGAAGAATATACAATGGAGTGTAATCATCATGGATCATGGAAAAAATGATATTCACGTTGTTTCAATGATATCTAATTATAGGTCCAAAAATGAAACAACAAAATCATTTATTTCTGGTGTTGAGTTAGCGGGAATTCGGTCGAAATGTTGAAGAAAACCAATGTTTAAATTGTCGACGTTTCGAAACTTTATTGTTTCATCTTCAGGACACTGAAGTAAAAACAAGAACATACATATTGAAATGATATTTTAAAATGAGGGGTTTTGATGAAAGCAAAATAAGTTATGTGAAATAACAATCGTTGAAAATAAAACATTTCTCACACTTTACAGAAACCAACATTGATAGATACTTACATTTAGGGTGGCTTTCCGGGTTCAAAAATAGTGAAATAAATAAAATCGACATAAAGTATGAATACGTACACACAGGTTCATGAAAGACCTTAACACACAGGCTTGTGGGATTTTTCATTGTTGCCTGGCAGAACATTGCAAGTCATCACTCCATACTTTTGACTTCAATTCTGTTAGTATTATAGGACAACAGACAATATTGAAAAAAAGACTCTTGAACGAAATGATTGAAATAACAAAACATGGAACAAAATGTTCTAACAAAAGATCGGATATTGAGAAGTTACACACCTCATATTTCAATTTAATAGAAAAAATCAAACAATAATTCCGAATCATCAGCAGGCGACTCTTTCCAATCCCGATTATCATCTCTTTCACGAGCCTTTATGGCAATATAAAGAAACGATTCAACGACAGTTCAGTTTGTTCATTCCTTCATGTTCGTGTCTGTGTTAAGGTCTTTCATGAACCTGTGTGTACGTATTTATACTTTATGTCGATTTCATTTATTTCACTATTTTTAAACCCGGAAAGCCACCCTAAATGTAATTATCTATCAATGTTGTTTTCTGTAAAGTGTGATAAGTGTTTTATTTTCAACGATTGTTATTTTACATAACTTTTTTAGCTTTTATCAAAACTCCTCATTTTAAAATATCATTTTAATATGTATGTTCTTGTTTTTACTTCAGTGTCCTGAAGATGAAACAATAAAGTTTCGGAACGTCGACAATTTAAAAATTGGTTTTCTTTCACATTTCGACCGAATTCCCGCCAACTCAACACCAGAAATCATATTCAACGGTCGTCATTCTATTCAAAAATCATTTATGTTTTTATTTCCATTTTGATGATGATTATGTGTGGCGTCGGAAAAATAGTAATCCGGCCTTGATAAATATTTGGGAAGTAGTTAGCCTATTTGAATGAGGTAAAGAAATAATCCTCCAATCTCAAGATGATATAGGGTGTTGATTATTCAATGGGCAATTCTAATAGAATCCTATAGAATACTGAATTTCATCGTTGAAACTTTCAGAGGACGTAGAGGAATTCATGGAATTTTCACAAAGTTCCATATTTTTTTTTAAGATATAGACGATATCGATCGATTCAAGAAGGAATTCTCATTTTCATAGTGATCACATTCAGGGATGGCTTGATATATCGGGCGAGCGCTTATCCCTGCTATAATCTAACATATTAGTAGTGACATTCTCTGTAGGATATAGACTGCCTTATTTGGTTACAGTCCAGATGTTTGGTATCTGTTTGGCAAAACTCAATGAGATTCCAATGTGAGATTCCGGTCTGATGGAATCACTTGCGGCACCCGCCCTTGCAAGTGAACCTGATCTTCCATCTGTCCATCAGTAACTCAGACCAGAGATGATTTGTTACGTCTTTTTATTGCGAAGTACCTACAAGCTAAGTGATTCCAGAACCGCTTAGATATTCGAGAATATTTTGAAATTTTCATAGTTGATTCCCTTCAATCTCTTTAGGCATAAATCTCTCACTAGAAAACCGTCACCATATAGAACCCTACCAAAGTTGATATTTCGGATCTGGGTCTGCCTCTGTATACACCCGCACCAGAGCCTGGAGGTGTTTTTCTATCTGTGAACAGTTATCTGCTCTCAGTAATAAAGCAGGTCATAGTAACAACTGTCGGAGACATCACGCCCGAGGTCATTTCCAGAATTCTGTGCATGAGTATTTCACTATACATAATTCTGTATTTTGTCCATCTTGCCTATCTGTTCAAAAACATTTCCATGACTGCTGACGGTGTGGAGATGGGGCTGATGACCCTAGTGATCGCAAACAAGTCTCTCTTTGTATACTAGAGAGCTTTTTCCACGCCTTCTGCTATGAGCCTTTCGATATCCGAGAAATAGCCCCAAATGAGATAATTGGCCTTATGATCATCACATACAGGGAACATCTTCATGAGTTGAAACGATCTATTCATGGGGAAATAAAATTAGCACGATTCTGCAAATTCATAGTTTCATTGTAGGTAACATCGAGAATCCAACTAGAATGTTCTCATTAGTATGGAGCTTCCGGGTTTCCAGAAGAGGTGTCATCTTTGTTATATTGTATGAGACACCCTAGGTTCAACAACAATTTCAAATTCCTCTTATGGTCCTGATTCAAATTTATGTATCATATCCAATGCATTGAATGAACTGTACTTGAATTGTTCTAGTTTATCTAGAAAAAGTGACTATGCAGCCTAGCGAACATTCGCCATTTTAATGTAAATTGCAAATTATGAGTGATGTGCAGTAGAAAATTCTTGAATATTAAAGGTTGACAGGATCATTTACCATAATCACAACCACTGATTGAAGTTTTTTCTTCATATGGGGGTTCCTTCTGCCCAATGATGCAGGTTGTGAAAGTAATCAATTCCTTCACGGGGAAAGTTAAATTTATGTCGGCATTTGAAGTGAATCGACGAAAATGCGTCTTCGAACTGAGTCTCCGTCTTCAAGTTCTTGCACGCAGATGTAGTGGAATAGATGCATTTTCTCAGAGTTGAGAGCTGACCATACCATTCATGTAGATAGAATCGGCTTCGAAATCAACAAGAATTTGTGGATTCACTCCAAGGTGATATTGTTGAATGCTCGCTCTAGGATTCGTGTGATGTAACCTACTAGTTTCATTTATTTTTATTATTATTATACTATTCATTGTGTTATTTTTCATGATACAATTGTTGAGCAGCAGCTGCGTTCCTGTTATCTCTGCCGTAATTCGAAATTTTCCCAGCTAATTCAACATTGAAAAAATCAGTCAATTGATTGAATTGTTCAGAAAATGTACAGAATGGCATTCATCAATTGATAATTTGGCAAATTTTGAAAAATTTGTTTTCCATCACATAGCAATAATGTAGCTATTATATAGGGACATGATAATAACAAAAAAGTCGGAAAAGGATACTAGAGTTATTCGTTTTGTTAATTCTCTTGAGCACAAAAATTTCCTTCATCAAATGTAGATCCCATCACGAATTTCATATCGATGAAATACATATTCTCTTTCTCAAGAAAAAAAAAACACAGAAACACAATATGTTTGACAAAACTTTCATTGAAACTGATATGGACCCATTCACCAAATTCGGTCAAGTTCATAAAAACGATGATTTTTCGAAAAGTTTCACACTTTGTAAATTAGTAGGTATATATGGTTAAATATGTTCAGTAGTAATACTTTACGTACTTTCAAAATATTCGGGATATACATCGATAACTTGTTTCATGATCACAAAGAGTGTTTGTTTGACGATTTATTATTATGCAGGAAGTTTGAAATGTATAACCATGAATTGTTTGGAGTTTGAATTATATTTGATGCAACTATTTTCTGAGTAGTTCTGAACGAACGTCAACATCTCACGACGCGCTTTGTTCATGTGTAAAGATATGAATTGATGGTTACTATAGAAATAATTTCAAATTTCTGATTGGCAGTGTTACTCTATGTACAGGGTCTCTATAAATGATCGTAACATGGTAGTGGCTGTTGAATTTTTTTTCCATTTGCCGCTTTTTACTAATGCTGTTAACAATATTTAACGATCAAAAAGAGAGGAAATGATCATATACAGGATCTTTTTTTATATCGTTTTGCATACACATATGGAAATGTATCTCAAAGAAAGGAGAGTCCAATATTGGAGTTTGAAAAGTAAAGGAACAAATCAAAAATATTTATTGAAGAAGTTATAAATAACGGTTAATTTCATCAACCTACATCAAATGTTCAAAATGTTCTCCGTTGTTCTCCTAGCATTTCTAAACTGTTCGTCGTTTTGTTGTCGAAAATGTTCCTCAGCATTTCCGGGCCAATATTTTGGCAGCAATATTTTCTTGAGCCCTTTATGGCATGTATTCAGTGACACACCAGATTGTTAAGATAATCTCTTCAATGACGTTTGGAGATTTTGCTCCACACGCGCACTTAGATTTTCGACAACTTCTTTCGATATTTGGGGCCTTCCTGTTGATTTCTTTTTATCAAACGTTTCCAGTTTGGATGAATCTGTTAATCACTGTTCTGATGTGGACGTTCAAAAAAGATTCTTGAATCTGTACATTGGGATATTTCGCCAGGAACTCAATAAGACATTACAATAAATGTTTTCTGCTCCGAAAAATAAGCCATCCCTCTTTTCAACACGACTATCACGAAACAGAATCGTTTGAAAATTTTAACGAAAAACTGACAATTGTGAGTTTATCACCTAATGACAGTGTAATGATTGATGTCAGAAATTAAATTCGAATGTGTGAATCTCCATAAATGAAAGGCGGCAAATGGAGAAAATGTTTCAACGGCTCCTACGATGTTACGATCATTTATAGAAACCCTGTATATCCACGTATATTGGAAATTATACAAGGTAGCATAAGTGTAGAATCACGATCAACAATTAGTATACACACACGCAAATGAAGTTGTATGGTGATACGTGCTGCTCGACTTGCTCCGCAGAAAAACACTTGAGGTACTCTGGACAATGTCATCTGGTAGTCGAAAGACAACAGGCGAAAAACAGAAATGACGTTGAATTATACAAAATCATACTACTATGTTATAAAGATACACATTTAGTTCGCAGTATAAGACAACCCAACAATTTTTCAGCCAGCCTTGGATTCTATAAACAGTTTTCTTTGTACCAGAGTTGGAAGAAGAGGGTGATACCATTGAAAAATGATGACTCAAAGAAACTCAAGTCCATACAGGGGATCAGAACTTACAATTTTCTGTTGATTGTTCTTGTACATACGAAGATGGGTTTTCTCTTTCACTATGTCGAAAATCCTGATTGGGTAGAAGAGGTATAGGACTTCGAGAAAAACACACTCATACATATAATACAATCAGGAATACATATTTTTCAGCACATTATACAAGGTGTTTGGTTCGCTTCCGTATAGCTGGAAGGAGGTGGCAGTTATTGTGATTTCGAACATATTTAACCGGTTATGCTCGCGAATGTGTATACTTTTATACAAAGTACGTATAGTATCATACAATGTGTAACATTCTTCGAGACATCATCGCTTATAATTCCGAAGTTGAATATCACAAAATATTGATATCAATGAATTTTATCAGATAAAGATTCCATCGCGTATTCAATATCGATGAAATACGTATTCGAGTTTTTAGGAGAATCAAGATACAATCAGATGAAATGTTTGACAAAACGATGATATCACAAAATTCTTAACATTTTGTATAATAATATATACGGTTATTTATGTTCGAAATGTTCTTACCGATCACTTCCTTTCAGATATACGTCGTTGAACCAAACACTCTGTATTTCAGAAAAGAATGCACACAAATCAGAATATGACTTCTTGAAATTCGGCGATGAATTCCGAACATGTTATATTATATGATATGATGTAGAATTGTAGATATCTGGTATTAAAAACTTCATCATTTCAGGTTAAGCCTCTATGGCATCTTCTATTCACATTATATATGTTTATTGTATATACTTTCACCTTGATTTCTTCATGGCTACTCACCAATCAAGTACTCGAAAGTTTCCAGAAACATGAACATTTTTCTCTGAAGCACGCTGGGATAATGGTCGTCCACCGATATTTCAGGTAAAAATGATGAAAATATGCTCGAGATTATGTTTGTTACTATCTAAGCAGCTAAGTTATCACTAGCATTTTCTTTGCAGAATGGCAGTCACCTATTTAACATGTGTTGCGATGTTCAATACGTCTTTAGTAAGAAACATTAGTGGAGCTCTCAATATCGAAAGTACTTTTTCACATGAAGTAGCTTGCAAAAAGGGTTGGTTCTACTCTTTACTTCTCATAAATAATTTCCAATATATGAGAGATTTGGTGAGTATATTTTTGGATGACAAATCGATATTCATCATACTTATACAGGACGGGGAAAGAAATTCTGAATTGCGAAAACCTAATCACGAATCTGCGACTGAAGGTCTATAAATTACAAGTTTTCATCGTTCAAGTATGAACCCCTTGATTGGGTAGAAGTTTTGGAAAGAAATATTTTCAGATAAATTATGAACATGATGTATATATATATATGGCGTATAGTCAGGAAAGTAGTTGTTTTATGTTGAACAAACCGAAATCAAGGAGGAATTGATATTTTTGTTACATAGAGAATGCGAATTCTCGATGTCATTCTTCATTTATATACAGGGTGTCCCTAGACCAGTGGGACAGTTGAATATCTCCTGAACCAGTAGGAATTTTCAAAATATTATAATTTCACATCATATCGCATTATGAGTGCTAACTTCAGGAATGACTATATTTTCTACGAGGGGCACAAGAAAGGCTCACAAAATCGAACATACATTTTTTCAAATGGAACACCCTGTATTCCATTGCATTTTCATATTCTCCTTGAAGAGCTGAATTCAACGACCTAGCACACTTGGGGGTCTAGCGGGAATGATTTCCGAAATATAGGGTGTGGAAAATCGAGATTTTTCATTTTTGGGAATTTTTTATGTCAAAGTCAAAACTATTCATTATTGGTCAAAACGGCTGACATGTCCATATCTCAACTTTTGATTCACTATTTACTCGTATTTAATTGAAACAAATACAGGGTGGTGTAGAATTCTCAGTTTCAGTCAGAATTCTACACCGCCCTGTATTTGTTTCAATTAAATACGAGTAAATAGTAAATCAAAAGTTGAGATATGGACATGTAAGCCGTTTTGACCAATAATGAATAGTTTTTACACAAAAAATTCCGCGCTATATAAAAAATCTTCACTATATGAAACGAGGAAGCTCTCAAGTGCATTCAGCACATCCGTTAGCTGTGAACCTCGAAATATGTGGAACAGATATCAAAACTCTTTCCTCTATGAAACGAGGAAGCTCTAGAATTCATTGCCAGAGAAAGTAAGTAACTCATAATCTCCAAAAGCTGAAAAAACAATTCAACACCTACTCCCTCTCCCTATCCTCCCTAGGTACGCACGATGGTCATGTCATGCGCACCCAGCGATAATAAAAAGTGGTATGGCTCCACAACCATCTTTTTTGTCCTCAGCAGAGTTACCAGAACGACTAGTTGAAACTTCACAAGGAGCTGAGATGAAAAGTTATGTACATGAAGCTTGTGATACCTTGACGGATCTCACTTGTAGGTTATACTTAGAGGAAATTGAACCCCCCTCACACTCGGGTAGGTGGGATACATTGTAACATGAGGATTTACCTGTGTTTTAACTCGAGTACCAGGAAGGTACGATTTGTCCTTTTTTCGTTCAGACTTGAGTCAAGCATCATCCAACGTAAATAGCTAGGCATATAGTTCACATTTTATCAAAGGAACTTACATGATGTGAATTACATTACATGACAATTGTGAATATTTCATCGAGTTCTTGTACCTGTTGGGTTGGTTATGTTCTTGGAAACGTAAGTGACTGAAATTGATTTGAACATTTAGGATTTCACACGAATTTACGGTCATAACTCACCACAATGCACTCCATGTATCGCACGAGTCAATGTAGTGATCCAAGGAAAAAAATTCTTGAACTCCAGAGCAATCTGAAAACGAATCAAATCAGGTGATATCACAGAGGTTTGAGAACTATCGTACTTACCAGTTGAGTAGTACAAAGGCTATGCCATTCCTGGATTTTTTGGAAAGTTATGTGAAATGGAAATTTACTTTCTGTTTGTGAACATATATGTGAACATCACAAAGATTCTTCTGGTTGTTTTGTTCAGACTAAGACTCATAATAATAATAATAATAATAATGTTTATTGAAGTACAAAATAACAAGAATACATGTGTTTAAATATCATTGTACTTCAAAAGGCAAATAGTTGGCAAGCCATTTTTCATATTTGCCTTGGAAAATCACAGGGATTAATAAACAAATACTGCACCCACATAAGTGAGCATTACATGACAATACATGACAATGAATAATGAGATTAACAATCAAAATCAAAATAATAAGTTGGAGAAAACAATAAAATTTTACAGTGCATATTATTGGTTCATTGATAGTATATGCAGTTTGAATGATTTTTTGAACATTTTCATATCTAGAGTACCACTGAACAAATTTTCATACATATTTATCATCGTAGGTGCAATATATTCAAAGCAACCTTGGAATTTGGATGAACGATGTTGGGGTATAGTAAATGAATCAGCATTTCTAACATTTGCTGTATGAATGGTAGATCTTCTGATGAGTAATTCGTGCAAGTACTTGGGAGTCTCAGTAGACAACACCATATAAACAATTGATGCATATAAACATGTAACCCGATTCTCAATTTCGAGTATTTTCATTTCATTGTAAAATGGTGTTATGTGATCACGTCTGTTGATATTCCTATTTGAAAAGCGTAAACAGTTATTTTGCATTACTTGCAGTCTATTACGCATCTTATCATTAAGAAAATGATAATAGACAGGTGCACAATAGTCGATATGTGTAAGTACTAGTGAGTTAGTTAGATTCCATTTAGTAGAAGGTGGCAGAATGTTTCTAAATTTCCACAAAGATCTGTATTTGAAGTAGCAAGTACGAATTTTGTTGAGAATATGTGGACCAAATGTGAAATTCTCATCAAAAATTATTCCCAAGTTCTTCACATTATTTTTCACCTCTACTATTACATTATCAACACTGATACGTACTGTCTGTTGAGATTTACATTTGGATATAAGTGACTTAGTACCGAAACAAATCGCTTGCGATTTATTTGGGTTTATTAAGAGACCATGATCAACAGAATATCTACTAATACTCTCAAGTACTGCGTTCAAATTGCCTATGCGTTCATTCACATTCTTATGATCACAGAAACCATAGATTTGAACGTCATCAGCATATAAATGAATATTGAAGCTACTGTATAAATCATGTACAATATCTGCTGTGAAAATCACAAACAGGATAGGGCCCAGAATACTGCCCTGCGGTACACCACGTATCACTTCACGGCTAGATGAGATTGAATCATTAATTTTTACGCACTGTTTACGAGCACTAAGGTAGTTTTTGAACCAATTGAGTACCTTCTGTTCCAATCCGTAGTACTGTAGTTTGGATATGAGTAATCGATGATTTACCATATCGAAAGCCTTACTATAGTCTAGGAGAACCATATATGTAACCAAAGATTTATCCCAATTTCTAGAAATATCGTTTACAATCTTCAGCAGGGACGTTGAAGTACTATGTAGTTTGCGAAATCCTGACTGGACATTTGACAAAATAGCAGAATCAACTAAAAATATTCTGAGAGCACTTGAGCAACACTCTTTTCCAATAGTTTTGACATAACGGGCAGTACATTGATTGGTCGTAGTTGAGAATATTCGACAGCTTTAGGAACTTTTGCTAGAGGATTTATTACTGCATGTTTCCAGACTGCAGGAACTTCGCCAGTTTGAAGGGACTGATTTATGATTTTTGTCAGAGCTGATTTACAGGAAACATATACATATTTCATCATTTTTAGATTAATTCCATCGATTCCTTATGCATTGGATTTCAAGGAATACAATATCTTCTCTACAGACTCCTCTGATATAACTGGAAAATTTGTCGTTGGTTCACATTATATACTGAATGTTCGTAAAAGTTCAATCTTTCTTCAACAATATCACACTGCCCTATAGAGTTGAGGAAAAAGTCGTTGATCATGTCCACATCTCGAATATCAGCTGACAGTTCGTTCAAAGGTTTATCATGAACATTCCATTTTGAGAAATCACGCCATAGTTGTTTAGTGTTGTTTTTATTTATCCTCAGTTGATGTTCGATATAAGCAGCCTTTTCACTTTTGATCGCTTGACAGACGTAGTTACGTATGTTTCTATAATAAATCAAATGATTCTGATTTTTAGATTTCTTATATCTGTTATATGCTTTATTCTCCAGTTTAATCATCTCTTTGTGGGAGTGATATAGGGTCTATATTGTTTTCTTAGCGTGACAGTTTTGAATGGGGCATGGACGTTGAATAGTTCATTAATTGAGTTAGTTATGAAGTCGACTTTGTCGTCAATAGTTTCAATGTTGTCTATAATATTCCAATCAATCATTGACGAGTCCAGTGTGAACAGTTCTTGGTTAAACTTGGAGAAATCTCTATAAGTGAACGTTTTTTGTGGTGGTTTCGAGAGTTCGATCTCTAACTCACCAAAAATCAGCCTATGGTCAGTCATATCATAATATACAGGGTGGGTCACGGTCGATGGCACCTTAGACGTTTACGGAGAACGGGACATAAGATCATTCTGAAAATTTGGTTACTCAAGTAATTGCTCTTGATCTATCGATCTAAAATATTTTCAGCTCTGCGGCGTTGCCGCTTCTATCGAAAAGTAGCAACAACTTTGTTATTTTGAACGGAACACCCTGTATTTTATCGCATTTTCAGATTCTCTCTGAAGAGCTGATTTCATCGATGTATCACACTTGGGGTCTAGCGGAAATGATTACAGAGATATAGGGTGTGAAAAATCGACATTTTTCAACTTTAGGAATTTTTTTTGTCGAAACTATTCATTATTGGTCAAAACGGCTCACATGTCCCTATCCCAACTTTTGATCAACTATCTACTGACATTTAATTGAAACCAATACAGGGTGGTGCAGAATTCAGATTCTTGATCACCCGGTATATGTCCCAATTAAATATCAGTAGATAGTTAATCAAAAGTTGAGATAGGGACATGTAAGCCGTTTTGATCAATAATGAATAGTTTCGACAAAAAAAATTCCTTAAATTGAAAAATGTCGATTTTTCACACCCTATATCTCTGTAATCATTTCCGCTAGACCCTATGTGTGATATATCGATGAAATCAGCTCTTCAGAGAAAATCTGAAGATGCAATAAAATACAGGGTGTTCCATTTAAAATAACAAAGTTGTTGCTACTTTTCGATAGAAACGGCAACGCCGCAGACCTGAAAATATTTTAGATCGATAGATCAAGAGCAATTACTTGAGTAACCAAATTTTCAGAATGATCTTATGTCCAGTTCTCCGTAAACGTCTATGGTGCCATCTACCGTGACCCACCCTGTATATCCAATACGCCACTTCTGATTGCTTTGATGTTCTTGCTCAAACATAAAATGTCAATGAGCGTAGAGGAAGTATCGGTTATCCTAGTGGGCTCCTCAATGATTTGTCTCAGATCGAATATTGTAAGGATGTTCAAGATATCCGTTAGCTGTTTAGACGAAACTTTCAGAAAATCTATATTAGCATCACCCATCAATATTAAGTCATCAGCATCCAGACTGATATTTGCAAGAACCTCCTCGAGTTCATCTAAGCCTGATATGGGTGCTGACGGTGGTCTATAATTTACTCCAACGTAAATTTTCCGATTGTTTATATTCAAGCAGATCCATAGTTGTTCCATAAAATCCGAGATAAAATCTTTACTCACGAAATCAGTCCTAATGATTTTGTGTTTTAGATGATGATGAATATATAAACAAACTCCTCCTCCTCTTGTGGGTCTGTCACAACGCACTAATTCATATCCTTCTATATTCAGTTGAGTTGAGGGAAAGTCAAGGGGCAACCAAGTTTCAGTGATAGCTATTATACTGAATTTTTGTTCTTTCATGTAGTTGTGAAAGTCATCAAAACAGGATATAATTGAGCGTATGTTGATGTGATAGACACTTAAAGGTTTTTTGAACTTGTATTTGATTCATTAGGTATTTCAATGGAACCTGTACCAGTTACATTTATATCTCGATTCATAGTATTCGGGGAATTAGGAATTGACAGTAGGGCAACCCTCAGATCGGAGCTAGTTGACGTAGGGACTGTGACAATAGTTGGTGTACCTTTGACATACTTTATGTTCAAGTTCTTTTCTCCTCTGGCTGTTCTATTAGTAAGCTCATTTCTCAGCTCAGTTAAATACGCACGTTCTGAATATGATTTATCGCTTTTGAAAGATATGTGTTCATATCCACCTCTTCCTTTCAGTTTGAGTTGATGTCTCAGAATGAATTTTGAATTACAACTATCGAAGTACATTTTCAAAGGCCTTACTTTACCATCAATGGTCTTTCCTATTCTATGGATATGTAAAATACTATAATGAGGAACTCCTTCATCAACGATGGAGCCTAAATATTGAGTGAAATCACTGATGATAACAGCAACTGCATTCATATCAATTTCCTCAGGTACACCAAATATTATCAAATTCTTTTCACGGTTAATGGAGTCCTTAATTTCATAAGAGACATCGGCTGACTTACGATCAATCAATTTTTTCTCTACTTTTTGTTGAAATTCAGTTACTGATTGTTGTATCCTTGTGGTACTATGTAATGAATTTTCCATCCGATCATGACACTCGGCTAATTGATTATCATGTACAGAGAGTTTACTACCATTAGTATCGATCTTAGAATTACACATTATAATTTCTGAAGCAAGTCTATCCTGGTTCACTTTCAAATCATTCAAATCATCCATAATTATTTTTTGTGAACTAAGGAGTTGCTGTTGTGATACTTGTACTGATTGAAGTTCTGACGATAGTTTCTCAAAATGCTTGGTTGTTAGGGGCTGTTCCACAATTGATGTTGATGTTTTGAAGATTTTATTTTGATGATCGGGAAAAAATGTTTCATCATTTATCCTTGCTCTTTTTAGAATTTTAACACAACTTTGGCAGTTCCATGGAGTTTTGTTCTCTAACATGAAATTGATATCGGTATTCGCTAAGTTGACGCAAGACCCATGATATACCTTGGTACATTGGTTGCATGAAATCTTTGTTTTTGTGGTGGTTATTTTCAGTGTACATTTTTGACATGTTTCAGACATACCTAATTTATATTTATCCGCCGCCCTATGAATCCTGGTGAACTGCTTTGTTGGTACACAGCCACTAGGTACTCATCAAGGTGTGAAGACGCAAGCTTATCACTATTTATCACTGTTTATATTTTGAAGTATCTGCCGGAACACGAGTTATGGTGGCACTAGACAACCACTCCATTGTATTAATTATCTCAATATTGTTAGTCATTTGCAAACTTGCAGTTTGCCTCTGAATATTGTATGTTGAATTCTAATAGAAAATAAATCAGTTACTGAATGAGCCTCAACCCGAGAACATCATTTTTTGACTCAAGTTCAGCTCATTTTTAAAAAGTCATTTCGACCGCTCGAACCCAAAACTGGCGCAGTCGTGGTAGGATTTGTTCACGGAAATTCGACAAAAATCGCGAGTTCCGGTCTGTACCAACAGTTTAGTTCAAATTCGACAAAAAAGGACCGAGTGACCAAAAATAGCTGAACAACCCCTTGGAATCGAGGACAAGCATCGCCAACGTTCCGAGAAAAAACTGACAGAGGACAAACATCGCCGAAATCAGTTCTAGGATAGGAAGTCCAGGGACAAGAGACAGCATCGCTCAACTCCTATTGGCAGTAGACTTAAGAAAAACGAAGAAACAAGACACAAGCAACAAGCAACAAGCAACAAGCAACAAGAAACGAAGAAACCAAGAAATCACCATCATCACCATCCATCAGAGAATGAAACCTACAGCAGTCATCCTACTGTAAGTCATTCAGTTTTCACCCCCATTCCTTGTATATATTTGCTAATATTATAACTTTGAAACCACTAGGTATAGTAGTAGAATTTTTCAAAATTTATGACAGATATTGACAATAGTATAGAAGATTTAGTTCATCTTTTTGATAGTGTATCTGTAGTAGAAAATCAAACAAATAATATGAGTGACCCAGTAAATTATCAGCTTTTGAGACTTTATATCGACACTATTCCTCAATACGATGGAAACCCACATACACACTGAGAGAAACTGGATATTAAAAATATCTACCAGCTCTGATTGTAATAACCATTATGAGGGAATCTCCTATTCCTGATCATTTTATTATTACAACAGTATTCTCTCCATTCTGTAATTATAAAAAGCGATTTCTTAACTCCTTTGTAATACCCTTGAATGGACATTTGCTACCATCATAACGCAGATGTGTTATGACATTATGAGAATTTTATAAATTCCAGTCTATTTAGATTTTTTATTGACATAGCTCGTTTTGTGAATTATGCTCATTGGTGAATTCAGATAATGTTTGTCCCAATAATCATAGCTGTTTGGATTTCTAGCATTGTACGTTGACGAATAACTCTAGCAATTCACATGTATGACGGTTATTAGGCAATCATTCGACAATCGTAATTCGGCTCATTTCGCTCTAGTGTTTCATCAGTATTGGGGCTGACAAAGATACAGATCGCGTTCATTTCACTGCTGTACTCGGTCATGGGTGCTCGTGTTCAATTATTGTTCAATGGTTTCGATCGTCCGAATCGATAGAGCCGTGTCTTGTAGGTGAATTTGTGTGATGTAGCAAAGTTTTGTTTTAGTGCTGGCTGTGAACCGATCTGTGGAATACACCGTGCATTGCATTATTGCAATGAAAAAAGTATTCTCCATACCCACTTTTCACGGCCTGAATTGGTTCATTTCAAAAACAAAATGATCGATCAGATTCTGAATCAAAATATCTGGGTTTCTGTTAGGAAAGTTTTATTGACAATTCTCATCATAACTCCGAAGGAAGGGTAAATATAAGTATTCAACTTCTCATTTCTTAATAAATTCGTCAGTAATGCATATAGATGATATTTCTCCAAAAAATCAATGAGTAATGTCAAAAAACTTCGACAGATACCCAAAGATTTCAATTCAGAGACTAAACGTATTTTTTTGTTTTTTTGAAAACAATAACTTTGGATCATGAAAAGTGATAGTGTGGGTAGGATATTTAATTTCATTGCAGTAATTCAAAGCACGGTTTCATAATAATGTTGATTAGCTATATTACAATAGCATGTCAAAATGTCAGGTTTTATGCAGATATCAGATAACTATAATAAAATGAGACGTATTACTGCATTACCTCAAGATGGTTGTGCCAGTAATAAAAACATGCTGTTTTATGTCGATAGTCTAATAACCACTGTAGAGTGGAGAGTCACTGCAACATATTATGGGAATAATTCCTATTCGACATTCTGTGTTATCATAGAAATTAGAACAAGTAGTAGTTATTCAGCAGCGGTGATTTTATACAAGTTTGCAAATTGAATAAGCGGCCATAACTACAAGTCACCTGAAAATTCACTTCATCTATGGTAGCAAATGAACACATCTGTCCCCTATTTATTGCAGATATCGTAATAACGGTTATCAGATTTCCAATTATGATAACTCAAGTTTTCTCTCAGTGCACTTGGCGTTTTCATTGATAATTGTGAAAGTCTGATTTTAAATTTTCAAAATCCAAATAATGCCTCATTAAACACTTTCATTATAAGAGCAATCATCGGAAAATTGACAGGTAGAGCTTTAAGTTTAGTTGGTTCTAGAATAGAATTAAAAACTTGGACGGATATCAAAAACACATTGAAATTATGTTTTGGAGATCAAAGAAATCTTGATTGTTTGGTTCAGGACCTCATAGTTTTAAGACCGTTAAAAAATGAAACCCCGTATAACTTTGGCATGAGAATTCAAGATTCTAGAAGTCTGATAGTAGCTAAATTAAACGCTTCTAATGGCACAGTTCAAGAAAAAACAATAAAAATGCAAAATTATGACGAGCTATCTTTGAAAACATTCATTAGAGGACTACCAGGTCAACTTCAAAATAACGTTAGGCTTAGAAACCCTGATAATTTAGAGCATGCAATGGCATTAGTCATTGAAGAAGAAAATTTCATGTACAGTCAAAATAGAAATAATACGATCAATTCCCAAAATTCCTATAGACCCATTCCAAAAATAACTCCTGTTAACCCAAATCACAGAAACAATTCATTCCCACAGAGACCAATGTTTCAAAATCCTCAAAATGCACATTTTTCGAATAATTTCCAAAGACCGAATTTTTCACAGAGTAATCAATCACCAAATTGGCCCACACAAAACGTGAGACATTCATTCCAACCATCATTTTATTCAAATCGCCCTTATCCATTCCAAAATAACCAATCACATTTTAATCGTCCGAATTTTTCTCAACAAAGACCAAGTCAAATAACCCGATTATCACAAAATTTCAATCGACCAAGTAATTCACAAATTCAAAGAAATAATTATTATAGACCAGAGCCAATGGATACTTCTTCAGGCAATACGAGAATCCATTCACAGAAACAACCCACTCAAACTAGACTATTCGCTCAAGACATCGAAGAACTAGAATTTGAAAATCCTTTTGAAAATCAACAAAACACTGAATATGACGAAAACCAACAAAATATGAATAATCCACAGAATGATTATTCTAATGAATATTATGAACAAGAACTTTACAACGACTTTAACCCTGATAATGACTATTATGATCAATATGCATCCAATGAAGAATTCACTGAAAAATTCGAAAATTCTGAAAATCCTCAAACAAATAACCCAAATCCAAATTTTTCCCATGTACCTATGAAAAATCACCCTATATAATAAATCTAAACCTATCAAAAAATAATTTACCACACATTTTCATTCCAGAATTAAACGCAAACTTTTTAATTGATACAGGTAGTACACGAAGTTTCATGACACCAGAATTGGCATACAAATTTTACAAAAATAATATTTACGAACAAGATTTCCATATACAGAGCGCACATAATATTTCATACCATAATGAAGTAGCTATAATTCCAGTATTCAATATTTTCAAAATTCCAGAAACACACAAGTTTTATTTATTCAAATTTAGTGACAAATACGACGGACTAATAGGCGTTGATTTACTGAAACAACTCAGAGCTTTAGTAGACGTCAACTCGAAATTAATAATAACACCTTATGTGAGAATTCCAATTATTTACGAAACAGAAGAACTGACAGAACTCAAAAATAAACTAAAAAACAAAAAATATACAGTAATAATTCCACCTAGAGTTCAGAAAATAGTTAAATTACCAGTCAACCAGAAAGAAGGCATAGGTTTATTGAATTACATAAAATTATAAAAAATATATAAAAAATTATTTCGCTACAACCATGATTACAAACGCAAATTCATTCGCTTCAAAAATTGAGATACATGCTCCTTTCGAAATTGAAATTTTAGACATTGCAGAAATTAATTTTATAGAAAAAATGGAAACTAATGAAATTTTAACTCAAAATCAAGATAACATTACCAAAAGTAACTTGAAAAATATTCGCCTTGATCATTGCAATCCAGAAGAGAAAAAGGCAATCAAAAATCTTTGTTTTGAATATAGAGACATATTTCATTGCGAAAAAATTCCTTTAACATTCACAAACCAAATTCAACATAAAATCAACTTGACTAATGAAACACCAATCTATACAAAAACGTATCGTTATCCAGAAATTCACAAACATGAAGTAAAATCACAAATCCATAAAATGTTAGAACAAGGTATTATACAAAATTCCACTTCCCCGTGGTCCAGCCCTATTTGGATCGTACCAAAAAAATTAGATGCCTCCGGAAAACGAAAATGGAGAATGGTCGTAGATTACCGAAAATTAAATGAGAACACTATAGATGATAAATATCCACTTCCAAACATTACTGATATTTTAGATAAATTAGGAAAAAGTCAATATTTTAGCACTCTCGATCTTGCAAACGGATTCCACCAAATTGAAATGCATCCAGAAGATATTCCAAAAACAGCATTTTCAACAGAAAATGGACACTATGAGTTTAGGAGAATGCCATTTGGATTAAAAAACGCCCCTAGTACATTTCAGAGAGTCATGGACAATATTTTAAGAGGTTTACAGAACGAAATTTGTTTGGTTTACCTTGACGACATTGTTATTTTTTCGACATCACTTCAGGAACATATAGAAAAATTGAAACTAGTTTTTGACAGACTAAGACAGTCAAATTTCAAAGTGCAATTAGACAAATCAGAATTTTTACGTAAAGAAGTTAATTATTTAGGACATGTTATTACCCCTTCAGGTGTAAAACCAAATCCAGATAAAATTGAATCTATCAAAAAATTTCCAATACCAAAAACTCAGAAAGAAATCAAAAGTTTTTTAGGACTACTTGGATATTACCGAAAATATATAAAAGATTTTGCTAAAATCACGAAACCAATGACTTTATGTTTAAAGAAGAACGCAAAAGTAGTTCACAATCAAAATTTTATAGCAGCCTTTAATTCCTGTAAAAAATTGTTAACAAATGCACCAATACTTCAGTATCCAGATTTTTCAAAAAAATTCATTCTTACTACTGACGCTTCAAATGTTGCGTTAGGAGCCGTTTTATCACAAGGTACCGTAGGTAGTGATAAACCAATAGCATATGCATCTAGGACTTTAAACGAATCAGAACAAAAATACAGTACAATTGAAAAAGAATTACTAGCAATTGTATGGGCATGCAAATATTTTAGACCTTATTTATTCGGCAGAAAATTTGTTATTTATTGCGATCATAGACCATTGATATGGCTATTCAAATTAAAAGAACCGAACTCAAAATTAGTTCGCTGGCGTTTAAAATTAGAAGAATTTGACTATGAGATATTTCATAAAAAAGGAAGCTTAAATACCGTAGCAGACGCACTTTCCAGAATACAAATCAATGCTTTAGAAGAAGAATCAATGATTAATAATCCAGGAGATATTGATCAAGAAACATTAGACTATCTTCGAAATTTATCAGAAAACATAGCATATTTAAATCAACCTACTCAAGTAGATCACCCTGTACAAGAAATCGCATCAAGTTCTAATAATAGAGATAGAATTCAGATCATTTCAGATGTGCAAATCCCAGCTTCAGATGATAACAGAAATACTAACATTGACCT
The DNA here is from genome assembly GCA_918026855.4 of Phaedon cochleariae. NCBI lineage: Eukaryota > Metazoa > Arthropoda > Insecta > Coleoptera > Chrysomelidae > Phaedon > Phaedon cochleariae. Next base: position 46,149,881 of record OU896707.1, read on the forward strand.
TCAAGAACAAACGACTCAACATACTACAGGAAATGAAACAACGAACAATGGAATACAGATATATGACGAAATCATCAACAACAAACTAAATCAGATCATTGTTTTACCAAACCCGTATCCAAAGCTAGATATCAAACAAGAAAGATACGAAAATCATAAAATAATCACCTTGAAAGTTCCAACAAAAAACAATAGAGACCTTATATTAGAATTTCTTAGAGATTATACTACAACAGCAATAGCTTATTGTATGCATTTTCATAATGACCAACTTTATAATGATTTCAATACAGTTTATCTTGAATGTTTTTCTGAAAAAGGACCCAAATTAATTAGATGTTTAAAAAAAGTAAACACTGTTAGCGATAAAAATGAACAAACCATGTTAACAAAAAACCATCATGAAGGAAAATCAAATCATAGAGGAATAAATGAGACTCTTGAGTACCTAAAACGAAATTATTATTGGAAAAACATGAAAACTACCATTACTGAGTTCATAAATTCATGTGACATATGTCAAAGAGCAAAATATTCCAGAAAAAAACCGTATACACCCCTTATGCACACAGAAACAGCTTCAAAACCATTCGAAATTGTACATATAGATTTATTTTTCTATAACAGTAAAAATTACTTAACACTAGTCGACTCTTTTACTAAATTTGCTCAAGCGTATCAAGTTTTAGGAAAAACAGCTATTCATATCAGTCAGGCACTAATTAAATATTTCTCATCCTTTGGAATACCCAAAAAATTAATTATCGACAATGGAACGGAATTTAATAATGATACAGTGAAGGAAATCTTAAAAATTCATAAAATAAACATTCATTTTACAACACCAGGACATCACGAATCTAACAGCATTGTTGAACGTTGTCATTCAACATTAATTGAACATTTACGAATCGTAAAAGAACTACACCCAGACGAAGACGAAAATCTCATGGACTATGCAATATTAGGATATAATAGTACAGTCCATAGTTCGACAAATTATACACCTTTCGAATTAACTTTTGGACATACTCAAACACGTGACCCTAATGAAATCCTCGTACCCACCGAATTTTATTCTGATTATGCCGAAAATCATAAAGAAAAATTAAAGCATGTTTACAGCAAGGTTAGTCAAAGCTTGGAAACTAGAAAAGAAAAAATATTAGAAAAAACCAATAAAAAAGGAGACTCGAATACTGAGTTCCATTTAGGACAAACGGTATACAAATTTAATCCTGCAACACGGAATAAAAAGAATAATAAATTCATAGGACCTTATGAAATCACGGAGATGTTAGAAAGAAACAGAGTTGAAATAACGAACAAGAAAAAACCTAATAAAAAAGAAATAATTCATATAAAAGAACTTAGGAAACCCCCTGTTATTGTTTCAGATACCTCATCTCCTACACCTTCGGAAAACTCGACTTCCCGAGATTCCACAACCTAAATCAGAACCCCGGAATACTACCCCATAAGTTAGGTAACGCCCAAAACAAGGTAGATTGTTGGAAGATTATACAAATATTTGATATAAGTAATATTATAGAAGAATTCCATAGCTTAGAAAATAAGTTTATTTTCATAACTGCATTATTCAAAGCAAACTACACTAAGAAAAATTATGATACAGAATTTCATAATTCATATAACTTGATTAATAATATTGAAAGAAAAATCAAATCTCAACTAGATCAACTCAATCCAGTAAAAGGTAATACAAAAACCAAAAGAGGACTTTTAGATGGCCTAGGAACAATCATTAAGACACTGACAGGAAATTTAGATCAAAATGACGCAGAAAAATATGATCGTGTAATCCAAAAATTGTCAGAAAATCAATCAGAAATGAAAACAATCATAGGAGACCAAATAACTCTACTTCAAAAATCTATTGAAAATTTCAAAAATAACACGAAGGCTTTAGCACATAATCAAATAGTACTAGAATCTAGAATTTTACAAATTGAACAAGTGCTTAGGAAAAAAGAACTCCATGATGTTGACAATTATGAATATTTTCTCATTCACGTGGTCCTATTCCAAATAAATGCAAGTTTTCAAGAAATATACGATATTTTAGAACGAATCGAAACTGCAATCACTTTTTCCAAGTTGAATACTTTTCATAATTCCATGATAGATCCAAATGAACTTCTACAAGAAATTTCAATCATGAGTACACAGCTCACAAATGGAAAACTTCCGTTTGAACCAATTTTAGGAAATATTTTGATTTTTGAAAAACTTATTGAAATAAAATGTTATAGTAAAGGAAATCAAATAATATTTATTCTTGAGACACCAATTGTGGAACTTGAAAGTTATAATTATTATCATTTATATTCCTTACCAACCAAAAAAGATAGTACTTTCAAAGCTATCATTCCTCAGTCAAAATTCCTCATTCTGAATGACAAACACTTTGTATATTTAAATTCAAAATGCTCTGAAATCATACCAGAAGAATATATTTGTCAAGAAACAAGTCCTGTCAAGATCAAGAAAGAAAACCTGCCCTGCGAAGTAGAAATGTTGGTATACTCAGAAAACGTCACTAACTGTCATCAGATTCAAGTCGAAATTCAAGAAATCAAAATCCAGAAACTAGAGAAGAATACATGGATAATCATCATTCCCAAGAAAGCAGTAGCGCAACAACAATGTGATAAGAATAAAGATAACGTCCCATTGGAAGGAACATACCTATTAGAATTGAATCCTGAGTGTCAGATCAGAATTGAAGACATCCAGATCAGAAATTACCACAGTTCCCAAAGGCAAGTCAATGTAATAAATTTACCCGAAATAAAAGAAGATTTCCACGCCACTGAAGAATCGAGTATAAATTTCAAACCATTGAAGATGGATTCCATCAACTTAGATGAATTGGATCATATCAGAAGTAAATTAGACATTCAGAACGAAAAACTGAATGTTATGGAAATTCCCGTGATAGCCAAAAATATTAGCATATGGACATTAATTATGTATATTTTGGTTGTCACTTTAATCAGTTTCGTCGCCTTCAAGTACTTCAAGAAGAAGCTACAGCAGAGGACCCGATCAAGAAAACTACCCCAAGAATCCGAGATGGTAAATCCTTCATCCAACCCCGGATTTTCCATTTAAACAGGGAGGAGTTATGGTGGCACTAGACAACCACTCCATTGTATTAATTATCTCAATATTGTTAGTCATTTGCAAACTTGCAGTTTGCCTCTGAATATTGTATGTTGAATTCTAATAGAAAATAAATCAGTTACTGAATGAGCCTCAACCCGAGAACATCATTTTTTGACTCAAGTTCAGCTCATTTTTAAAAAGTAATTTCGACCGCTCGAACCCAAAACTCACGCGACTTATCAATAATACGAAGGTAATAGTTCCAGAGATGCTGATTGATACTTGTATTGTGTACACACTACCTTGACTGGCTTGACTTCACTTGTGCAACTTATTTTAGTACTTTATCAATATTTTAACACTGATAAAACCCAATTTATAACGGACAGATGGAATCACATGCTACTAGAGTGGCCGTGACCAAACAACTTCAAGTTCACACGTAATCAGGAAGAGGTCTACTTGATACTTCATTAGGTACTGGAATTCATAAGATGTAAATTACATCACTTGTTTATCAGAGATATTTCATCCAGTTCTCTCACCTGTTGGAATGATTGGCCCACTGCTCATGTTTTTGGGAACTTCAGTGACTGAAAATTAGAGTAAACACTGAGAGTTGTATGAACATTCCTGGTCATAACTTATACCTCAGTGCCGTCTATGTATACCTGGGGCTGGTAGATCCATTCCAGGAGACAAGCTTTATTCCAATTACAGTTTGTTTGTTGATGACAAGTAATTCGGGTTATTCCTCCACAGGGTTTTTCTGTATATGTCTGCTCATATATCACGGCATGCTTGGTGCTCAAAACTATAGGCTTGAGATTCCTGGTTACTTGGCCTAGGTCTAACTTTTTTGATTTTGATCCATCTTCGATCTCAGTCAAGCTTTGACCACGGTTACCATTAGGTATCTGCTAGTCGCAGACATCATCAACTTTTCGGGCAGCCTGCAACTGACTTGTAGACATTTGACTTCGTCGTGGGATTTGCACGCAAGTTTTCACGGGAAACTTATCCTAAAATTTGTTTCAATATCATACTGATTCAATGCAATGCGTCATCACTTTTTATTGAATTTTCCTCTAATTCCACACATCTCATTTTACTTTCAACATATTTGAGGGAACCAGCGCTTATGCATAATGCTTGGTTAACCATTTCACCTCAATTATAGGTTGTACTCTATAGGTACTGAAATGAGGATGTGTGATCAATGTATCAGATCATTATTCTTTCCATTTCATTTGAGCACCACTGTACGCTACTTCGCTAATACTACGCTAATAAGCATCAGTATATCTTGATACCGAAACTGTAGGGTATCGTACAATCATTTCACTACTATGACAAAACTGAAGTTGTAATAATCAAAACAGGTTAGTCTTCTTGTTTATCTACCAACTTTGGTGAATTTGGTGAGTTGGTTGGGAACTATGGGTTTTTGCCGGCGCCCACCTAATTGAGAAGTCTTATTCATGATCTTTTCTTCTAATCGAACCACCCCATCTCCAGTGTAGCGAGCGTTGAATTAGCTGTGTGTCATCTGAGAGCCGGTTCATGCGACTATAGTTTTAGGAAGGTTGAGGTAGTTCGCAACATGTCAGCTGTCGTCTGTCATCTGTCAGCTGCCATCTATCAAATTGCAGCTGCTAGCTAAGAACCTTTTGTGATAGACGGTCATCTTGGTGGTGGTCATTCTGAGCCAGAAAGAATGTATCCAAAGTTCTCAAGACCAATGTAAAAACTCCACAAACGATAAGATTTCCACAAAATTTATTAAACACACGACATGTTTCGCTAACACAGTAGCTTCGTCAGGTGATATACTGGTACAATGAACTGTTCATTGTATCAGTATATCACCTGACGAAGCTACTGTGTTAGCGAAACATGTCGTGTGTTTAATAAATTTTGTGGAAATCTTATCGTTTGTGAAGTTTTTACATTTATCATGGATTTCCATCAAGTAACGGCCGAGTCAATTCAAAATTCTCAAGACCAAATTATTTGAATCTGTGACACATTTTTCTGCTCAAAAAAGTGAACTCTTCGAAGTGGAAGTACTTGGTAAATTTATAACGCTATATTTCGAAAACAGCATATCCAAAAAGTTTAAATATGGTTGCGTTGGAAAGATCATTGAACGCCCTTCAAAATAATGTGCCACTTGAACCATTTCCTCAATTGAGATTTTATGGTTAGCATCTGCCCAGCCTAAGAGATTGAAACATGAGGACTAAAACAATCTAAATAAAGTGTCCCTCTTGAGATTGAAATCGAGCTGGCTCTTCGATCTTCATCTCATTCACTGAAAGAGAGATATCAAGGATAGGAACTTTTCAGATCGGCACCCTGTATACTAGGTTCTTTCACTCACATCACTATACATATGTAGATAAACAGACGATTATTCATCGAAAATGCATAATTCGTCTTGGTATTCACAAACTCAAAATGTTTAGGATTGTTGGTCTTCTTTTCCTGATTCTGTTGGAGAAATTGTTTGGTACTTCTCGTTCTGAATGAACTTTTTATTCCAGGAAGCTTGCACACGGATTTCAACATAAATCAGAATAGCAGTTTGAAACCAAAATCGATCATATTTGAGTTTTAATGTAGACATAACTCTTATCTCATATAGGCTTGTTCTATTCTCGGATTCAAGTCTTTTTCGCACTTAATTTCCAGTTCTGTTGAAATATCGAGTAGGATTTCAATCACATTCCTAATTCGCTCGATACTTTCATCTTCTTCGTTGAGTATATGGGTCAATAAGCCGTTCCGCAAACTGAAAAAAATTCATCCGTTCCTGAAATATTTTTTGTAATTACTAAAAATCGCTGATTTTGTTTTCAATCGTTTTCTCAGTTAATATTCGATAAAAAAAATTGAAATTTGTTTGATTAGGTATGCGATCAAGAAAAAGAAGTAGAAATTATCAGAAGTATTCTAAGTTTACCACAATGAAGTTAATAGCGTTGAGGAATTGCGGAAGAAAATTACTTTATTGGCTTTCAGAGATATCGATTGCAATAGTTGCGGTTAAGAACCCAAAAATGTATAGAAAATAATAGTGGACACTTTGAACAACAAACAAAATATTATCGAAGGGTTTTGCTCATTGTTAAGCTCGGTCTTGAGTTGAGATTTAGTTTAGTTATTTTTTATGATAAAATTAATTATTTATCGAGGTTCATTGAATCATTCTCAATATTCTATTGGTTTGTGAATAAACTTGTTCATCCTCACACATTGAATATGATTTTAGATTTTATTCCAAAGCAAATGAATTTGAGGTAATCGTATCTCGTTTATTCAACGAAATCATTGATATCTTGGTTTTCTTCTGCCCTATTCTCCTTTTCGCATATTGAAGAAGCGTGTCATAGATGACTTGAGAAGTATGAATGCTGTAGTCATGACGACTGATATTTCGATTTCTCATCATCATGAGCCAACTCCATTAGAAAATGTAGAGCAGCTCAATTTTAAGCAGTGATAACCAGCAAAAAATGGTTTTCACTGTTTTTGGTGCTGTTTCATGCAATAATGTCAATATGTAATACATGAATATGGAGGGAGTAATTTGCCCCATACAATGGTATAAAAAACGAATATGAAGCCTGTCAGAAAACTGAAAGTTGCATGGTGAATCTTCGAAAATATTGTTGATGAAATATTTTTGACAATTTCAACGTCTTCGTCATGATTGGTTACCTATTAAAGCTAAATTTCAAATATTTACCTCTAATATCAACGCTGAAACTAAATAAAAACGATTTCTGTGATTTTCAGTTTTATCAAAAGATTTCAGGAACGGCTGACATTTGTCCAGCTTGCAAAGCGTTATATTGATGAGGTTCAAATTATGCAACTTTCGTCTAATTCAATCAACTTCCTGTCCTCACCATTTAGGAGATAGCAATACTGTCCCTTTTAAATCGCCCGTACCCTGTATACTTTGATGCTCCCATAGGTCAGAGTTGCGCATCCATATCAGCGAGTCAAATTATGCAACTTCTGTCTAATTCAATCAACTTCCTATCTCTCACCGTTTAGGAGATAGCAATACTGTCCCTTCCTTTTAAATCGTCCGGACCCTGTATACTTTGATGCTCTCATAGGTCAGAGTTGCATCCATATCAGCGAGTCGTGCTAGTTTTATTGCTGGGCGATATCGTGATTTTTGTCGATGCTAGTGATGGAAGGTGTGATGTTTTCATTATTGGTCGATGATAAATAACCAATTCGAATTGATCGTTGATAAATATCACACCTGCTATTGGTCTCGTCAATTCCAAATTGCCCAACAATGAACCCAGATGTACTCTTGAACTCGAACATATCTTAGTAAAGTATCCATGTGACCAGAACTTCATTTGAATACGGATGACAGCTCTTTTCAATATGCACTTTCGATGGCGGAAATATTTGATAGAACTGACTTACAAAAAAATTTATTGATGGAACATCCGGTACAGGTACATTATACTCATGAAATTATTGATTTTCAGTGTAATGGGATTTCTTGGTATATAGGAGCTGACTTCCAGTTATATTGCCTGAACATAATAGTTCTATATGTGATACTGAAGTATAAGCTGAATTTTACTAAAGTACTGGCATTGCTTGTTGCTTTTTCCACCGTTGTTTATGCGATAATCATATATATTTATGATATGGATATAATATTCAGGCTCTACACCAGGTAAGGAAAAACTTACAATTCAATTTGTCGTAATCTTTTCATCATCTATTCATTGGAACTCCTTATTCCATTTCCTGAGCCATCTGAACCGAACGTCATTTCCAAGGAGGAACGGCGGGTTGAATATCGAGATATTCTCTTCGAAGTTCGCAGACTTTATCCAGACGACTATGTGAAAATGATGGCCATCATGAACATGATCATGAATAAAACACACCCAATCTATGTCCTGATGATTGGCTTCCTAGTTGGTACACGACATGGGGACTGTCCTATTTCTGTATGAAAGAACGCAGTGAAAACCTTCGCGGCAGTTGGATACTGATACATAAACAACCGCCGGCGGTTACCTATTTTTATATAGAAGATTGTCGTGAAACATGAGAAAGAAAAATATCGTTTCTGCATGAAAAAGGAGACTACCTTTTTCAAACAAACCAACCTAAGTCGCCTGAGAGTCCTAAGAAGTATATTTTTCGAAAAATTATTCGTGAGGAGAAGTTTATAAAAAGTTAGGCCTCGCTGGGGTGGAACCCGAGTCACCGCCGTGTACACTCTGTCAACTGAGCTGTCGCTTTGCTCGGAAGTACTCTCTATGAAGAAGAAAGGAATATCGTCGCGGCGGTTGTTTATGTATCAGTAACCAACCGCCGCAGCAGTTGTTTATGCCGCGGCGGTCGTGTAGACAATATCCACGCTACTCTCGGAACACCTGGGAACTCTGCAAAATTTCAGCTTGCCTTGACTACTCCACTCATATTGAGATTAGAAAAGAAATGTCGGTCAGTTTGATCTAAACTAGTTACAGCTATATATGGATGTCAAATTGAATTGCTTTGGTCATAATGGCTCATTCATTCATATTAAATGCTTCTCATGTTAACAGAAAAACACCCTGTTGTGAATATCTCCATATAATAAGGGCTCTCGTTGTTGAGTCAATTATGTTGCCGTACAGTAATACCACTCGTCTTGACCACAGTAAAGCTCTCTACTGTGTCTTGACGGATTCGTGGTGTTACTCGTTTTCACTAGATTAGATCTAGCTCGACTTTAGGTGCGACATTACGTGGCACTGGAGGCACCCAATAAGCAACTCTGTTGTAGCAATTACTGAAACGGACGTTAAGCAATATTGCTAATGTAAATTTGTGAATGTAACGTTCCAGCAATGTCACAGTAACGCTGTATTCTCAAACATCACCTTTGCAATATTGCTAAACGTCCGTTTCAGTAATTGCTTGATGGGCAGCAGATTCGTGACTGAAGTGAATTGATGTTCGAATGATTATATTGTGATAATAAGAATAATGATGAAAATGAATTATCGTTCTCCTAGCGGAGCGAAGCCAACATTTTACTCACTTATGTAATATTTCTGAAAATGGAGACATGAATTGAATGGACTTCTGATATTGGACATCCAGATGAAATACATCGTTCAGATCCGTATGATATAATGATGATTATTGAAAATGTTCCTATACAGGGTGCCCGTTTTTCGAACACGACCATGGGGATCTCAATTCCCACCCATTCTTCTGAGCTAGTGGACTGTATGGTTTTGGTTGGAAACACTGATATTTGGTTCGAATTTCCCGAACAATCGATGAAGTTGCTAACCGTCAAATTGATGAAAAAGAGAGAGAGAGAGAGAGAGCGCGAGTGTTTTCCACTGAGATTGATTTTACGAGTCACGAGTTGATACTGATCATGTCTCAACGTCCGTCAAATCGGCATCTTCTCGGTCGGCCGAACAAAATGACCGAATTTTGACTATACGAGGGAGGATGAATATGATGCAGAATGAGAGTATTCTTTCATTGACTATTCTCAGTGCGAATGAATTGATATTTTAACCCCAAATGAAAATCGATATGCCACGTGATTTCGATAAACAAACCAAAAGAAAAATAATAATGAAAAAAAAAATCAATATTTGTTTAACTCACACTCTAAATTAACGCAGGGCGTTAAGAAGATTTCATGTGTCATTTTCAGATTTTGAATTATTTGAAGAAAACGTAAATTTGTAATTTTCGTTTTTAATTTTTCGAGCGGTTGAATTAGGACAAAGTTGCGCATTTTCATTCATAATTTTCTTATTTATTTCTCGAGCGGAAACTGAAAAACCTAGACGTTTCTGACAGGGACATTATCAAGGCACATTTTTACAAGGAATTTGAATCTGTCATTGTATTTTCCATGACGTTCTTGATGCCAAAGTTACAACTCACAACTTTATTATTCTTATGGGCGCCATATTGGATTCTTGCATTTTCGTAAAGTTTTTTTTTCGGATTGAAATGATGTGTCAAACGATAAGATCGAATCTCTCCTGTTGATCAAAATTAGAAAAACTGAATTTTTGCGAAGAGTGCTTTGAAAGAAACGTCAACAGTTTTGTTTAACAAACTGAATTTTGACAGTTCAATTGAATATGCGAACAGAACTGTTGAATTCTCAAGCTCATCCACATGCGAGCAGGGTTGCCGCGTGTCTGTCAGATATCTTTCCTGACAAGGTAATTTCCAACAACGGAGACATACGTTGGCCAGTGCTGTCATCTGATCTCTCTCCGCTGGATTATTATTCATTGGGAACTATGAAAGATTCGATTTTTAAAACTGTATCTATCGATATTGATGAGCTAGGGAAGAACCATAATCACCACTTTCAGGACATCTCGAAAGCAATTCAGAATCTGAGGAAACGTGTAAAATTGTGGAGTATTCGAAGATTGTTCATAATTTTGTTCTGTTTTTTTTGCGAAGAGGAAACTCCTCGCTCCTTATGTCGTTCCTAATTGAAAACCAAAGTTTTCAAATAGATGAGCTCGACAAAAATGTGAACGGTGCAAATCCAAATTCAAATAAACTGTCGAAATTCATCTTGTTAAACAAAACTGTTGGCGTTCTTTCCAAAGCACTCTTCGCAAAAATGTTATTTTCCCAATTTTCATCAACAGGAAAGATTCGATCATATCGTGTGACACATCATTGTGATCAGAAGAAGGAATACTTTTTCAGAAATGCAAATATCTAATATGGCGTCCATGAAGAAAACCAAGTTCTGTGTTGTAACTTTGGCATAAAAAACGTCATGAAAAATACAATGACAGGTTCAGATTCCTTGTAAAGAAGTGCCTCAAGAATTTCCTAGTCAGAAACGTCTAGGTTTTTTAGTTTTCGCTTGAAAAATAAGATCGACAATCAGAAATTTTCGTTTTTCCCAATCATTCAGAGAATAGAAATGACACATCAAATTTTCTTGTAGATAATTATATGTTCAGCATAAAAATGGGCAACTTTGCCCTAATTTTACCGTAACCTTGTATCTCTTATAATAACTGGGACCCCCATGGTGGAACTCGAAAAACGGACACCCTGTATAAAAACATGGGCACATAGAATTATATTATATGATCGTCCATTGAATCACAATATCATATCGATTACGTCAAAACTGGAGAAACATATTTTGAATTGAAGAAGTTGTCAAAAGAATACAACCACACTATATACAACTACAAATTCTCTTGTCAGGGTGTTTTATTCAAATGAAAGTAGACATAACCCTATATATTTCATTTATTGGCATTGCATAATACCATTCTAGAAAATAACTTTCCTTTTCCATTTTTTTAGGAATATCGAGCTCAGAAAATTCCTGAATTCATTTTCGTTTATTGTTTCTTACTCCTCTACATATTCGATGATGAATGCAAGCTTTGTAGGAGTAATCTTTGGAGTGATATATTTCAGAAATAAACACCAACAATTCAATATAAAGTGGGTGAGTATTTTTATGAATGATTAATTCGATAGGCTAGGATAGATAGGAATATTAACTTTTTATGCACGACCGGGCGTAAAGTATAGCAATAATTTACCGCCCGCGGACTAATTCATCGCCCGGCGAAATAGGCATTCCTGTATAATTCAGGACATTCATGTTTCAGTCATCATAGTCCCTTGTCTAGTATTACAGTTCTCTTGATGTGATGAAAATAAGTTAGTTGTGATAACCTATAAAAAAAATTTGACTGAGATACCATGGTATCGTCTATTCCATTAATGATATTCCTCTCTGCAGCCATGATGTATTTCTATCGTTCTTGAGAGGTGTAGAGGAATTTGCAATGAAAAAGCGAATATATCGCTCATGCATTGTATATTGTATGTATTTCGGGGGCAACTCACTTTTATGGACCTAGACGTGTTGATAGCCCTTGCTGTCGCTCGGGCTCTAACTTTCACGCTACACGGTCCATAAAGCCTATTTTACGCAAGGTCTATTAACTTCTATAAGGTTACCTCATAGTATAGCATTATGGTGCGGGGGTGAGCGGAGGGGCGTGACGTCACTGTTTCCCCGCCACGTGATTGTAGATTTCGTTTTGTGTCACTGTCAAATGGATTGAGAAAATCAAAATTTTTGAATTTGAATTTGAAAGAATCGCGAATTTTAAGACTTTAGTTGAAAATATGGTGACAAGAAGACTGAAGATATCTTTGAAAGAGGGTGAGAGGTTGTATAATAATATGGTGTAGTATTATTCAAGGCTGGTCACATCATATAATATTGGAATCAAGAGTGGATATAGAACATTTATAGAACGAACAAATGTTATAAAATTCCTGTGTTTACAAACATCTGCTCTTGGGCAGCCTCCACATGAGATTCAAATAATTCCAAAGGAAAATGATGAGCTGTGGCAATGTAAAATGTCCCTGTGAAGCAGGCATGTCATGGTATTGTAAACACATTTTATAGGGACTTATATTGACAGGTAGGAAGGTGCACTTTTGATCTATCACACACAGGTAAATACATGAAATTTCAGGAATGAAGACTTGGAATATGTGAAGCTGCATATATAACACACAGGAGTGGTGAAAATAAAAAAGAGAGTAGATCAATCAAAGATCTATTATACAGCAAAACTATTTCAATAGTTCTGCTACCCACTTAATAAAAAAAGGAAAGTGACCCCCTAAAATCATTCTCCTTTTATATAATTCAAGTTAATTTTACAGGGTATATCAGACTGTTTTGTTTTCTGTTTGGAAGCCAATGAACTCAATGTAAACAACTATAGCTATTGCATGGTACTCAGGAACACAGGTGAGTTTAAAACTGTATACTTTCATTAATTTTGAATTATTTTGGGCTATACTTGCTACTCCATTTTTACATGTAGCAAGGAGACTTGGGAAAAAAGGCAATCAACTTCTTTCTTTCCAAAGGATTTTTCAAATGAATTTGTTCAGCATGGAGTTGAATATATGAATCCAAAGCTCTTTCAAAATGTTCATTGAGAATAATATTGAATTTCAAATCAGGCAAACAAATTTGTGTCCCAATATTTTTCATGGTTAGGATAATCTCCATATGAAATTATTTTTCGGGAAGGAAGACCATGGAAATAATTGAAAGAAGTGTCCTTACTGAGGTCCTCACATAGAGGTTTGTTAAATAATGTGTAAGACATTCAGCTTGAATTGTTTTCTCAAAATTTTAGGTAAAGGTCCAGAACATTTTGTGGAACAATGCCATTTCTTGATAAGAGATGGTATAGAGATTGTGAAGTTGGAGGAAAGACACACTTATTATGGATAAATTCAGCTGGGAATAATGGTCCTAAAATGTCCCTAATGAACTTGAAAGAAACTAATTTTCTTGTATAATTCTTTCTCCAGAACTTACATACAAATTTCAGTTAATTTTATGAAAAATTTTGTGTTAATCTGAGGAAGATATCTTGAAGATATTTTCATTATGTTGCACTTTTATTGCATTAATAAAATTGAATTAATTGTGATGACTTCTTTATTGATTCATTTCCTTATTATTTAATTTTCAAACAATAATGTTCCAAATTGATACTGAAATAAAACCATTGAGTTTTAGAATCATTCAATTTATCCAGAAGGAAATCCTCTTCAGTCAATTGTTTCTTGTTTCTCAGAAATGATGGCCTCATCAATTTCAAGCATTTTTCTTCACATCCCTTGTCAGCATGCCATTATCCACCATGATTCCATCATTAGGTTCAGACTTCCCAAGTTCCCAATAACATTTTCCTTATTAAAAAATGCTTCATCAGTAGCTCAACCTCCATATCCTTAAATGCCAACAGAAATCAGTCCTGATGGAGGAATATTGCAATAAGAATCTGACTTTCTGTAATGTGTCTGTACAACAGGAGCACTGAGGAACATATCTTTCTAGATTTCTGTTTTCAGTCTTTTGTACTTGCTGCATGTTTTGGGAAAACAGTGAACAATCTCGTGTATACAAAAACAGATTGGAAAACTTCGAAATTTATCAAAATTTACTTGATTGCACAATGCTAAATTTGTTTGTTTTGTTTTTCACCGCCGCCATTTTCATTTTGCCGTTCGACAAAAGACGATGGGGAAACAGTGACGTCAGGCCAGGTCAATAAGAGGCAACCTTATAGAGTTAAATAGCCTTGTATTTTACGCCCTTGATACATGAATAACTATCAACTCTAAGTTGAGAGTGGCATCATTATGTTGAGAAATGCAGTGTTGTCGGTTGACAGGTAATAACTTGTTTAGCCCTCTCATCATTTGAGATGATAGAGAAACGTGAGGATTGGTAGAACTGATGAAAAAATATACTTCTCATTTCGTGTTATTTGACATCCTCCTACGATATTTTCTTCTCCGCTATTGAAAAAATTGGTCCTGATAAAGTTCATTGAGAGTGAGATGACGTAAGTCTGCTCAAGTATTTCCATATCTTGATATTATACGAGATATTATATATTTGTTCAAATAATTTACCTAGTTTTTTCCGAATATTTTTGATGAAACAGTTCAAAAATTTCAGAATTTAAAATTTTGGTGAGACTGAAAGAGTACTGAATACATTTCATTTTCGCCAAACAGTACATTTTCGAGGGATATCCTGAGAAGAATCGTTTTTAATTTTTATTTTGCTATTCTCAATTGAGGAAATAGGGTCATCTAACTTCGAATTATAACGCCCGCAACATTTTTTCGAACGAGTCTGTAGTCCTAGCTTCTTTCTCGAAATGATTTCCTCGTGGTGGAGAAAATATTCATTCGTCTGTGGCTATGGACTATTGTTTCGATGACACATTTTTTCTCTCAATTCAGAAACTACAATGCTTATGGGCCTCACTATTTTTTGGATTACCTACATTGGCTGTTTTGTTAGCAAGTAACGAGGCCAGAGGACTTTCAGCTATTATATTAGGACCAATAGTGAAGCCTCTGTTCGTAACAGGTATTGGCGTTGGGATTTTGGGAATGTCCCATGGAATAGGAGGTAAAATTATTATATAAAATGTGTTTCGGATAGAACATTGAATTCTCTCATATTTTTTATTTGAAAGATTCATCACAAATAGGTTGTATGTTTATATGATATAATTTATTTATTCTAACACAATACATTCCAGGAACAGCTGCGAATTCAACAAAATTATTTATGAATACTCTACTTGACGAGAGTTATCCAGTGAGACACCTGTTATGCAAATGTGACATACTATATCAGTGTCTTGTTATGAGATTATCCTGAATGTATGTGAAATGTTTTACACCATCGTCTTTGTCTGCCTCTTTTATGAATCGTCTGAAATCCTTGTTCAATTCCCCCAAAAAAAAACAATCAATGAGATGAATGTCAATATTCAATATGAAGAGAAATTTATGAAATTACTGATTGAGTGAGCGAATGCTGCAATCATTCGAGTGTGAAATTAGCATTCCGTGCGAGTTATACACTGAAAGTTTTCTACGGATGCACCATATAACAGCGACAATTTTGATGTCTTCGTCTTATAGCCATCTGATTTCCTCTCAAGTAATGCTCATCTATTGGACAGAGCTGTCATTGCTTGAAATTTCACATTACATGGGTGATAAGATTTTTTTTGAACTAATAACACAATTGAGCCACCATAATATCAGATACAGAGATGAAATTGATAACATACAAAGTACCTCATTGATATTGAAAAGAAATGCTCTCAGATATAATTATGAACATGAAAGAATGGATAGAAATACATTGAGAATTCGCATACTCTATGGGATGGAAATATCAATTCTTTATCGATTCATCCAACTACTTTCCTGGCTATATGCCACGACGAACATTGAATCACATCTATCGAACACACACGATGAGAATTTGAGAACAAAATCTTCTGAAGTAGATAATTTGCATTCTCCTTCATATAAATGAAGATATGCACATAATATCATTCTGGATATTCAACAGAAAACAACTATAATGTGAAAACTTCACAAACGATAAGATTTCCACGAAATTCTTATACACACAACATGTTTCGCTAAAACAGTAGCTTCGTCAGGTGATATACTGGTACAATGAACTAAACCAACGTTGGCTTGCTTAACTTTTATATATCCTACTTTCCCAACTTGAAGGATTGATTACCTGTGGACAGGATCGATAATCCTCCATTTTCGGAAATTAGGCACACTATCTACATTATATTGCTCGAAAAGCCATGAGAAATTTGGGTTTCATTTTTAGGACAACAAGAGAATTCAAAAATCTCTCATCAATCATTAAATTATTCAACATAACAGACCAATTATTGAATTTTCCTCAGTAGTATGGAACCCGTTTTATTTGAAGTATACAACGCGCATTGAGCGAGTTCAGAAAAAGCTAATTAACTTCATTAACTATAAGTTCAACCGACAACGCCACCAATATTCTTATACATCCAATCTTAAATTTTATAACTTGTCCTCAATAGCTGACCGTAGAACATATTATGATATTTGTTTTGTCTTCAAAGTCTTCAACAACCTTGTTGACTCTGAATACTGCCTTCAATTCTTTAACATAAACTGTAATCCTTACATTCATCGCAGAAGAAATATTTTTGCTATAAAAACGTATAGATCTAATTATATGCAAAACGCACCTTTGTGTAGATGTGCCCTCTCCTATAACAATATTTCCATGTCCAACGATTACGAAGTTGATATCTATCGATTATGCTTCAGATCATTTAAACTTATGTTAAATAGCAGAATAACCGGAAACTGAATCTCATATAGATTCCACTTTGATTTGTATTTATGTTCTTATATATCACCAGTAATTTTGTATGTTGAAATATTTTAGTTTTAAGTAATATGACCTTACCAAAGAATGGTACTTCTAATTTGGATAATAATGATAATTCATACACTTGTACATCATAAAATAAATTTTCCAGGGTTGGTTAGATATTTAGTTTAGGATGGATTAGTTTACTGTGAGTTTACTCGAAAAATGTATTATTATTATTCAATGTACTTTAGTGTTGCCTTATAATAGGATTGTAAAATCTGTTAGGCAACCTGTTTCTGTAAAATAAAAATAAAAAAAAATAAAAAAATTACGGTATACCGGATTAACTTGAAAGGGTTGATAGCAAATATTATTTGCTGAAGTTTTTACATTCGTCATAGATTTCCATCAAGATGCATCAAGTGACGGCCGAGTCAATTCGAACAAAAAAAAACCAACTACTTTTCTGGCTATTTGCCTCGTCGAACATTGTCCGAACATCTAAAAAGAGAGCATGAAAAATGAAATTCCTTTGAAATTAAGAAGTGATATCATCTCTCAGATCGGATAAAAATATATGATGTATTATGATATAAAAATATAACTTACCAATATGTTCAGTATTGAAATGATAATTGAAATGTAAATGAGAAGTGATATGGGAATTATATCTCTCACAAACAGGTTATATGACTCCACTCGAATAAAATCATTTCGGATATCAAATCCTCATCATCAGTAACCTGAAGTCCAGTTATTCTTTCAGCTATTCTTTATATATACATAATTTTCATTTCTCTATAATAAAACTGAAACTAGAACGAACTGACATGACATATGAGAATTTTGATTTGTCGACATAGGTACTCCTGTCATCTGGGCATTCGGCATGAAAAATACCTCATTGATGTATCGAAAACAGTGAAACAAGAGCGATTTTGTGCTGTGTGATTACTTTATCGAAATAATTTCATTGCATTGCCCACTGTGGCCAGGTAGCCGTGCGGACAGAGTGTCTATATTCTAATTCGCATTCGCTCGCCGGTCGTGGGTTCGATCCCCGTCGACTGCAGAAATTTTTCTGATGGCCCAAGAAAGTGTTTGGGATCACACGTTAAAAGGTAAGGCCCCCGTCATTCCTTGCTCGCACAAGACTTTCGAAGACTTTTGAGGGTTGCTCGTAAGGGGGCAACCGAATGACGGATAGAACAAATTTTAGAACAAAATTCCGAGTGCATTATCCATACCAAATTTCGTTAGATTTGCAGCTTTTGCCAGAAGTTATGTTCGAGAAACTAAACAATGATCTCGAGAAACCAGAGAATTTGAACAAAACAGTCAGACAAAGACAATGGTGATTTTTTGTGAAATTCCAGAGTTATCAGTCACATTGGTCACAATAGATGTTTATCCATAACATTTTTTTTTGAATTGGAAGCTTTTACTCAGAACATATACAGTGTGACCCACTTCTGATGGAAACACCCCTGTATCTCACGTTATCTGCGAAAGGATCCTGAAATATGCTGGAGCGAGAGATATACCAAAAATGCACTCTATGACCAAGTGGGGTCATCTTCAATTTTCGGAAAATGATATCAGGAGTCAAAATAGGTCGAAAATCACTTCAGATTCGGAATCAGGACGCCCAATTCACTTCCTATTCATATTTTTCCTGGAAATTTTCCAGTTCTGAAGAATTACATTTCGTTGCACTTTTCACGGAAGAACCCCCGTATCTTTCGTAATTGACTTCATCTCTGGACTTTCCCTTCCTCCTGCAAATTTCAGAACCCTACCTCAATAATTACGTGAGATACGGAGGTGCTTCCATAGGAAGTGAGACAAAATTTAATTTTACTGAACTGAAAGTTTTCTAGGAAAACTTTGAATAGTTAGTGAATTGGGCGTCCTGATTCCGAATCAGTTGGCGAGCAGTGTGTATCACTGAAGATGACCTTACTTGTTATATAGTGCATTTTTGGTATATCTCTCGCTCCAGCAGATTTCAGGATCCTTACCCAAAGATACAGGGGTGTTTCCATTAGAAGTGGGTCACTCTGTATACCTGAGCGTATTATTACAATTTTTGTTCCGAGAACGGTAGGAAGAATACTATGTATTGATTTTTTTTATATTTCAGGAATTGTCAAACGAATATGTGAATGGGAGGTCGCAGTGATCGTAGGAAATTTTTCATACTGCCTCTACCTCTTTCAACTACCAGCAGTTGTTTATCAGACAGCTCTCACTAATTATCCATTGAGGATAGGATATTCTAGAATCGTGAGTCACATAGACATATTTACCAATATATCGGGTGGTCACAAAAAAACGGAAGTTTTTATTTTCCTCGTGGTTTCATCATTTCTCAAACGAATTCGAATTTTTTGGCGTCGTTTCATAGCTAAAGGGCTATAGTATACAGTGGAATATCTGAAAATTCCATAATGAACAGAAACGAAATGGTGAATTCTACCAAAGTATTGTCATTTACTAAAACCGCTGGAGAAAAAGAAAATCAGATTTTTTCCAACCTGTATCGATGTCATCTTAGGCTATTAATTTCTGAAGAGAATGAGTACTCGAACATCGAGATCAAACGAATAGTCCAGTAGATACACTCATTTCTTTGCAATTTGTTATGGAGTGAATGTGCGAATCTCGTATAAACCAGTATTATTATTTTGCTTCAGGCTCCATGAAAATTCAATCGAATTTGAATTTCTTGAAGTTATTTCAAAGATAAAGAACTGTAGTACATAATGGGAGATTTGAAAATCCAATAATTAAAAGAAACAAAATGGTAAAGAATCCAGAATTTTTGTGATTTTCAAAAATCTCTGGCGAATAGAAAAACTTTATTCTTCCAATAAGGACCGATACAATTTTAGATCATTGATTTCTGAGAAGAATGAGCACTCGAACATCTGAATCGAACAGTTAGTCCAGGAGGAACACACGTTCTTTTTGGCAAAGTGTTATGGATTGAAATCCAAATTCGATCGAATTCTGATAAAGCCAGAAGCAAACTAAAAGTAATTCTTATCACGGGATTGGCACATTCATATATTGATATATGAGGGAAGACGAATTTCGAATCTCTTACCTCATAGCTTCATACAAGGTGTTCATCTCAAATGTTTCTCTCGCCATCTTGGTCATCAGTCATGATATTTCAAACAATCCGACTGAATGATGTAGTATTGATTAGGATTATTATTCGTCACTGCTTCGTTTCGTTGTTCTGTTGCTTTTTTCGCCAATGACAAGGCGGTTGAGTCAGAAAAAGATCGAAGGACTCGAATTTCGGATTTCTTTTCAATGTGCAAAATTACGTAGGACGTTGCTAAAATTGATCCTGTCTGAGATATATCAAACATCCCAATCATCCCACTATCCAACTAAACGACAAATTCAATTATTTTTTCACGAATATCTAGAGATTCTCCGAATGTCGGTTTATGAATAGTGATCCATCTAAAATTAATCATTGAGCCCTACTGAAACTCATCAGAAACATAGGTATCTGTCTATTTACGTGTCTGAAGAAAACACGAAGAAAAACATTGTATACACACGACCGCAACAACTTCAGGCGTTTGTCTTCAACACTAAAGCGGACGAGCCTACGTATTTAAGAACAAGAATTATATAAAAACAGGTATATTTCCATAGAAAGTTTCAAATGATGGAAAATACTCATGAAATAGTTTGTTGGAGTTCTCGAAAAGTTTAAAGAAAATGTTCACCTCCTCACTAGCGAATATATTCCAGTTGCGGTATCCACCCTGTATATAATTTTAGGAGTGATTTGTAGAATGACAGCTCACCACAATTGGAAACGCCTATATTATTGAAGAATTGAAGACTGAAACAGAAAGTGAAGATCTATCCGAGTACTGGTACAGTTCTTCAGGCACGCAATTTATTTTCATGGACGAGAGAAGTTCAGGAAGTTCTGAAATTGTATGAATTCACATCCAATCCAATCGGACCTTAGTCGGAATTCCTGTGTATAATCTCTGCTCAGAGTAAACGTCTTCCTCTAGAAGAAAGACAAAATGAACAAGAAATTCGAAGACCTCGCGTCAATATCGCAGGGTTCAAAAATAATATTATATCATAATCCTTGTTTTTCTGACCACCTGAATTTCGAAATCATTCACTTATATTCTTTGATATTCCACCTTGAAATCGGATGAAGACTCTGAGAACAAAGTTCAACAGTCTCATTCTTTCCCCTGGATGGCCTTGATATATCACTGGTTTTAGGTATTCGACTACATAGTTGCTGTCATGATAAGTTTCGTATTTGGAGGTGCTATGACTCTGCTTGTTGAAGAACCAGGAATAACGCTTCAGAAAATGTGGCTTCCCCAACTAAGGAAATCGCCGGGCGTCAAGATAAAGGAGGAGAATGGAACCAGTGTATCCACGAATAAATCAGATTGATTTTGAACAATAAAACTTGCTCCAATAGATTTCTGTTTGAAATAATTCCATCTCAAATAACTACACGTTTATCAAGACGTATCCTACTTCATAGGATATGATTACGATTCCGTAAAATAATTTCATGTCATTGCATAAACTCAAAGGGGAATATGTATATGTATTCAATACTCGAGGAGTTTCTCTCGTCAAACGAGAATTAGTACACAAAAAACATTTTTTGTTTGAAACTACAAAATTTTTGTAGATTCAACAAAATCTGAGTGTCATACATCCACGGCAAAATATTTTGTCACCGCAACAAATGTTTTTTGTCAGTTTTCAATTCAAAATTGATTTGATGTAACTCATTAATGATTCAAATTAAAAGCAGGAATTGGTTGAATGAACAAAGACAATTTTGTTCCTATAATACAATATCTGCTTTTATGAACGATTCAGTTGATTGAGATGATTATATCAAATCCTACAGTATTCCTCATCAAGCTCTACAGAGGACATTCTTAGGACAACGCTGAGGAATATCAATTGGATGTCCATAGGATGTCCCAGGGACGTACGGATTATTCTTGAATTTGAATTTTTCTGGGTCCCTCTGGGACCAGATCTTGCATAACTGATTAGGACATCCAGATGAGTTGATGGTTCGTAGAAGATCCCCAAAAAGTTTCCCAAGGATGTCCAATGGACTTTCGTGAAGGACATTGACGAAGAGTACTTATTGCCTACGAGCAATCATTCGTCGGCGAATGGTAAGTTAACGTCCTCGCAGGGACAACATATTGAAAGTATCGACTGGGACGTCCATACGACGTTATGTCTAGGACATTGGGAGAGTGAAGTTCATGTACCAATTGGGACATCCGACGGATATCCCTAAGGGACATTCGAAGGTTGTCCCTAAGGAACATTTCGATTGTTATACGATCTTGGAAATATTAGAGGCGTCTGTGCAGAGATATTTGAAGGGATATTTCATTGTTGTCTAGAAGGGACATTATATAAGATCTGATGTCATGCCAGAATATGTACTACTCGGGACATCCGATGGATGTCCCTAAAGGAACGTTTGAAATCATATCCCATCAGGGACATGCCAAGGACGTCCTTGCATGGACATTCTACAATATGTAACACGTGGGACGTCTGAGGGATGCTATTTTTTAGGACATTTGAAATGATGTACATACCAGCTGGGACATTCCGTGGACGTCCTTGCTCGGACATTGCATGAGATGTACGGGATGGCACGTCCCAAGGACATTTATTTTTGGTTCGGGACATTCGGACGTGAATTGTACCAGATACGGACGTCCCTAGGACGTTGTGTGCTATTAGGGTAATAGTTTCTCTCATGAAAAAAATTCGATATCGATGATGTTAGGTGTTTGTGTCGTGAATGGGAAATGGCTGCCAACGAATGTCAGTTGATACCACACGAATACTAAACATAGTAAGTATGGAAGTTTTGGGGCTCGAAATAGTAGCGAATTCAAACAGTAGTCTGAGTCCGTAACTGGCTTGCGTTATTAGTGTTATATACTTACCCAACGGTTATGAGTTTCATAATGTACACCACTGATATATCATGCATGTCAATATGTCAAGTCTATCATACATATGTCATAAGTCTAAAGTCAGTATATAAGGTGAGTGCAATTATGACAGCCTTCTTCTTGATTGGTATGTGCCATGAGCAACCAGATAAATAGAGCTTCCCAATGTATAATGGGTATGTGAAATAAAAGTATGAAAGTATTATCATTACTTCATTAATTACCAAACGTAGTTACAGCAATTACAACAGTTGGCGACGAGGCAGTTCGAATCTTCGCAATTTCATCGAAATTCGCTAGGGCACGCTGGCACGAGGAACATAACCTTACTTTTTTGGCGGGGAGTTCACTAAAAAGTGAAAAAAGGTTAGTTTTTTTATGTAGTGTAACGTGCAAGAATTACCTACATAACAAATTACAAATACAAATGGCTCCTCCGGAAAGCTCTAGGCAGTCTGCCACGTTCAGATTGAAATCTGTGGCGATTCGGGGTGACTCATGCCAAATTTGTCATAAGTTATACCTATATGTTTAGAGGTTGGCTAGCTCAGTGTAGATTGGGAGTGGAATGCTCACCCTGTATAGTAAACCTTGGTAGGACAAACTCGCATGAAATGATACTAGCTGGTGTATCATATGACAAATATATTATGGAAATATAAAATAATAGTAAACATATAATATATAAGTAATTAATAGTACAAGGCACCTAGTAAGATGAATCTTTAATAATAACTTGTGTACTAAACTGCAAAGATTGATTCCTTATCCTTATTATCACGAAATGTTAGTCCATCAAGAGACCCTACTATATAAGAAATAAATAACTGATATTAACTAACCGTTTCAACTGATGAAATATTATCCCAAGATTAATATCTCATTTTATTATCTTATTTCAACAACTATCTAGTAACTAACCAGTAAATTACCAGAATATTATCACAAAATCTTAGTTCATCAGTACTAATGCAACTGGCATAAGACACTATTATCACAAAATTTTAGTTCACCAAAGTAATGGTCCTGCCTACTACTTGATACTCAACGAACTAAATAATCAACACAGCATTATCTTGTGTGGAATACTTGACATTTGGAAATATCAACCAGTGTATATACCAATATACCACCTATAAATGTGCAGATTATAGTGAGTGCATGAATGTATAAAGATCAATGGCAAAAATAAACAATAAGGACTTTAAAAACAAACAAGGTATATATGTATAAGTTTACCTGTCCTACCACCTGACAATTGTATTTCTACTAGTGATATGGGGCCCCTCAGTAGCGCTACTGGAAGTTCACAGGTTCATCATCCAAGGTGTAGGTACAAGGAGATAGTGGAGGCAGAGGTATAAACCAATACAAATACCAACGATTAGAACGAAAATAACAAATATAAGCATCACACGAATTTGTACAGTACAACGAGCTTTCTAGTTTCCATAAAAATAATATTGTGGTGAAGTTGTAGTGCCTGGGTGACCAACCTCAGGAACGTTAACTGCCACTATTGGGACCTGATGTGCCGCTATGCGAGGTCCTAATCTTACATTCAAGGTTACCTGATGGTACTGGTAGTGCGAGGTACGTTTGAGACCCCTATGATACCTGGAGTGCAGCAGTCGAGACTTCAGGGTGGCCTCGATGTCGTTAAAGCCTGTTGGAGTACCGAAGGTGTAATGGGGGCCACGAATGTGCTCTCTCGACGTGAAATGGAGAAGGGCTCAGGTGAATGTCGACTACTCTTCAGAAATACTCATGAATCGAATTCTTTCATTGTATGGTGTATGGTATCGATAATGTTCTCGAATCTCAGAGAGGTACTAGAAGGCCTGAAAATTACAACTTATCAGCCACGTGGGGGCGCAAGACCAAGAATTGAGCCGAGATTGAAGATGGAATAATTAGTTTGATATTTTAATGTGATTTTTGATATTACATACCTTAGATGTTGTTCGGCCTTTTTTTTAAATTGAATAGAGGAATTGCTCTGAAAGCAAAAGTTCTCCTCGTGATGCCAAGGTGTGAATGCCTGATGGCAAGATGTCGGCCGATATTCTTCGGTTCCCGTCGATTTTACCGCGAAAATCGTAATTAATAAAGATATAACCTAGATCTGACCAACTTTTCCACCCTAGAGTAGGTACTCTTCATTTGACTATATATATATATCCGTCCTCCAGAGTCCAATGCTGCAGACAAGGAGACAGAGATAGAGTTGTGCCTACGTGCGGTCCTGGTTCATTCGAAGTACGGCCCGAGAGTCGAAATGTCACGCCTCCGCTCGTTATGATCTGAGGTTCCGTCCGTCAGTTCGTCCCGCCCGAAGTTTGTGATCGAGCTGTCGGTCAACATCGGTGGCTGCGAATGGAGGAGTGAGAAGTTGGTTATTGTATGTTGGTTGTATGAGATGTCTCAAGACCTGCGAGGTTATACTAACGCAATGTTGATTTTCGACTGTTTACAATTTTTACGATGACCTAAATAATATCTACATCAAACTTGAACTCGATTTCAGAAGACTAGGAGTGGATAGACCTCAGGTGGGTTTCTGATATGTATTAGTATATTTCTTAATAATTCCTATATTGTAGAGTCGATATTAATGAAGTATCTTCATGTTTTAGGTTGGTTCTCGACTTCTGATATATGGGCTATCCTGCACAAGATGATCAAGAGAGTTGATAGAAACTGAGAAAACCATCAAGGAAACCTACCACGACCTCCGTCTGATAAATGTAGAGTGCTTCTGTGATAGTTCTTGTCGTTCAGAGGTCATAGAACAATGATTAATATTTTCGTTGGTATGTTTTTCTCAGGCTGTGCGAACTATATTCAGGCAATAAATGATTCTAAGGTGATTTATTGTTTGATTAATTAAGATTTGATTGTTGTTGTTGAAAATGAAATTGAAACCGTAACACACCCCCCCTACTAAAAAAAAAGTTTCCCCGAAACTTTCTCTAATGATAATCTGTATATAACCATAATAAATATAACTACTATCTATAATAGAAAATTCTAAAATACTTGACCTTTAACAAGAAAACAGTATGCATACATACTAAAATATACTAACCCTATGCCAAGTGCATAGAAAAGCCTAAACACGGAAAAATACCGTCCAAATAACTTCCTTTCCGGAGAAACTAAAATGAAGAAAGGGAAAAAAAAAAGTCTCGACTAAATGTTTTAGTCCGAGGGATGAGGTTTCAAATCCTTGGCATGCCAAGTGCCTGCATCCGTACCGCGTTGGGAGTCTGATAATCGATAAGTCCATGGCGACAAAACTTTCGTGATAACATATGGGCCAGAAAACCTAGGAGCTAATTTTGACGTGAAATCCCGACTCTTGTCGGACAAAACGTGCGTTTTCAGCCAGACCTTCTGATCTACATTGAACTTATCATTCCTTCTCCGAAGGTTATAGTTGGTACGACTACGCTCATAGGCGTCAGCTAACCTTCTCTTCACATCCTTGAAGACCTTCACCAATGATTCAGATCGCACAATAATCTCTGAGTCATCACGTTGAATATCTATGTCGCCATCCAGTGGTATATCCGATTTTCCTGAAAAACTTATCTCTCGCCCAAAATTTATGAAATTAGGTGTCATACCGGTGGCCTCGTGACGCGCGGAATTAATGGCACATACTACCTTCGGAAGGTATTTATCCCACGTTTTGTGGTTGTCCCCTACATACGCCGTCAACATGGTCTTTATGACCCTATGAATCCGCTCAACCGGGTTAGCCTGTGGGTGGTAGTTAGCGGTATGGACTACTTTAATATCCTAACTGTCTGTTACATCTTTAAATGTATGACTCCGAAATTGGGTACCATTATCTACGATAAGTCTTTTAGGAGCACCAAACCTGAGGATCACATCATCTTCCAAATGCCGAACAATACTAGCCGCCGAGGCGGTCCTGAGAGGAAATAGGAGGGTAAATTTACTGAAACAATCTGCCACAGAGAAAATATAGGCGTATCCTGCTGACGTTCTTGGTAGTGGTCCTACTAGGTCCGCACTAACCAGTTCCCACGGTTTAGAGACAGTTGGAGTGGAACTCAACATCTGACCTGCTGGTGCTTTCTGTTCGGGCTTGGTACTGAGACAAACAGTGCAATGACGAATGTACCTCGCGATATCATCTCGCATCTTCGGCCAGTAAAACTTAGAAGATAACCGTCCAAGGGTTTTGAAGATACCTAAATGACCACAAGTTGGAGGATCATGGTGAGATTTAATTAGGTCTTTACGATCTTCCTTGGGGATTACTTTCTTCCAGTCGTCCGAAGGATCAGATAAATCCGGATATGGAGGTTTGATATGTTTGTACAAGACACCGTTTTCGACCATCCAGAGTGGGTAATTGTCTGGTGCACCGACTACTCTTTTGACCATCGCCGAATACCATTTATCCTTCACCTCGGGGACTACGTCTACTGGGGGATCGATTAAGTCAATCGCAGGGACCGCTCGGGAGAGAGCATCAGACACCACCTGTTCTCGACCAGGACGATGTAAAATGTCGTAGTCGTACTGTTGCAGCCTAAGTCCCCAGCGAGCGATACGCCCCACAGGGTCCTTTATGTTATGTATCCACTTCAGGCTGTAGTGGTCTGTTAGGACGGTGAATTTTGTACCCTCAAGATACGGTCGTAATTTTTCGATTGCAAATATTACCGCTAGACATTCCTTTTCGGTGGTGCTATATTTTCGTTCAGCCTTTGTGAGGGATCTACTCAGATAGCAGACCACTTTCTCGCCATCTTCATGGACCTGTGAAAGTACTGCGCCGAGACCATAATCGGAAGCATCAGTTTGAACAACGAAAGGGAGTTCAAAATTAGGACAAGAGAGAATTGGTGCTGACACGAGATGTTCCTTCACCCGATTTAATGCTGCCTCGCACTCACTTCCCCAGACGAAGGTCTGGCCCTTCTTCAGGAGAGACGTCATGGGAGCTATCAAGGTAGAAAAATTGGGTACAAACCGCCGATACCATGAAGCCAACCCAACCACTCTGCGTACCTCAGAAACGTTTCGGGGCGAAGAAATTTTCAAGATGGCTTCGACCTTCTCTGGGTCAACGAGTAACCCAGAAGAATTCACCACATAGCCTAGATATCGTAGTTCCGACCTACAGAAGTTGCATTTGTCGCGACTGAGAGTGAGACCAGCTACCGTAATACGTGACAAAACCTCCTTTAGAACCTCCAAGTGCTTTTCAAAAGTTGGTGTGCAAATTATCACGTCATCCAGGTAGACGAAACAAAACGGTTCCAGGTCGGCCCCGACAATGCGGTCCATGAGTCGTTGCCAGGTCGCAGGCGCCGAGTGTAGCCCAAATGGCATCCTCCTAAATTGGTAGAGGCCCCGTCCAGGAACTGTGAATGCTGTCAGTGGTCGTGAAGCCTCTGCAACAGGTACTTGCCAGTATACTGATTTAATGTCCAAAGTTGTTAAATATTTTGCGTCCCGAAGTTTATCTAGAGTACTACCAACAAATGGTATCGGATACGCATCTGGAATGCTAACCTTGTTAAGCCGTCGATAATCCACGCAAAATCGGTACTGATCATTTTTCTTCTTCACCATGACAATTGGAGAAGACCAGGGGGAAGAAGAAGGTTCGATTATATGATTATCTAACATTTCTTTCAGTTCTTTATCAACTTGTTTAAGGAGTGCTGGTGACAAAGGATAGTGCCTCTGTTTTATAGGAGAGTGATCCGTCTTGATGACGTGCTCTACTAGAGAAGTACAGCCTAATTTATCTCCCATTTCAGTGAACACTTCCTGAACCATTTCCTCTAGTTTACTCTGCTGGTCATGGTCAAGATGATCGTATGACTGGATTGCACAAACCTGTGGAGAGTTGTTGATATCTTCATGAAAGGACCATTCATCAGAGCGAAGATCAGGAATGATACCCATAGCTGCCCAAAAATCTGCGCCTAGCACGAGCTTGTGTGGTATATCAGGAATAACTAGGATTTCGAAAATTTTGATTTTATTCCTAAGTTGAATTGGAACCGAAACTGAACCTATCGATGAACATGATTGACCATTGGCAGTTGAAACAAGCGACTTGTTAGGACGGAGTTGGCAAACACTCCTTATTGCATCCCATCCCGGACGACCAAGTATGGTGCATGAAGCACCAGAATCAAGCAAACCCAAAAACTCAAGGCCATAGATGGTCACACTAAGATAGGGTCTCTTATCACCCTTAGCATGATGGAGGAGGAAATCGATCGACTCCTCAATAGCCGGAACATCCTCTGTCCCAAAGTCATCCACCCGGCTTACTGGTGACTTGTGCTCTGGTTTTTTGACCGGCACGCAGGGCACTGTGCAGCGGTTACATCACGCTGGCCGCATTTGAAACAGAACATGTTTTTTCGAGGAGCTCTACATTTCCTAAATTTATGGTCCGTGCGACCGCAATTCCAGCAAACCATTGGGGAATTACTGTTGATCGGCATGACAATGGGGTCAGTGACAGTGGGAGCAGGGTGTCCTGCTTCGGGGATGATTGGGTGATCGATCAGATCAACCTTTGGCGCAGAGTTTGGTTTATGGTATGCTAATTGAGGTTCCAACAAATTCCTATAATTGGTTGGGGGAGGGCAATATTGCTGTGAACGACTTTCGACTTCTTCGATTGTTCGAACTAACCTAACCAGTTCATCTATACTCGATATAGACTGCAATGCCAATTTTTCCTGAATATGGGGAAGTAGATTCCGACGGATCATACTAAGACGTTTTTCCTCACTACACTTTTCCGTTAAACGATTGAATAGATTTTCCATTGAAGCAACATATACCACGACTTTCTCGAATTGACCTTGAGTCCGCCTTCGAATTTCGTCCCAAATAGAACTCTCGTAATCATAGGGCAAAAAATTTAATTTGAGTTGCCTAACCAGCTCACTCCACGAAAATATTGAATGGCGAACCGCACGATACCAAATCAACGCGTCGCCAGAAAATAGCTCGGATGCTGCTTTATATAAACTATCTTTCGAGATACCACGTGATACGCGACGTTCTTCAACCTGCTCGAGAAAGTTAATCAGACTCGATCTGCCATTAAAGTTCAAGTTCCATTTGCTGACATCTTCCATTTTCGAAATATTTTTCGGATCAATCGGATCAAAATTATTCTGGAGATTTGCTTGTCCAGCTGGGGAGAGTTTGAGATTTTGTAATTCACGCGCTAAATTAGAACTCAAGTCCACGAGTCGAGCTAAGTCATTCATTCGTGGTTCCGACGTATTAGGTTCGTTAACATCGTTGAATCGAAGACGAGTACTTGCAGTAGGCTCTGATGTTGAGGGGTAAGGAACCCGAGGGTAAGCTTCCTCAGTGTGATAGGTGGGTCTTGACCCATTCGCAAAGTTCAAGTTCTCGCGCGGTAAGTTCTGGTTTGGAGGGCAATAATTTTTATCAAAACGAGTTTTTCCTGAATAAGCCTGAGTTGGTTGACTTGGTACTTCTGTTAAGTCAATCAAGTCGGCCGTAGGGATAGAAGTTGCGACATGAGGTGAAATTGTAGGCTGATATGCTATGTGTGGGATGGGCTCATCCATGAGGTTTGATGAAGAAGCGGGGTCATACTGTCTACTACAATTTTGACCGATTTGGTCGTTGTTTGCGTTCCTAACAAGAGTACGTTGGGGAGTACCAGAATAGTAGCCATAGTTCGAGAGTGTAGAATTCAGAACTTCAGCTAATTCAGCACATCTACTCAATAAATCGTCCCTATTAACGTTGAGAGTCGAATTATGTTCCGCCATGTCTTTCAATATAACAATGATAATCGAGGATTAAGTTATTAAAAAAATTCTCTAAATTATTTCAAAGTGCTCAATTTCAAAGTCGAAATGGATTTATTTTTCTGAGTTTGAGGACGTCTATGTCTAGCCTTGGGACTCAAGGGAACGAGCAATATAGAAAAAAAAATATCGAGGGAGGAAAAAAAGAATTACTGAAGAAGTTGCACGAAGTGCACACCCCCCCTTACAAAAAAAATTTTTTTTTCAAAAAAAAAAAAAAAAGAATCTGGTCTCAAGGTAGAAAACGCGTGCTGTACCCAACCACAACAACAATCGAGACCACCCTGTACATACGGTCCACCCTGTATATAATGTACACCTTCCAAATTGTGTCCACCCTGTATATGAAATCATAAAATGACAAAAAACCAATTGAAATTGGTTTCCACTATGTTCCTCCAATCCTGCAAGCAATCCTATATCAGAGACAAATGTCTTTTTTTTTTTTTTTTTTTTTTTTTTTTTTTTAAATGCTTATACTTCAAGAAAGCCTATCAGCTAAAAAAAATATTTTTTTTCTCTCTCTCTAAAACATGCGTCCAGAAAAATTGATATTCCTATAGACTAATGATAATTAGCGAAAAAGTAAAAAAAAAAATTTGCACAAGTGCCACCCTGTAGCTTATTTTGATTTCACCAAACACTTTCATACAGTCAACCCTGTGTCAGGTCTAAATGATCGAACCCACGAACATATATTTACCAGTATAAGTTTGTGACACCCTGTATACTATATCATATGAAAAAAAATATGTGTCACCCTGTATTTCAAGTATGGTATGTTTTCATGAAAAATGAGTTTTAAGATGTGAGGAAAAATATATATGTTTATGGCTGGAATAATAAAATCAATTACAAAAGGAAAATCAATTTGGTAAACTTTCAATGATACCACAATACCTGTTTCAGTAAAAAAATATCACAGGACTACAGGAACATACCAAAAATAATGTTGCCTTATGATTTATCAACTATTCAGGGATTCTGTAAGCACCTACTGGACCGCTGCACCAAGGTACAATTTGGAAAAAAAAATAATATGGTTGATATCTCCAAGTATCTATATCCAACACAAAAATGAAGTACCTATATACTACCAAATCACTCACACGATGCCAAAACACGTTTGGGCGCCAGTTTGCCACGTTCAGATTGAAATCTGTGGCGATTCGGGGTGACTCATGCCAAATTTGTCATAAGTTATACCTATATGTTTAGAGGTTGGCTAGCTCAGTGTAGATTGGGAGTGGAATGCTCACCCTGTATAGTAAACCTTGGTAGGACAAACTCGCATGAAATGATACTAGCTGGTGTATCATATGACAAATATATTATGGAAATATAAAATAATAGTAAACATATAATATATAAGTAATTAATAGTACAAGGCACCTAGTAAGATGAATCTTTAATAATAACTTGTGTACTAAACTGCAAAGATTGATTCCTTATCCTTATTATCACGAAATGTTAGTCCATCAAGAGACCCTACTATATAAGAAATAAATAACTGATATTAACTAACCGTTTCAACTGATGAAATATTATCCCAAGATTAATATCTCATTTTATTATCTTATTTCAACAACTATCTAGTAACTAACCAGTAAATTACCAGAATATTATCACAAAATCTTAGTTCATCAGTACTAATGCAACTGGCATAAGACACTATTATCACAAAATTTTAGTTCACCAAAGTAATGGTCCTGCCTACTACTTGATACTCAACGAACTAAATAATCAACACAGCATTATCTTGTGTGGAATACTTGACATTTGGAAATATCAACCAGTGTATATACCAATATACCACCTATAAATGTGCAGATTATAGTGAGTGCATGAATGTATAAAGATCAATGGCAAAAATAAACAATAAGGACTTTAAAAACAAACAAGGTATATATGTATAAGTTTACCTGTCCTACCACCTGACAATTGTATTTCTACTAGTGATATGGGGCCCCTCAGTAGCGCTACTGGAAGTTCACAGGTTCATCATCCAAGGTGTAGGTACAAGGAGATAGTGGAGTTAGAGGTATAAACCAATACAAATACCAACGATTAGAACGAAAATAACAAATATAAGCATCACACGAATTTGTACAGTACAACGAGCTTTCTAGTTTCCATAAAAATAATATTGTGGTGAAGTTGTAGTGCCTGGGTGACCAACCTCAGGAACGTTAACTGCCACTGTTGGGACCTGATGTGCCGCTGGGCGAGGTCCTAATCTTACATTTAAGGTTACCTGATGGTACTGGTAGTGCGAGGTACGTTTGAGACCCCTATGATACCTGGAGTGCAGCAGTCGAGACTTCAGGGTGGCCTCGATGTCGTTAAAGCCTGTTGGAGTACCGAAGGTGTAATGGGGGCCACGAATGTGCTCTCTCGACGTGAAATGGAGAAGGGCTCAGGTGAATGTCGACTACTCTTCAGAAATACTCATGAATCGAATTCTTTCATTGTATGGTGTATGGTATCGATAATGTTCTCGAATCTCAGAGAGGTACTAGAAGGCCTGAAAATTACAACTTATCAGCCACGTGGGGGCGCAAGACCAAGAATTGAGCCGAGATTGAAGATGGAATAATTAGTTTGATATTTTAATGTGATTTTTGATATTACATACCTTAGATGTTGTTCGGCCTTTTTTTTAAATTGAATAGAGGAATTGCTCTGAAAGCAAAAGTTCTCCTCGTGATGCCAAGGTGTGAATGCCTGATGGCAAGATGTCGGCCGATATTCTTCGGTTCCCGTCGATTTTAC
Organism: Phaedon cochleariae; assembly: GCA_918026855.4. NCBI lineage: Eukaryota > Metazoa > Arthropoda > Insecta > Coleoptera > Chrysomelidae > Phaedon > Phaedon cochleariae. The sequence continues at coordinate 46,183,462 of OU896707.1, forward strand.
CGCGAAAATCGTAATTAATAAAGATATAACCTAGATCTGACCAACTTTTCCACCCTAGAGTAGGTACTCTTCATTTGACTATATATATATATCCGTCCTCCAATGCTGCAGACAAGGAGACAGAGATAGAGTTCTGCCTACGTGCGGTCCTGGTTCATTCGAAGTACGGCCCGAGAGTCGAAATGTCACGCCTCCGCTCGTTATGATCTGAGGTTCCGTCCGTCAGTTCGTCCCGCCCGAAGTTTGTGATCGAGCTGTCGGTCAACATCGGTGGCTGCGAATGGAGGAGTGAGAAGTTGGTTATTGTATGTTGGTTGTATGAGATGTCTCAAGACCTGCGAGGTTATACTAACGCAATGTTGATTTTCGACTGTTTACAATTTTTACGATGACCTAAATAATATCTACATCAAACTTGAACTCGATTTCAGAAGACTAGGAGTGGATAGACCTCAGGTGGGTTTCTGATATGTATTAGTATATTTCTTAATAATTCCTATATTGTAGAGTCGATATTAATGAAGTATCTTCATGTTTTAGGTTGGTTCTCGACTTCTGATATATGGGCTATCCTGCACAAGATGATCAAGAGAGTTGATAGAAACTGAGAAAACCATCAAGGAAACCTACCACGACCTCCGTCTGATAAATGTAGAGTGCTTCTGTGATAGTTCTTGTCGTTCAGAGGTCATAGAACAATGATTAATATTTTCGTTGGTATGTTTTTCTCAGGCTGTGCGAACTATATTCAGGCAATAAATGATTCTAAGGTGATTTATTGTTTGATTAATTAAGATTTGATTGTTGTTGTTGAAAATGAAATTGAAACCGTAACAAGTCAACAATACATTCGGTTCAAACCGTATTTTCAATTGAAACATATGACCCCTCAAAGAAATTCGACAGGTGGTTGATGAGGCTAGAAAGTGCCTTTGACGTGTTTTCAGTGCCACCTGATAAGAAAGCTGCGTTCTCGTTACACTACATGGTACATGGTACCTTCAGAGCCACATGAAAAATCCTTCCAGGAACTTCATGGATATCATGAAGTCACATCACAGTACAGAACCTCTGGAAATTGCAGAGATATTCAGGTTTTTACAAAGACGACAACTTATATGAAGGGGAGAGCGTCAAGGAATATCTCACTACTCTACAGAGATTGGCTACAACTTGCAAGTTTGGTGACTATTTGAAGAAAGCTCTTCGAAACCAATTTGTTTTTGGACTACGCAACCAAAATATACAAAGCAGATTGCTGGAAGTTAAAGATCTCACAGTTGATAGAGCCATAGAAGTTGCTACAGGAATGGAGACATCAGTGAGGGATGCTGCTCAACTTCACAGAGGGGATTACCGACAATTGGACGCGGTCAATTGGACGCACGAAAATTGGACGCGGATAATTGGTCGCAAGGACAATTGGACGCCGTGACAATTGGACGCCGCGACAATTGGACGCCGTGACAATTGGACGCGGCGACAATTGAGCGCATGCGAAAATAGAAATGATTTCATTATTCCCCATGAAATTCATTGTATAAAATATACAATACATGGTTCATATCTATAATTATAACAAATACCCAACCTAACCTAACCTAACCTATACATTTTTAATAATAAAAACAGAGGTTTGTCAAAATGAGAAAAATACATGATGTAGACTTTTGATTAAATGATTAGCGTTTTTGGTAGTAGGTAAAATATTGTACTATATTCGTATCGTAAATTCATTGCTCGCACAAGTCTTTCGAAGACTTCTGAGGGTTGTTCGTAAGGGGACAACCGAATGACGGATAGAACAATTTTAGAACAATATAACGATATCAGATAGGAACGTTGTCAAACGAGGCCATAGGTATTTGTTATAATTATAGATATAAGCCCTGTATTGCATATTCTATACAATAAATTATTTTTATTTTCTCATGCGTCCAATTGTCGCCACGTCCAATAGTCGCCGCGTCCAATTATCGCCGCGTCCAATTGTCACCGCGTCCAATTGTCGCCGCGTCCAATTAACTGCAACCAATAGTCGTGCGTCCAATTTTCCACGTCCAATTGACGCGACACCTCGCAGAGGAAATACTGCCCCTGTACACAGTGTTGGTAGGGCGAAACAGTTTGAGAGAAGATCTTATGGAAATGGTTCTAATGTTCAACGATCCAGTGCCCATAAAAATAATTTCAATTCTAATAATCATTCTCTTTTATGTTTTAAATGTGGGTCTAGCAAGCATTTGGCCAATAAATATCAACAGAAAAACCTTTATTGTACAAAATGTAAACGAAAGGGTCACGTGAACTAGGTATGCATGAATTCGAAGACAAAACCTGATATAAATCTGGTAGATCAAGTAGAGGAAATACTTTCTTTAGAAACAGAACATGCCAAATTTGGAGAAAAAATTATGGTGACTCTAGAAGTGAACCAGGTAAGGGTAGATTTTGAACTGGATTCTGGTGCAGCAGTTACCTTAATGAGTTCATCTCAATTCGAATACTTTTTCCCTAATTTGACTATTCAAGTGACTACTTTAAAACTAGTTACATATAGCAAACAATCTTTAAATGTAGTTGGTTTTGCTCCATTTCAGGTAGAATACAATAATATTACACTAGTTTTGAATCTGTATGTAGTGAATTCAGAAAAATATCCATTGATGGGTAGAGAGTGGATGCGACAGTTGGGTATAGGTTCCTCTGATTTTGTGGATGTGTCTAAAATTTCAGAAGATTCAAAATTGGAAAAACTTTTAAACAAATTTTCTATCTTATTTCATGAAAGTATGGGAAAAATTACTGGCTTACAAGCAAGTTTGAAAGGTAAACCTGAAACTCAACCTTATTTCATTAAGGCACGAAAGGTACCTTTTGCATTGTTGCCAAAAATAGAGAGAGAACTGGATTTCTTAGAAAAAGAAGGTGTCCTTGAAAAAGTCAACAGTTCAGAGTATGCAACGCCTATTGTACCTATTGTAAAAGCAAATGGAAATATCCGTATTTGTGGTGACTTTAAATGCACATTAAATAAGTACCTCATTATCGATGAGTATCCCCTACCTACAATTGAGACTTCATTTCCATCTATAGCAGGAGGAGATTAATTCTCAAAATTAGATTTGCAACAAGCCTATTTACGAATGGAGGTTCGTCCAGAGGACCGAAAATATTTAACCTTGAGTTCACCCAAAGGCCTTTATCAAAATTCACTATTGATGTATGGAATTGCTAGTGCGCCAGCGATTCGGCAACGCGAAATTGAGAATATCCTAAAGGATATTCCAGGAGTGTCAGTATTTCTGGACGACATCAAGATCACAGGGCCGAATGAAGATATACATTTCAATAGACTAGAATTAGTTTCGAGTAGATTAGCTAATCATAATATTAGGGTAAATTTTGAAAAGTGTCAATTTTTTGAAAATCAAATCGAATATTGTGGATATATTGTGGACAAATTTGGAATTTATAAAACAAAACAGAAAATGGACGCAATTGATAATGCTAGAGTTCCTTCAAACAAAACCGAAGTAAGAGCGTTCGCAGGCCTGGTATATTGTTACGGTCGATTTTTACGGAAAAGTGTCAAGAGGCGTATATTGCGGTAAAAAAAGAAATTATGTCGGACAAGGTATTGGCTCATTTTGATCCAAGTCTCCCTCTTATTTTGGCAACAGATGCGAGTCCATATGCGGTTGGGGCCGTTTTGTCTCATTCATATGAAAATGGAACTGAACGACCCATTCAATTTGCATCTCAAACCCTAACAAAAGTACAACAGAAGTATGCACAAATTGACAAAGAAGCTTAGGGAATCATATTTGGGATAAAAAAATTTTACTATTATTTGTTCATTCGTCCATTCACGTTATTTGTCGATCATCAACCTTTGGTCCAAATGTTTTCACCCTCAAAGAGTCTCCCTACGTTGACAACAACTAGGATGCAACATTATGCACTTTTTCTGCAGGGATCTAACTATAAAATCAAATATAAAAATACAAAATGTCACTCTAACGCTGATGCGATGTCAAGACTCCCTGTACTGATAACAAGCAATTGTGATCATGATGTTTCTGATAAGGTAGAAATTTTCCAAATTGAAACTCTGCCAATTACATTGAAAGAATTGGATTCTGAAACAGTGAAGGATCCAATTTTTCGAGTTTTACTTGAGGCATTGAATAAAGGACATCAAGTAGATGCAAAATACAGGTTTAATATTCCTCAAATAGAATTTCCACTGCAGAATAATTGCATTTTACACCAACAGATGGCAGTCAATCCAAAGAGTTTGAAATACAAAATATTACAAGAGTTACATTCAGTCCATTTCGGTATTTCTAAAATGAAATCACTTGCTCGTGGATATTGTTGGTGGCCAGGAATATCAAAAGATATTGAAAACATTTATAAAAATTGTAGCGATTGCAACAAAATCAAAAATAACCCTGAAAAGGTATCTGTACACCCCTGGGAACCACCAACAACACCATTTGAGTGAAGGTTTGTTGTGATATGTGGAGATATTCTTTCTTTCCGCGAGTGTCAATTGATTTTCGTGTTTCTTAATAGTGTAAAGTATCTTTCTTTCGATATTTGCTGTAGGATCTTTATTCAATTTCGTGTAATTACCATCATTCATGAGTTGTTCGATTTTAGTATTATATTCAATTCTTCCATGATGACTGTATAGCATTTCCTTCATCAGCTGGAAGTATTTTGATCGTGTTATCGTGTTTAAGGTTATTGATTGACTGTATTCCTATTCTAGTAATGTTTTGTGTGATTTCGTGTTCTTTTCTTCTCTTAATGATAATTTTATTTCTCATTCTACTCCTGCTGGTCTGATAGCACGTTCTAGTCCAGCATATGGGGGCAGAGCTTCAGATAAAAGTATATTTGAACTACGGAGTCCATATGGATGAAATTATGGTAGATGAAGGATTTCTGATTGAGAATTCGTGTGATGAGAATGGTATAAAACTAATAAGACCACCATTTCTGAGGAAGAAGAAACAGTTTGATGAAGTTGAAGAATCTATGAATAGAAGTATAGCATCAGCACGAGTACACATTGGAAGAGTAAATGCTCGTATGAAGGTTTCCAGGATATTAAGAAATACATTTCCACTGCATTTAGTAGCAATTGTAGATAATATATTTTTGATCATTTGTGGTATTGTAAATTCAAGTAGTCCTATATCAAGGCATAATCGCATTTTCTTGATCAAATTTGCATCATCATAACTTTCGATTTCCTCAAGCGATTTTCAATTATTTTCCAGTTTCTTAAAGCTCGTTTCGTTGACTATCGAACCTATGGATATGACTATCTCATCTTCTCCGGAACAGATTCTACAGGATGATATTCAAAGCTGTGCATTTTTCCAAAATTTTCAAACGCCTGCCGTTTGAAAGAAAAATGTTTAAAATTATTTCTTGGAGTCAAAAACATATGGCTTTATATGTTTCCTGGAGACTGTGGAAATATTGTCACACGCGTAACTGAAATATGAATGTCTCATCAAGATAATGCATAATTTCATGCTCTAATTTCCATTGGCTTTTGTGTTCCTGTCAATCTGGCTCGAACGGTGGTCAAAATCTCAAAATGATGCATGATCAACCCATTCTTATATATATAGGGTGGTCCTCAAACAACAATTATGACATCAAGTAACAAAAAAATTGTTCTGACGAGCAAGAAAATTATGAAGCAGGAAACTGATTGAGAAGTTTTCTGGCGACTAAAGCGTGTAGGAAAGGTTGTCATCACCATAGATTTTCAGAAAATAATTCCAAGACAAATGAGAACGACTGAAGAAATATACAGGATATCGTCTAAATGAAAAGAGTTGCTGCCGAGACATACCATGCAACTGACAGAATTCATCACAATTGCATTGAACGACTTATTTGTCGGAATTCAAAACAATGGCAGACCTGAGTCACATGGATATGTAATAAAGAGTATCCCGACTCAGAAATTTTCTTGCTCGTCAACACAAGATCATTTTTTATCACTTGATGTTATAAGTGTTGTTTGAGGACCACCCTATATATGGGAATGGGTTGATCATGCACATTTGCAAGATTGCAAGATTTTTGACCACCGTTTGAAGCAGATTGACAGGAAAACCAAGCCAATAAAAATTAGAGCATTAAATTAGGCATTATCTCAAAAAAACATTCACATTTCAGTAACGCGTGTGACAATTCCAGAAATTGTTTTACAGTATCGAGAAAACATATGGAGGTATGTGTTTTTGACAAAAAAAAAATAGAAACATTTTTCAAACGGGGGGCGTTTGAAATTTTCGGAAAAATGCCCAGCTTTGATTATCATCCTGTGGAATCTGCTCCGGAAAAGATGAAATAGTTATATCCATAGGTTCGATAGTCAATGAAATGAGCTTTCAGAAACTGAATGATGATTGAAAATCGGTTGAGGAAATCGAAAGTTATGATGATTCAAATCGATCGAGAACATGCAATTTCACGTTTTATGTGTTGAGCAGTTTAGATCAAAAATATTTGGCATCCCTCAGTTCAAATTGTATAACAAGATAATACTCATGTCTTATGAAATCATGTTTCTATACATATTTTGAGTTGTTTCAATGTGACTACATGAAACACCTAGTAGCTTACAAGTAGGCAATAAAATAAATCTTACCGATACCTTTTCAGATAATATAATTTGGGTTACTGAAATCATCATTTCTGAGTAAACTAATTCGGTCCGACCCTGGTCCGACACTTGACTTCGGATCTTCGGCAAAAAATATCAAAATGATCGCGACTTATTTTTTATGCTTCATATAAGTATTTGTGCCACTATACGTAATGAAGTTCAAGATCTAACTAATACAGCTAGTCCAGTCGTGACGACCCTCGAAAATATTTGAAGTTGTCATCATCCTCATAACGAGAATTAAGAATTATTCTCCACAAATCGTAATATTGTCTGCGTTTGTTTGATGTGCGCATATTCTCATTCGATTCAACTTTAAGTAATAATATGCGATAAAATATACTTGTCGATGTCCACAAACATGATTAATAATCAGTAATCCTTCATCTCTTCACTTTGAACATAAATCAATGAAACTGTAATTTGATGAGAAAGTGTGATAAATACCTCGGAAAATCTTTATGATGACTAATGAAAATTTGTATATTCCTGCTGCCGCCATTCTTGCTTGAAATATTGAAGAACATCGTACACGTTTCCCGCTGAGTTTTATTACACTTCCGGGAGACATTTCTGCTTTCATCACGCAATAATACTTGTAAGAAGAGACTATTACATTCAAATATTACGCGTTTTTATTGAAATTTACTGTTACACTGGGATTTCGCTTGCTCTTTAGAGCCTATACTTTTTTGCATACTGCCTTTTTAATCAGGAATTATGAATACAATAAAAGCTCAGCCAACTGATGATCTGATTATCCCAGTGTTGAAGTACAGACTTTCTTTGGAATCGCGAACTCCAATGTTTCACGACCAGATATAGTGGGTGAGACATGACCTTTTTTGTGCTAATTGCCTTCCCTCTTTGACCCCAGCACTGGAACCTTAAGTCCCAAAACTTGAAACTTGTGCGGGGTTAGGCAAGCATACACACAAAAACATCTATATGGCCTAACTGAAGCTCGAACCAGAGCTGTTCCTGACCGAAAATATATAGTACTAGATCTCACTAGGTACTAGAATTGGGATTTTAGTGCTGAATTTCAATGTTCTTCAAATTTGCCGCTCCCGGGATGCTTGCATAGTTTTTATTCACAAATTCAAGCCAAAAGACGAACAAAAGTGGAATAGTTTCAGCACATGAAAATATTTAAATGATGATCTTCATGCACCTGAGCTGCCCAGTGAATGTTGCACTTGAGCTACTCTTCTTCTTCTTCTTCTTCTTCGAAGCACTGGTGGGCAGGTGAACCCCCTGCACGTGGGCCTCCTCATTCGGGCCCATTGTGCGCCCACATGTTACGACATTCAGCTGGGTATGCCGACTGCCTTGGAGAAGTTCAGCAGCTTCCTCAGCTGAATCTCTTTCACGTCCTCTGGCCTCAAAATTATGTTGCCAAGGACAGCCCCCCTCTGCTGGGTCAGTGCTGGACACTCAGTGAGGACATGTTATGACGTTTCGTCATCTTCCAGGCACCATCTGCAAAGGGGGTCATCCTTGATCCCAATAAGCTCTAGGTGCCTATTGAGGTGGTTGTGCCCCGTTAGGATAGCCCCACTACCATTTTGAGGTTTCGCCTGTTTATGAATAAAACCTCTTTTGCGAGCCTCTTCGGAGGTTCCTTTTTGTGGAGCTTCGATTGTCTCATTCCTGGTGTGTCCTGCCATATTTTGAGGAATTGCTTTTGTAGCTGTTCCTCTATAGAGGACATTGCCAGGCTATTTGGTATTCCCAAGATTGGTTCCGGTCCGACCGAGGTCCGTCCTGAACCGATCTTCGCCAGTCTGTCTACCTCCTCGTATCCGGGTATTCCCGAATGTCCCGGGACCAACATGAGGCTGACTTTTCTTGATTTCGCCAGGTTTTTTAAGGCTTTTCTGCACTCGGACACCAATTTGGATGTGATCCTATTGGATTGCAAAGCCAGTATTGCAGCTTTGCTGTCCGAGCATATGGTGATTGGTCTACGACCTCTCATAATTAGGTTTTCTTGGACGCAGGTGAGTATTGCGAGTACTTCTGCCTGGAACACTGAGGCATATTCGCCCAAAGAAACTGAAATTTCTTTCCCTGTTTCTTCATTGTATACCCCTGCACCTGAACCGCCCCCAAATTTTGAGCCATCCGTGTACCAGATTGACTCATTAGGAGGAGGCACGCCAGGTGTTGTGTCATTCCATTCTTTCCTCGTAGGGATGACAGTGTTTGGGGCTTTGTTGAAGTTCAGAATTGGCAAGGTATTATCCCTTCTCATCATGAGGATGGGACAGTTTTCCTTTGCCTTATTCCATATGAGGGAGTGTCCATGATCTGCTTCTGTTCCGACCCACTGGTTTGCACCGTTGAGTCGGTAAGCAGTTCTCATGGCTTCGTGTTGTATAAACAGGTGTAGAGGCGGCAGACCTAACAGAACTTCAAGAGCCCTGGTAGGCGTCGTTCTCAGAGCACCTGTTATTCCCAGGCAGGCCAGTCGCTGGACTTTATCCAGTTCTCTGTTGGTCTTGCCCTTATTGGTACTGGTCCACCATACAATGGACCCGTACGTAAGTGTTGGGCGTATTACTGCCGATTATATCCAGTGAAGGGTCTTAGGTGTGAGACCCCATGTTTTTCCAAAGGCTCGTCTGCATGCCCAGAAGCAGCATACAGCCTTCTTAGTGCGGTTTGCAATGTGGTCATTCCAAGTGAGCTTGGAGTCTATTATTACTCCAATGTACTTTGATGAGCATTTATATTGAAGACACTTTCTCGAGAGAAATATCTCAGGAAGTGTTCCTATTTTGCGTTTCTCAGTGAATAATACCAAGTTCGCCTTTTCTGGATTGACTCTCAATCCACTGCTGGAACACCACTGTTTCACTTTATTGAGGGCTTCCATGATTGGATTCTCTAGCCTGTTCGCCGATTGATTTTGGGCCATTATTACCAAGTCATCTGCATATGCTTGCGCATATAGCCCTGGCCTATTCAAATCTATGAGGAGCTTGTCTACTACCAGGCACCATAGTAGTGGTGATAAAACCCCTCCTTGAGGACATCCTCTTGATACCTTGGCAGCAACCGACCTCCCACATAGTTCTGCTTTTACCACTCGCTGCGATAGCATGGCCCTAATCCACCTGGTCAAGGTTTGATGGACCGATCTCCATTCCACTATGGGTATGTGGCCCAGAGCCAGACAGGACCGAAATATCTTCATAAGCAGGGAAATGATGGTGTCCAGTCCCTGTTGTAGGAGGGCCGGAAATATTCCATATTCCCCTGGTGATTTAAATGGCGCGAATGTCTTTACAGCCCATCTCACCTTCTCGTATGTTACCACCTTTGACGCCGTTTGATAGTCCATGTGAGTTCTTCTCACTGGGCTCGTCCTCAAAGGTGGTTCGTTGGGTATTTCTGAATCCGAAAAGTGTGTGGAGATGAGGTGCTGCAATGTTTCCTCTGCCGTTGTGGTTTCTCGACCATCTGACAGAGACAGCACGCCCACTCCTCTTCCCGGTTCTTTGGAGAGAACTTTGCATATCCTTGCCGCTGGAGAAATTGTGTTTATTTCTTTGCAGTAGGCACGCCAACTGTCTCTTTGTGCTTGCCGAATGGCTTTTTTGTACGCTCTCTGGACAGACTTATATTCTTCCCAGTGTTGCGGTACGTTTGTGCGTTTCGCTTTGTTTAGAAGCTTTCTTGTGAGCCTGCGGTGGTTTTCTATTTCTGAATTCCACCATGGCGTTCTAGCATTGATAGCCCTGTCTTCAAGTGGACAGCTGTTTTCGTACGAGGAAGTGATGGCCTTGTTAAGATACGACACCACTGTATCTATTTCGGCCTCACTCCCGTACTTTGATGGCAAACCCACAAGCCTTCCTTCGAGTTCTTGCCGAAAGAGGTCCCACTTGGTGGCACGAGGGTTCCTATATGTTTCTCTTTCTGGAGCGCTTATACCCCCCAGCGTAAACAGAATGTGTCGATGATCTGATAGAGATTCATCTTGTGACACCTTCCTTGAATGAACCTGGGTCAACATATCTCGAGTGCATAGAGTAAGATCTATAACAGATTGCCACCTAGGCGTGGAGAAAGTAGGTACTGAGCCCTAATTTATGATTACTGGTGGTGAGGAATTCGAGCAGAGCACTTCCCCTCAGGTTCGTGTCCCGGCTGCCCCACAGAATATGGTGGGCATTCGAGTCACAGCCGATGAGAAGGCCCTTCCCAGATTCCTCGCGATATCATACTAACGATTCGATCTCCCGAGGCGGAGCAGTTGTCTCGTACGGAAAATACGCTGAGCAGACTACTACCTCCTGGGTGCGATCATTTAACGGCATGAGGATCTCTACCGCCACCAGGTCTCTGTTACAGAATCCTGGGACAGGGAAGACTTTCATGCCTTTTGTATAAATACAGGCCCGGGGGCTGGTATCGACAGAGGCCGTTCCTCCGCCCATTCCTAGCCCTCTTATCTTGCCCTGGTATGTCCAAGGCTCCTGTATTAGTAGTCCCACTCTCGGATCCTTCGGCATGCCAGGGCCGTTGAGGCTTTCCCATGTTGCAAATTAATTTGTAGGACTTTTACAGACATAAATTAACTCACTTGCTTGGCTCCATCGCCCCCCTTCGTCGGCTCGGCCTCCTGTTATTGGTCTGACTGAGGTTCCCCTTCGGGTTCCTCAGTCACCACTCCGAGGTCCATTGGTTGGACCTCATCGCTCATGGGCGACTCTGACCGGTAGGAGATCCTCGAGGGAGTTCCTCCTACCATGTCGCTCCTGGATGTAGCGTCTGACGATCCTCCAGTTTCAGGTGTAGGAGCCCCGACCTCAGCAGTTCCTCTTTCACCCACGACTAACGTTTCTGTACGCGCCTCCTCGGCCACCGTTTCAGAGATCCCTCGTGAGGTTCCTCCGGTTTGAGGGGCCAAGGCAGCAGGCACAGCTCGCCTGGTCCGGGTTCCGGAGGTCCCTTGATCGGTACCCCTAGACACTCTTTGTTGAGCCATGGGCCCTTCAAGGATGTTGCCTGTGTCGCACTGTAGTAGGGCTGAAAGTTCATCAGGCTGAGAAGCCTGATAGACTCTTCGTCCATCCCCACCACGAGACGAAGTCCTTGCTTCTCCTCTTACCTCTCCCAGATTCTCCAAGGAGATACCGAGAGGCTTGGATTCTGCTTCCCCAGTCTCTTGAGGATTTCCTGGTTAGGCAGAAACCTTTTGCCAGGAATCCACAACATTGCCCGGCGTAGCTTGAGCCTTGTTGGTTCCATGACAGTGTAAGAGTGGCGTCTTTCCACGGTTTGATGTTCTTCAACTCCCTGGTGAGCCACTCCTCTGAAAACTCGTTGGTAGCAGTTACCAACAGCTGCCTTCGCCACAGTCGTGTAGACTGGAACTGTGCATCCCCCACAGCATCGAGGAACTCTAACAGTTCATCCTCACCGAAGCCTCCTTCAGGCTGATCCTCTTGGGTGATGACCAACTGCAGAGCTTTATCTCCAGCGGCAACCTGTGCGTAGTCCGCCCTCCACTGGCCGGGGTTGCCGACCCTCGTTTTTTTGGACTCCCGCTTGGTCTCCACCGGAGTAGACCCTGGTGTCCTGCCTCTTTTGGAGGCAGGTGTTTGATCCTTCTGAGAGGCTCCTGTTGAGGATCCTCTCTTGGAAACATCGGAAGATGTGCCCGCCTCTGCTGGATCAGGAGCTCCCCCTGGAGGAGCCACAAGACCCTGCTGTTGCTCCCTCTTCCTCCGCTTCCTCGCGGCCTTTCAGACGTTGGGCTTTTTGACTCTTGTCCACTGGAGTCTTTCATCTACCGAGGTCCGTCGCCGTTCCTCGGCTTCTTCTAGGGAGGTTAGGGGTGGGGGTAGGGAGAGGGTTTGTAGGGAAGACAAGGGGCTCCGTGGAGGAATCCCCCATCGTTGGGGTGTTTTCCGAGGTCACCGGGGTGACCTCGGGATTGGTGATGAATGAGAGCTCCGAAGAGCTACTCTGTGTGCCCTCTGATCCCTGAGTGGTTCCAGAGGAAGGTAAGGATGGGTTGGAGGGTCCTCCTAGAGTTCCCTCCGGTAAGCTAGAGGGTCCCGAATCGGTTTCCTCATTTGGGGTCTGTGGTGTTACCTCAGTCCTCCCTGGTTTGTTTTTTTGTTTTTTTGGTTTCATAATGATCCCACGAGTAATGGGGAATTGGCTTCGCCCCCTGCAGCGCCCCTTGCAGGGGGAGGGTTCTTACTTGGGGAGGTCGCCAGGTGTCCCCAAGGCTCCGTTCTCGATAGCACTTCCTGCTACCATCCAGTCCTCGGAACGGAATTCTCACACCTTGACTTGGGGGATTGTTTCGACTCACCTTGTGTTTAGTTTATGCAGGGTCACCTCGAGCAGGATGCGATTCTACATCGCGCGCAGACGGTCTTGGGAATAGCTTTCTCGAGAGGTTTGCCCGACCTCCTCTGCTATTCCCCTGGAGTCGGTGGCCATGTACCCGACCCCTTGACCCCAGCTACTCCAAAATGAAACGCATTTTAGTGATGAACGATGCACTTATTGTATTCTGTGGGTTATTGAGTGTAGCCAATTTAAGTTGATGAGAGACGAGCATGTTATAATTGTTGATCTTGATATATGAAAATATATACAGTGTGTCTTACTTCTAATGGAAACACCCATGTATCTTACGTAATCGTTAGGTAAGGATTCTGAAATTTTCTGGAGCGAGAGATATATCAAACATGCACTCAATGACCAAGTGAGGTTATCTTCAGTGATTTACACTGCTCGCCAACAGCCATGGAAACACCCCAATTTCCGGAAAATGATATTAGGATTCGAAAAAGGTTGATAATCACATCGGATTCGGCATCATGACGCCTAATTCACTAACTGAAAATTTTCAGGTCTGAAGAAACCATTTTAGTGGAAAAACGACCCCTGTATCTCACGTAATCATTGGGTTAGGATCCTGAAATTCACTGGAGCCAGAGATATACCAAGAATGTACTCTATAGCCAAGTGGATTCCTCTTCAGTGATATACACTGCTCGCCAACTGCCGTAGAACTACAAACATGTACAGAAAATAATATCAAGAGACAAAAGATAGGTTGAAAATCTCTCTAGATTCGAGAACAGGACGTCCAGTTCATCAGCTGCCCATATTTTGACGATTCTCCTCATACTATCAACAAATTCATTCATTTATAATTCATTTCATTGACACCTCATGATTTCTGGCCCATTGGATCACTACTGATAATCTATTCGATTGTACTAGTTAAGATTGTTATTTCATTATTCTTGATGAGAACTGACTTCAAGATTATTAATTTCAGAACAAGAAGTAAGTGCATTTTCCGATTTCATAAATTTTTCCTCCTGGACTGTCGGTAGTTCTGTGACTGCTGGCGCGCAAGTATTATTGAAGATGATCATACTTGGTCATTGCTCTCTTTCTTGGTCCTGAAAATTTCAGAATCCTACATCAATAATAATTACGTAAGATACTTGGGTGCTTTCATGAAAAGTGGGACAGAATTTATTATTTCCGAAGGAATATGAGTAGTTAGTGAATTCGACTTTTTTTTTCTGTTCTCGAATGCGAAGTGATTTTCATCCTATCTTGTCTGCTAATATGTTGTTTCCGGACATGTAAGTGGTTCCATGGCTGATAGCGAGCAGTGAATATCACTGATGGTAATTCCAATCGATCATTGACTGTACCTTTGGGACATCTGTTGCTCCTGGAAATTGTAACAATCCTAACTCGATAATTACGTAAGATACGGGAGTGTTTCCATCAAAAGTGACACAAAAATGAAATTTTCAAAACTGACATTTTTTCAGGAAATATAAAGTTTGATCGTGAATTGGGCGTCCTGATTCCGAATGCGAAGTGATTTACAACTTATTTCGACACCTAATATAATTCCGGAAATTGGGGTAGTTCCATGACTCTGGGCGGGTAGTGTATATCACTGAAGATGACCCTACATGGAGTGTTTTTCTGGCATACTTCTTGCTCCAGAAAATTTCAAGATCCTCACCCAACGAATACGTATGATACAGGGGTGTTTCCATTTGAAATGAGACAATCTGTGTATATAAATGATGATTGGATGTAAACAAAAATGGATTAACATTTGACAATGACAAAGGTGAATAGGAAGGTGAGTAGATGGTGTTTCGCACGGCGAAGCACATCAGGAGCTTCAAGCACTACTCAGAAAGAACGCGTTCCTATTTTTCTTGCTCTGGAGTAGTTCCGGTGTTACCCTCACAGTCGAATAATAGGAAGTGCCTGATGTCCTGATGATCTCGAAACTCATTGAGTCCTAGATTCGATCAAAAAGTACTTTGGTACTGAATAGTACTAGATCCAGTACTGAAGTCTACTGAACAATCCATCTTCAGCCTATAGTCTGCTATAGTTAAGAAAATAGACAGGAGACCTAATGCCTGATCCATTGAAAGTTCAACGTCCGATCGAGTTACGTGAAAGGAATGTCCTTGAAATCGATCCGAAGGTCTGAGGTCTTCGTTTCAGTGGAGATGGTAGGGTTCGTGAAATGGGCGCCAAGTACTTCAATTACCTCCACTCACACCCAATATGAATGTCACACCAAAAATCACCAAGTGGAAGTCTATCTGAGCCAAGGTGTTATGGCCCATTGGAAAAAACAAGACAGTTCCCTAATAATTCCTCATTCAATGAAATTTACCCAATAACACCCAGGATGCTATTAGTATAGAGGAAACCCGACACACATTCACAACGACCTTCAACGACAACCAACAATCAGTGACTAATGCAAATTCGAATTTAATACATCATACCACGAAGCGTTGAAGGTGATAAAATCAAGATTAGGGCCGCGAGGTGAGTATGCATCGCTTGAGCTCAGGAGCATGTGCACATAACCATAATCCCTAGTGATATTTTTTTGTTTCGCAGAACAAGTACACCAATAAAATTCAAGGTAATGAATAGTCCACTATTCCAGGTTGAGCAAAATCACAATAATGAGGTCAATAAAATGGGGAGAGCAGAAATAAATTCAACAACACTTCAACATGAAGAAAACATTACCAAAAATCCCTCGATGACTGCAGACTCCCTGTTTAGTCCTTGACTGGGCACCCCGTATAGACCAACAAAGCACAATGTCATTCATAGAACGTTCATAGGATATTCTTCGAGAATGTTTTAGGTCTCAGAATATTTTCACAACATGATACAAATATTCTAGTAATGTTTTATGGACATTCGGAATGGACTGTTCTGAATATTCTGAGAATATTCCTAGAATATTGAAGAAGATGGAAGGAAATTCGAAAGAGCTTGCTCCGGTGGAGATACGAACCTACTATCTTGTGATTGAATTTTTACGAACCTGAAACCTTGACCACTTCGCCACGAATCTTGATGAATAAAATGAATTGCAAGATGACAACATTGAATTAGTGGAATAATCAGCATTGAGGCTAGAGAAAAATAGATTGTGTCACGGAAAACATTATGAATATTGAAACAAGAAAAGGCACATCGACATCATTTATTTTGATATGATTCTGAATATTGCCAGAACATTCAGAAACAATCGTCTGGGAATATGTCACATAGAATGTTTATAGAATATTTGTTACAGGATGAGAATATTCTATGCACATTCTATCAGAATGTTCTGAAATTAGTATATTTAAACGTTGTCAGAATATTCATAAAATATCCTGTGCTGTCTGGCGGCTTTTAGTGAATCACCCTGTATAGTCTACAAGTGATTCATTTGGTACAAGCTCACATGTGACACCCTCGGTAGAATTCGGTTGGGTTACCCTGCACAAGTTTCGGAGCATCGGCTATGATTCCAATTAACAGTGCTGCTCCTGAAGTGGTGCATGGAATTAGTAACAAAGCCTTTACAGAACACGCAGAAAGAGATGATGATGTGCTTGTGAGCATCAGAGGAGAAGTAGGACGGTGTATGTAGGTGGGTGTGGAAAACTACCAGCTGAGCGTGAGAGCGGGCCAGCTGCTTAGTGGACCTCGGTCTCTAACGGGGGTTAACGAGGATAGCTGGCAGGCCTATCACTGCGGCATACGGTAGTGAGTACATCACTAGCCTACAAAACACAGCCGAAAAACTCTGAGAGAGACAGCTGATGGGCGGTGCCTGAACAGGATGTTAGCCAGCTCTCTTGAGGGAACCACATCAGTCATTGAAAACAGCTTGGGGTTTGCAAAAAGGTCCCATTACGTTGCTGACGTGAAAACGTCCCTCACCAGTACCAGAGTACCCTGCACAGCCTTTGGGTCGAAAATCCATAGGAATTGTGGTCCCACAACCAAGCCCGTCACTTAAACTCCTCAAATCGGGGTTTCTTTTCATCAGGCTCCAAAGTATTTTCTCAGGTTTTTCTCAGTGACCAACATTGCCTCTAAGTAATAAACAATCTAGCTCCTAGACAGTCCTGTTTGCCGAGTGATCAAATCTATAGCCAGTCCTTGAGGCGCTGTAATCGGTTTTTCTCCAATTCGTCGATAACCTCGCTATCCTGAAATCTCAGGCTATGATATAGTGGCTTACGACGTTATATCCTCACAAGAGAAATATTTCATCATCAATAATTTCAACACACGTTGTATCACACAAATATGCACTATAACACCAAGGACCATTAGATGATTTTACTACCACTTACTCTCACATCTCCCGAAGTTCCTTGTCTATCTGATTGTATCTGAATAGGGTCTACACGATAGTACCGCTGCTTCATAGGGAAACTATCAGTGTGGATCACATGCTCAGCATCCGTGGTACACCCGAGACCTTCATCCATCAACGATGAGTTGCGATCCAGTACAGTTTGTAATCTCATTTCCTCCATGGTCGATAAATGAGTTTGAACACTCACATGTTTGAAAACATCAACCAGGACAGAATCTTTGAAGAAGAGCCACTCGTTCTGGCGATGATTCAGGACGATTCCTATAGTCCTCCAGGAATCAGTACAAAGGATCAACACGTGTGACAACTCAGAAAAAACTAATGCCTCGATCAATTTCACATAACTTTGGCCGTCGAAAGAAATGTGGTCTTCCTTCGATCCAGAAGCAACTTCAACTCACGCACTACATCTATCCCTCTTCAACCAAGTATCGAATGGGACGCACTAGAATCCAACAACCCTAATATCTGCTTTCCAAGTATTATGTCAAATGAGGATGTTCTTCCCGATAACCTGATTCAATACATGATCTGACATTACTTGAAGTTTTTCAATCTAGCCATCTCCTCCGGCACACCTACCTCGGTTCCTTACGAGCACCGGTTCCCGTTTTCCTTCCTGGAACAATCTGGATAGCTTCTAGTCTATCTTGCAACGATAACAGATCAAAACCACTGCGAACTGTACAGCCAATGGCCATATGTCCAAGCTTGTTGCTCCTGAAACATACTGTTTCCTTGGCTGGAACCTCCTGCTGCCCACCAATTTGACTGAAAGCGACAGAAACACAATCACGAGGGTCATTAACGAGAGCCCCGGCAACATATACGTATGCCAGAGTCACTGGATGTTATTAGTTTGATGAGAGTGAGGACACAGAAATGACAACGGTTAGGGTTTTTGAATGTTTAGATTTATTAAGTTTCAAACCCTGCATTGTGACAAGAGCACCATAGTCGTCCCGCGCTTTTTCATGCAAAATTGTTTGAATTTGACAATACAGTTAATAAACGTCAGAATTGAAATGAAATTTCATAATTATACATTCGAGATGAAAGCAGCTATGGAAATTACTTGATGACCCTTCCAACTTTCCTTTCGATATTGAATGAAAGTTTTGTTTCACTCGAATCACTCGGTTGATTCGGTTTATGACTACGAATTTTATGTTTCTCGAGGTTCGAGGTAGGATGTGTCATTTGGAATTCCAAAGTGGGGTTGTCTGGGGTGAAGGGGATGAACATAGCAAATCAATACTGATATTCTACTTGCCTCCTGATATCTCAGTCAACCTATTTTTACTGGAAATTTTAATCACCACAGATCCGAAGATATGCAGGGTGGTAGTTGAGTATTGAAATAAAAGCCCTTATATCATCAACAAAATCTGTTTATATTTTTCTCAGTACTCAGGAATATTATGCACAGAACAACGATTACTTTCCACAACTATACTATATATACTATACTAAAGCCGCCATTTTGAATATGTGCCATTACTGTCAAAGAAGCAATCTGAGATGTCCCCATATCAAATTTCAAACCTTTATATATATATATATAGTATACGTGGCCAAATCTTATGCTTCTATCAGTTTTTCCCATTTAGTTCATAGATTGCCATGAAAATGATTATTTGACATTGGATTCATATCATCCATCTGTCAAGTAAATGAAATTACTTCCAGCAACATTTGTGGTAGCCCCTATTATTTATGAATCAGAATTCAACATATATGAGAACCTCATTCTGATTTATTATCAGGCACACCTGTTATATCCACTTCTACTTCCTTTCCCATTTTGCTCGATTTTCTTATTTGGGGAAGCCACATTCTCTGTAGCGTTATTCCAGGTTCTTCAACAAGCAGAGTCATAGCGCCTCCTAATGCAAAACTGAGTATTACAGCTACTATGTAATGATATACCTGAAACAAGTACTTAATTTAGGACAGGATATAATGAGTCTGATCTGCTTTGATTCCAGGTTCCCTATGTCATGTCGGGGTGAAAAGTTCCTTATATCATACAGGATGTCAAAAGTACTCGTGCAGGGTCAATGAACCCTCGTTAGTTTTGGGTTTATGTGGTGCTAACAATTACCTTGGGTGAATATTCCAACTGTATGGATTAATTAACACGTGATGTGGAAATAATTTTCCTATCGAGAAATCGTGCGACGTATGGCGTTAATACCTTCTTCGAGCGAGTCCATTTTGCGTTCAGAACACGCCAGACCAAATAGATCATCGCTTGCCACTCGTGATAGACCCGAGTAGGTGAAGCAACGACGCCCATGAATCGTTTCTTCATAAAAAAGTTATTCATGCCAGACGTGTATATTTGAATATATTCGAAGTGAATTCGATTCGTGCTAGATAAAAATAAGTTCTAATCACTGACCCTCCACATCACTTTAATGTATTCGTGATTGTTACTTGAAATAAATATTCACGAAACAGAGTTGCTTTCAACAACCTTTTTGTTGGCATTTGATACCGCTAGGGCGTCTACTATCGTTTATATTTCCCGCTGAGTGACAGGAGCTGGTTCTACACCTAGATATAGGAATTCTAATATACCATTTTTATCACTGCATTTCTTGCTCCTCTTCCTCCAAAATTCTCATTCCATATCAGGAAATTATAGCAACTCACGACGAATGCAGGTCAACGCTATTAATGTAGACCATCTTGAATATCAGACTGAAAATCTACAACCTAGTGAAATTCATCGCCTTCAAAACTTGAGCCTGTTTTTTCTGAAGAGTCGAACTCAGTACGCTCGATTCAACAATGTCTGAAATAACCATTTTCATAAATTCGACCATATCTATGCTCAATATTCCAATCATCATGACTCTTTCATACGATGATTTAGTCAAATTCATTGCATGATTAGCACTAGGGTTCCTCAATGCAAACTGACGTATTTGTCATCCAACAGGGTACAAACAGATCATAGCTCCTTCCTCTTTTAATCATCTATAGTGACTTTGCTTTCGTGTATTGGCGTCCCTAACATGACATTGCTACCACGTCACATTCATAGGCGTTAAAAGAGAACTCACAAAATTTTAATTTCATACTTGATCTTAATGCGACATTATTCAATTCTGTTGGATGACAAATTTAAATTTGTCAGCTTTCCATCAAATGCAAATAAACCTAGAACATGGAAAGTGAAGTGACCGAATTGGGAAAATTGGTAAATACATCAGCAAAATATTCGAGGTGAAACTAATACGAAATCACATATTATACTTCCTCATTGTGCCTATAATCATCGAGTTTTTGAATGCATTTTAGTAGGAACGGTTCTGATTAAAACAGAGGATTAAAAGAAGAGGCATATGAACTACCATTTGAAAAATTTAACCTATATTCAGGATATATTAAGTGTTCGTGGCCCGTGGGAAACTGCAAACATGATTCCTAACATGAATATATACAGCACACATTGCATATGAACACATTAGTTTGAATACCTTCATGAAATTTTTCACCATTTCTCAACCATAAGGCTTAGTCTGAAATCAAAATTCATTCATTGATAGGTACTGCCTGAGAATAGTCCCATTTGGTAAAACGTATTGAACTTTCAGAAGAATTTGCTCACTGCCTCACAAAGATTATGCTGGAGTTGAAAAATTAAAAACTCGAAAATTATCATTATCATTTGGATTCAATATGTATAGTTGAATGAGAAATTACATGTGGAAATGACGTATGATAAGTACGCAAATGTTCTCGATATAACCTAAAAAACAACAAATGTCAGAAATCTAGTGGGTATACCCAGGAATTCATAAAGATGGAACTATATAACTGTTTCACAAACACTTTAGAGTGAGAGGAGACGAGGATCTGTCCGTACCCTGTTAAGATGACAAATACGTCAATTTACAATAAGGGACCCTAATTAGCTCTACACAAACTCGGCGTCTCATTCCGAGCGAATAGCTACTTTTTATGATCAACGCAGTATAGATCCAACCACTTCAGAACCCAGCATTTTGGTCGGCCCTATGCTGGCCTAGAATATGCTGGCCATAATTGGCCAGAACGAGAAAATTCCCGTAAACAATGATGGGCCAGTACCACTATGAGACTGACTTTTATCAGGATCAGTATACATGTCTGTCGATACATTCAATTGAAAAGAAAAAAGGCGACCGCTACGAGATTCTGACCCCGGTTCTCCGGTTACGGATCGAAATTATTCCAACTGAGCTATACACGTTCTTGAAATGATGTGTGTACGTAATTCATTTGTGGTTGACTTCAGAACAGGAATAGTTCATCAATGGTAATCATCATCATAACGAATATCAACGATAACGATGAACAAGAAAAAACATCCGATTCGCCGATTGACTACCGAATTTCTGTCATACCTATTCCATGAGTCAGACGACTTCATAATAATACCCAGAAGGAATGAAGAAACATACCCATATGTGAAATAACAAAATATATCAGATTTTTCATCGTCGAGCTTAAACTGCTGAAGCAATGATCGCAGAAGTTGGAACACTTTCTGTAACGTAGGGCAGCTATTCATGAGGGATTTGATGATTGTACCAAATATCCACTTGAGGGGGTGAAGTTAGAGTTGAAAATCTGATATGTAGGGGCACTTGATAATAAGATTTTCCAATTGAAACTGAAATATAATCATACTCTATTCGGCACGCTGAAGAGTCCACAACATTCTTGAGAAATCTATGGTAGATCTCCATAATATCTCAAAGTGGAGTGAATAAGATTTCGACACAAGACACACTATGAGTCGTCATCACAAAAGTATTCTCAGAATCATCTGAACATGTTTTGAACTAGCGTTAGTCAGCTTCATCAGTTTTGTTGAGGTGTACGGGCCAAGCACTGTGGTGTTCATTGGAATCGACCATGATGATGATTTCTGCAGCTGGATGGTTCTGCTGAGTTAGATCAAGCTCAAGGGACAAGAACTCGAAGCGCTCATGATAGGACGGATCATTTGGTGACAAGTAGAGGCATTGAAGATATTTGGTCTGTTCCAGGCTATCGAATTTGCACGACATAACTTCAAACTTATTCGGTTCCAAAGATTTTTCTAGATTTCATAAGAGATTCTCTTCAGAATAGAGGCAGAGACCAGCCTTGAATCAGAACCATATGTGAAATTCAAACCCGAAACAGATCTCATTCAGTCAAGTGATATCGAGGTATAGCAGCACAGAATGCACTATTCTCTTCGTCTATTCATATTTTCATCACGTATCTGGTGATGAAATTAACATATCTCTACCAGTTATCTGAATTTTTTGACGCAATTGGTTACGTATGATGAGACGCTCTAAAACTCTCGTCAGTTTTCAAAATTGTTGGATTACATGTCAACATTAGGAAAATATATAACTTCAAGGAAAAGATTCAAAACTGATTCTTCCTCATCTATTGAATTGATTATATCGATGAGGTAGATGTGTATCAAACTTACGATTTCGAAATATCCGATTCTCAATAGGGAATAACTGAGAGGTGTCCAATAGAAAACTAATGGTAGATGGAAAAGGTAGATGCAGTATGAAAAATTTCCTACGATCACTGCGAACTTCCATTCACATATTCGTTTGACGATTCCTGAAATGGAGAACAAATAATCAATTGATTCATATTTCTACATCATTCTTCGAAAAAATATATAACAATATGCTCAGCTCAATGAGAAGGGCATCTACGAGATATGTCAATGATAAATACTATAGTTTACTCGAGGACGTGAAAACCATAAAATTAGGCAACCAAAGAAACCCATTTTGAAACCGCGAGAAATCTGATGAACAAACTTGAATTCTTACTATAATTCGTATATTTTTTGTTTTCTCATAGATTTGTCACATTGTGTAACTTCGTTTCTCAGCGAAGAACAGCGACCATTATATAATTCGCATTGAACCGAATAATAAATAGTTCTTGTGTTGTTTCACAGGACAGGAAAAAAGTTTGAAATTTTATCTCTGTTGACAGTGCAACGCAGGTGTCATTCCTGTTAAGAATTTCACGTCGATAATTTCATGGTGTTGATATAATATTGATTCATCCTTTTTTCCTGTCACAGAAAGAAATAGTGGATTATACACGGGACAAATATTACCCACAATATCCAAAACTCTTATTCATCTTGCTTCCTTATTTATCCACCGTGTTTAGCTATACCTTCAGCGACTTGGCTCATTATATTTGAAGCTATATCATTGCAACTAGAGATGATCATGAGTGAGTTTTATCATTTCGGACAAGGTGTTTCATTTGATTGAGATCGAAATTTACCCAAGGTGAGTTCGTTTGATCAACTGTGAAGATGTTTGAGGATTGCAGTTGTTGCAATGTTCCAGATAGAAAATCAATTATTCATTCATGAAATAACTTCGGGCAGTGAAATGAAATGGAACCACATCAACCAGAATACGCAAGGAATACAAGCAATTTTTGAGAGCCTGAGGTTGGCTTTGGCGGAGTCATTTTTGTCGAGGATGGCGGGTATGGTTGTGGATCGGTCTCTCTGGAATATCGGAAACTGGCTCCTCTCAGCAAAGGCTTTAGGGCTCGGAAAGGATGAATATGGACGAAAAACATAACCTAGGGTGTCTGCATATTAGTGGAACTGCTGGATAGGTCTAATAGAATGCTATGTACCTCAGTCAGTGCCTAGGCACTGACTTTTTGTATTGTTCTGGGCAGTCTGAGAGTTTTGTCCTTATTCTGGTCGGACGTGTATCTTCATGTTCTTGTGGATCCAAGGAAATCGATGGGGTCTGTCACTTTCAAGGGATTAGCAATGATCATTGGAATGGTTGTGAGCCAATACCCAGGGAACCAGATGACGAATGATCACGTCACTGTGACGTCCCTGATTGGTGATTTTTCGTCAGAGACGTCACACACCAATTTATGACGTCACTATGACGTACTTTCTATGACGTGATAATTACGTCATCGTTTCGACGTCGACTGGACGTCACTTAGATGGGTAAAAGAAGACGTCAGTTTCATGACGTTGCAGGGACGTCCTGTCGACGTCCATTTTCCCCAGACCTTCTCTAAACCATGGATACTTATATATTACTATGTGAAAGAGAAGTATAACTCATGAAAGCAAATCAACATGCAAGTTTCATTTTAATTATTGATAAACCCGAAAAGTAGTAGAAACACTTTTTTCTTTAATGCTTTGGCACACTGTATACCTCGGAAACCAACAAGCTATGTATATATAAACATGATTCTTCAGGTATACCAATATTGAGACCGATACTCTTATGACGTCGCAGTGACGTATCTATGACGTTTAAAAATCACGTCGGTGTGACGTACCAATTTGGTGAGCTTCGTCATTTGGTAAATTCTTCAATAATTTTGCTATTCAGATTTTTGTTGGGTGAAAAAGAATGCATCAATATAGATTATTCAACAAAGCCAAATTCGCCAACATCCCTCTCCATTGCTATCAAACTATTCTTTGTTTGCTTACATCTAGCCGACACAAACCACATAATTTTTGATACAAATACGAGTAACTGATTGCATTCTGATGGAGATGCGTACTGAAGGATGACGCTGCTGAATAGGCGATTGGATGAACATGACACAGGAGGGACCCACCAAGCAGAATCAACAATGCAATAATCAATATCATATAATGTCGTCAGATTCTAGTGGTGTTTATCACACCATGTTAAAGGAATCTTTTTTACATATCATCGCTAAATTCAATCGTCATTTCGGCGTCCTTATGCCGTCAGTTGGACGTCACAGTTCGGTGAGTGAATGACGTCAATACAACGTGAGTAATATGACGTCATTACGCAAGTGACGTAGAAAAGACGTCACTGGAACGTCAGTTGGTTGCCTGGGTAATTATTGGATTTTTGATGCATCTTCTGAATGAGGAATCAGATTCCACTCTTAAATACCAGTTTGCATGTGTATCCAAATAATACTCAATGGAATTGAAAGCGAAGCAATGTTCTATGTTCCTCACAAACACCTATCATGAAATAAGCATCCACTAAATCTGTCATGTTTGTCGGGCTATTTTAGATTTAGAATAGGGCTGCTACTGCGATGACCTTCAGTGATCAGAGAAATGTGTGAAATAAACTGTCCTTTAGAGGACTATAACCATTTATAGCGCGAACTGTGAGATTCTTCAATCATGAACTTCTTCATTTTGAACCATTGTGTTTTCAGTGATGAATGATGCTGTTATAGTCTGGTGTGTGAAGGCAGTTGGTATTCCTGAACTCATGAAACAACTTGTGAATCCTTGTTCACTTCCTTCAAATTTTGAAGAAACTCGCACACAGCTTTGGATCTAACCACTGTATCCATCGCCTTCTTCTGGGCACATGATTCTTCTTTTAGCGATGATTTGATCGAGGGTATCTGTTCTTCGGGTTGGTGTTTGGATGCGAAAACTGATATCGACGCCTGCTCTAGTGTCTCTTGTTCAGCGGAGCCTTGGAGTTTGAATGACTTTGCACAGCCGTTGGAGATCGTTCAGTTCTAGTATTAGGCTTCAGCTCATTTACAGATTTATACCGCCCTTGCAGCCTTGACACGCTCTCCTAGATTTTCACCAAATTCCAATATTCGCAATAACTCCAATGTCTTTGAGGTCTGAGTTGAGGGTTACAATTAAAATAGTTTCATGTGTTTCTGACTCTCTGAAATGTGAATCAGGCAAGGATTTGGGCAGCATGTCCCAAGGTCTCTATGAGTAACCTCCTACTCCTCTTCCTCCTTCATTCAGCAGGAGAGTCAGTGCTCTACCTAGATCACCTGCTCCAAGCTGCTCTTATCTCAGCTCCATTCTAGCATCCCTCTTGATGGTGTTCTGATCAATTGAAGCCCTGGCCTCAGAGTTTCTCTCAGCAGGAAACGCTGCTTCGCAATTTCTGATACCTAGATAATTTTCTGATGATTGCTTCTCTCGAGCTCCGTCAAGACCAGCTCTGAACAGCGCACCCAGGGAGATGTCAAATCCTCATGAACCATAATTTAAGATTTTCGTGGATCAAAAACAACCTTTCCTATTGCCTGCAAAACTTCTTCAATTAATGAATGAACATCCATAAACTCAACCTCAAGTAGATCCTGATTATGTACAAAATGATCCTGAACCTGACGATTCTAATCCAGTATCACCTTGAAAGAATTGAAATAACTATTTCTTGTAGTTCACCCTTCAGGTTGCAATCTTTGAGGAAACAGATGGAGAATAACCTCATAGGCTGGCTACTAACTATGAAGCCACATGGTTCTACATCCAAACGAGAAACAGAAGTGAAGAATATCCCCCATCTCTCAATTTTTGGAGTTATTTTCGCCGTGGTGATTCGATGCATCAAAAAAGTCGTCAAGCTACCTCGAAATGTTTGAGCTATGTTGTTGTACGATATTTCATACCATAGATGTCCCACACGAAATGAATAATAATTTGGTTCACTCTGACTTTCACAATGTATATCATATCGAATGTAATCCTATGTTGCCGTTTTCCTGGGTTGAATGAAAGAATAGTTGCTTTTCTCCTTGGGTAGAGGTGACTGAATTCCGTCTCTTCTTGAACGGATAAATACATTATCATCATTATTCTCATCATCATCATTATTTTCATCATTATTGGAGTACTTTAGCGATGAACCTCCACTTGGGTAGGTGAAACACTGCAAAGTTGGACTTGCCTCGTGGAATATGACGTAGCGGCATCAATTTTCAAGATGAAAGGTGGTGAGGAGACACGTCGCATAAATTTGTTTTCATATCTGACTCTCATAGAGGGCCCTAATTACACGGCTCCTACAGAAAGTAAAATATTACTCATACTCAACATGACTTTCTTGAGGTTAGATTCATCAGACCGAATTCTATGTGAACTTGAACATCATTCAATTCAACGCCAAAAATGTACTCCTGATGGAAATGGATACTGTGTACCGTTTTAGGAATATTTTGATCTGAAAATTATGGAGTGATTTGTCAGCTTACAATACACATTCATCCAAAATTTCACCACAATATTGCCAGTAGGTTCGTCATAACCGTGAAAAATGTGTGAAAATATATTTTTATATATATTTTAACACCGTGTTTATTATACCCATACATGGTATCTTCATGATCTGACTACTGACAATGAATTTCAGCATCGATCGACCACAAACAACGGAATGTTGTGAAGGTGCCCCAGAACGGTGCACTGCCAAACAATGTATTCTGCCAGCATTGGTACCAACCTTCATCGGCTATTTCGCCGTCTAACAAATTCATTATAGATGCTGACTGGCCTAGATGTGCTAAATGTAGAGATTCTGAAGGCAATATAATTCAACGATGGATCAACTTTTTCAACTTCTCCACCTCTCTTCTTAGGTCGGCAACTACGTCGGAACTGGAACTTGATAAATACGAATACGCATACGTTCAATTTTATTTCCCATCGTTTTTCCTCTCACTTTTTCCAACTTCTTCAATTATTTTCGAGAGCTCCGCGACACGCGTGTGTAACTACTCAGCATAAATACAAAACGGAAGGAGGAGGTTAGTCGCTGGAGGTATAGCTAGACACGCTGGGTTAGTGATGTTGAGAATAATAATCATCACATTTAAATGAGTTATACTAACATCCTGTATCATGTTGAAATAATTGAATTTGTTTACTGTCAGATACTTCATAAGAATTCAATATACGTTTTGAATATAAAGAGTTCTGGTTGATCTTCATAAGATTGTTAATTTATATAATAATAAAAACCCGATATCCGAACAGGTTATGTGCCCAGGCATCTGCCATTAAGAAACGAAGATCAGCAATAAAAATATAAGAAGGTAAAATAAAATTTTAAAAAATACATCGTGACAGTTGTATACTACATCCTCAAGAATATACTATGGCATCCGCACTAGATGATGTTAGTCAAGTAGAGAAGTTGAAAGACAGCGAAATTTTTCAAGTCTGGAAGTTCCAACTCCTGATATTGTTCAAGGCTCACGGATTGTATGAAATAGTGAATGGTGGTATAACAATATCGTCTCTTACAAGAGAAGAAGAGAAAGCTGACTGGTATCGAAAAGACGCCAAAGCTCAAAAAGCGATAACAACATCAATAGAAAAAAAAATTCTTATGCATATCCTTACGTGTGAAACCTCCAAGGAGATGTTCGACAAACTGTGTTCGATATACCAGGAAGATAATCAACAACAAAAATGTAGCTTACTTCAAGAATTTTTTAATTTCACTTATCAAAAAGGGAGTGATATATCTTTGCACATCAGTAAATTGGAAAATCTAGCATACAGATTGAAAATCCTAGACCAGAAAATTGATGATGAAATGCTCATGTCGAAAATTCTATCAATTCTTCCTCCAGAATTTAAACATTTTTGTACTGCTTGGGACTCTACACAAACTGATCAGAAAACTATCACCCAGTTAACAGCTAGATTGATTGCAGAAGAAAATAGATTGAAGAGTGATGGTGTAGAAGGAGCAGTAACGGCGTTCAAATCCAGAGAGAAAATATTCGATAAAAACAGATACGGCAATCGTTCAAATAGGAGTTTGGATTACGAAAAGAAGTGTTTCCAGTGTGGAAAACTAGGACATTATGCAAGAAATTGTCTGAATAAAACTAGAATACATCAGTTTCCAGTGTTTCCACAATGTAAATTTTGCAAGAAAACAAACCATGCAGAGAAAAGTTTTTTTTCCGAAATAGATCTAGACATGAAGAGAGTGAAATTGCTTTTTTGTCAAACGAAGAAGCGTAAGAAGTTGAAGAAATTGATAATTTCATCGTAGATTCTGGATGTTCATCTCATATGTGTAAAAATAAGAATTTATTCGAAAATTTTGAAGAAAGAAAGTCAGAGATCTTGGTAGCTAAAAGAGATCATTCTATGGACGCTGAAGGTAGAGGTACTATTGAAACAAAATCCTGTATCCTGAATAATGTACTTTATCCGAGGGGTAAGTACTTAGCCATTTTTTGTACACCAGGGGGTAATGAATGCCTCAATTCACCGAAATTACCCTGCAATGCCCATTTTTCAGTCAACAATACCCCGCATTGCCCAACATTGCCCTCCAATGCCCAATATTGCCCCCGCAATGCCCAACAATGCCCACAATGCCCCTAGTGCACTATATAACTATCTCTTTTCATTCCATGTGTTGAAGAGAGACAGACTATATTGAAATGTGAAAACTGACTTGTCTTTTACATAGTTCCAACTCATTTTAATCTCTTAGTGAATTAATCATCTGATGGGACGAGGAATAATGAATATATATACATATTTTATCAAGAAATCTCACAAAACAAGCAGTCGAGCATGAAACCAACATCATAGAAACACACGCCTTCTCACAAAAACAGACGAACATGTTTTTTCTCCTATTTTTTTTTTTTTTTTTTTTTATCGCTTGGAGCGCACGAGAGGGAATCCCTATAATGTTCAAAGAACATCGTGCGTTCCTAGGGAGGATAGGGATAGGAGGTAGGTATTGGAATTCTTTTTGAACTTCTGGAGATTATATGTTGTTGGGAACACTTCCACAGGCAATGAATTCCAGAGCCTAGCCGTTTTATGGATACTTGATAACTATAAGTATTCATACCTGAAGGTACTTCTTCAGACAGTATAACAATAATTCAGAGATCATAGTTTGGTATCCAGATATTATAGGTAACAGTTCTAAAATCTCCACTAAAATTGAACATTTTTTTAAGTTTATAGTTATTAGAAAAACGCAAACTCTGAATTATTCTTTCTTGAAACTACAACAAAGTTAAGATTTTCTTGAACCAAAAACAACTTGAACCTGAATAAAGCATATCACACTGGATATCACATTAGTCAACTTGAGTATGTTTTTAAAATTCGAAATTTTTCCAAATAAAGATTGGAAATGTTCACTTTATCCGCTCTTCTCAGGAGAAACGGAGAATTTTCTCCAAGTACAAGTGGTCCGTTGAAAATACCATCTTTTAGCATTGAATTATCAATTTCTGATTTTTCTGGCCACTTGTTGAAATGTTTTCTAAAAACCTTATTCAAAATCTGTCTTGGTTCTTTTTCATTACCAGCCCCAGATACCAGTTTTTATCAAATACCACTACATAGAAATTATCTATTTATTTATTTATTTCAGGATCGAAAACGTCTGAAACGATATCTGGTTCATTTTCTTCTTCTGAAGAATCTCTGATACATTCAGTTTTCTTTTTCTTAGTTTTTGAATTGTCAGTAGGTATTTTCGATTTTCTTTTTTGGACAGAACTAGGATATAGAATTGTAACGCTGAATGCGATCGTTACTGATCCGTCCCCACCTCTCCTTCAGAAGCCAGCATAATGATGATTTTTTTATTAAAATCATATTATAATTTTCCAGAGGGACTTTCACATATAGACTTTTCTCATATTTATCGTAGTTTTTACTCGAATATTCGGTTAAATCCAATACCAATCGAATCCAAAGCTAGCTGTAGCCGGAGTTGATGACAGCATGGCGCTTGAATGGCGCAATCAAAATGTAGGCGGAGGCATCACCTTGAACCATAGAACTGAATATAGTGACCTCGAACAGAAACGGATGCGCGCGCAACAAATTGAGCCCAAACATTGCTCCACATTGCCCTTTCAGTGCTATTTCAATACCCCGCATTGCCTAACAATGCCTGACAATACCTTCCAATGCCCATCAATACCCTGCAGTGCCCGACAATGCCTCGCATTGCCCCGCAATGCCCCACACTGCCTCGCAATGCCCCGCAATACCCCTAAGTTGTACACCGGATTGCCCCATGTACTTACCCCTCGACTTTATCTGATGGCATGTTATAATGACAACGTTATGTCGCTTAATTTTGATGACATAAGGGAGCTCATTATGGGACTAAGTACCATAATGAATTCATTATGGGACTAAGTACCATAATGAAATTCTATAAGGAAAACATGTAATGGTTTGATCAAAAAAGTTTATTCAAACTGCATAACTATGTACAAAACTATTTATTATAAATGGTAAAAGAACAATTACTACCATTTGTAATATTAATTTAATGGCAAAGCACAGCTCACTCACCTACTAATATTTGAAACTACACAATACTTACTCCTTCAAAAATAGTTGTCATTGTGACATGTCGAGAATGCAGTTTTTAATTTTTCGAAAATGTATTGATATAAATGCCATCAGATGAAATTTTGTATGTAATACGAATCATAAACAATCATTATGGCCCACGCCGTGTTATCGGACTCGGCTACGCCTCGCCCGATAACATTCACGACTTGTACCATAATGATCGTCTTCATGATCCTTATTACATAAATAACTATTATGCACTAGCGGGCCGTAAAGTGCACTTTACCGCCCGGTTTTGCGGGCGTTAAGTCGCACTTTACCGCCCGCGGGCTCATTATGGCCCCCGGGCCGTAAAGTGCACTTTACCGCCCGCTGTTCTCAGTCACCTTATATCCACGTATCAATTCATGAAAAACCTATGATCATATTCCTAGATTCTAATGAATATATCCAGCGGTATATCATAAACTTCTTCTTTATCCGATTCCATAGTCTCGCTATTATTATTATCACAATTTTACTTTTCAGTCAAAGAATGACAATTCAGCTCGTTTATTGGATGTATTGCTATAGACAACAACCACCAGATTGATTGACAACGTCAAAATAAGTTAGGTTTATATACTGGGTATGCATATTGTATATAAAATTCTGAAGAATGCTAATCTCTTCTAGAGCTGAAAGAGTTTAACTATTATGATAATTGCAATATTCGTAGGATAATTTTCATATGTAAATCATTCATGAACATTACGCTTCCCTTGATTACTGAATTAATACGTGACAAATTAAATTCTGGGGAATATTAGTTAACGAAATCTATAGTCATTACTTATGATTCAGAAAATAAACCACTAGTGCATAAAATTTTGTATGTATCTCGTGCGTGAAATGCGTTTATGGCCTTCAGCGTGTAATGGCCCTCGGCTAGCGCCATCGGGCCATTATTCACGCCACAGGCCATAAACGCCTACTTTACGCCCTTGATACATAAATAACTATTATGTTCCTGATTTGAGTAAAAATTTACTTTCTGTCAATGCCATAACTAAAAATGAAGGTGAAGTTATTTTTCGTAATGATGAAGTATTCATCATAAAAAACAATAAAATAATATTGCAAGGGAAAAAAACAGAATGGACTTTATCATGTGAATCTCGACAGAAATCTAGAAAAACCAGAAGAAACCTTATTGACGGTGAATGGGGATATCACAACCTGGCACAGAAAATTAGGACATTTGAGTGGATCAAATATGAGAAAATTGAATGGAATGGCAACAGGAATGGATCTACAGAAGAGAGACTATGAAAGATTTGATGAAACCTGTGAAATTTGCTTACAATCAAAACAGACAAGATTACCTTTATTTATGTGGACCGATAGATCCAATTACATGGGATGGCAATAGACATGTACTTACTTTTCTGGATGATTATACACATTTTTGCATGGTATATCTTCTGAAATATAAACCTGAAGTACTGGAGTACTTAAAAAACTACGTCAGTGAGGTAGAAGCATTCAAAACTACGAAAGATTCGAAAATAAGATGTGACAATGGAGGTGAATATGTTAATAGAGATCTTCAGAATTGGTGCAGAAGTAGAGGAATCATCCTGGATTATACTATACCTCATACACCTCAATTGAATGGAAAATCTGAAAGACTAAATAGAACACTTATGGAAAAAGCTCGAGCACTCATCTTCGTTTCAACCATGATGAAAGAATTTTGGGGTGAAGCTGTGCTCGTTTCTGCATATTTATTGAATAGAAGCCCTTATTCTTCTATGGATGTGACTCCCGTGGAAAAATGGACGGATCGTAGACCAGATTTGTCACGATTACAGATATTCGGTTGTGAAGCGTTTGCAAAAACATTGGGGTACCTGAAAAAGCTGGATAGTCGTAGCCAGAAGTATACGTTTGTTGGTTATGCACTGAATGGTTATCGCCTCTGGGATGCTGAAAAAAGACA
This sequence comes from Phaedon cochleariae, assembly GCA_918026855.4. Classification (NCBI taxonomy): domain Eukaryota; kingdom Metazoa; phylum Arthropoda; class Insecta; order Coleoptera; family Chrysomelidae; genus Phaedon; species Phaedon cochleariae. Next base: position 46,217,003 of record OU896707.1, read on the forward strand.
AATCATCATTCGCAGAGATGTTTTATTCAAAAATAATCTGAACGCTGGTTCTGACAACGCAGTCAAAAATATGAGAGCTGTCATAAACATGTCAGATGACAGTGATCATGATAATCATTGTGATAACCATGGTAACGAAGAATTTTTAGAAAATGAATTACAGGGTGATAGAGATTCAACAGATGATATAGAATCGAATGAAAATGATACAGTTTCGAGAAGAGAGGTAGAATCGGAAAGAAATGGACTAGAAATACAGAGTGATCCTGATTTAGGAGAAGGAACTCGACAGAGGACTCACAGAAAGCCGAAGAAATATAAAGATTTTGTAATGCTTACATATCAAGCAGCTATAACAGGACCAGATAAGGACAAATGGAAAGCTGCAATAGAAGAAGAAAATCAAACATGGAAATATGTGGAAAAATCTGAAGTTGAAGGACAGAAGGTTTTAACAAGCCGATGGGTTTTCAGAATCAAAGAAGATGGACGATACAGGGCGAGACTAGTCATAAGAGGATGCGAACAGGAATATGGGATTGATTTTACAGAAACTTTCAGTCCTGTAGTCAATAGCTGTTCAATATGAATTTTGATCGCAATTACTGCCAACAGAAACCTATTCATGAATATCTTTGATATAAAAACTGCTTTTTTATATGGAGAGCTGAAGAAAAGGATTTTTATGCATATTCCTGAAGGTTTTGAGGAAAACAATAATGTTTGTCTATTAGAAAAATCCTTATATGGACTGAAACAGGCACCTTTACAATGGAACCAAAGATTTACGAGTTTTTTGAAAAAAAGAGGACTAATTTCTTTAAAAGCAGATCATTGCATTTTCAAGAATGAAAAAGAAACTTTATTTTTGGCAATATATGTTGACGATGGTCTACTTCTAGCAGAAAATGAAGAAGAAATGGATATTTTATTACAAGATTTGGGCGAAGAATTTGAAATTGTGAAGAATAAAAACCCTACTACATTTTTAGGAGTCGAAATCGTAAGAGAAGAAAATAGTATTGGACTTTGGCAAAAAGATTATGTAGAGTCAATTTTGAGAAATTTCAATATGGAAGAAGTGAAACCAGCATCCACACCCATGATAACAATAGATAGAAATCGAGAGCATACGCGATTTGAGAAGGACTTTCCATTTCGAGAAGCAGTTGGAAGCTTACTATATCTCATGAATAAAACTCGACCAGATATTGCATTTTCAGTAAGCTTCTGTAGTCGAAAAATGGAAAAACCTACTATTCAAGATGTTTCAAATCTAAAGAGGATATTGAGATACTTGAAAGATACAAGTGACGAAGGAATACAATATATGAAGAATTCAAATCAGTTTGAATTAATTGGATATAGTGATTCGGACTTTGCTGGAGACATCGAAACAAGAAAAAGCACAACGGGCTATGTTATTTTCTTCTGTGGTGGACCAATTTCATGGTGTTCAAGAAAACAGCCGATTGTAGCTTTATCTACGACGGAAGCGGAATACATTGCCGCAGGAGATTGTACCAATGAATTGATATATTTGAAATCATTAATAGAAGAGTTGACGAATCGTTGTATTAAGATAAAATTGAAAGTTGATAATCAGAGTTCAGTTAGACTCATAAAATATGGACAGTTTAATCGAAGAAGTAAGCATATCGATGTGAGATATCACTTCATCAACGAGAAGGTCAGCAATGGTGATATCGACATAGAATATTGCTGTTCTGAAAATCAAATAGGAGATATTTTCACGAAGCCTCTTGGGAATCTGAAATTCTTCAAGCACAAGAATTCTCTTCTTGTAAAATTTTGAATGTTGATTGTTCTTTATTATTCAGGAATGTGATGATTAGGAGAAGGTGTTGAGAATAATAATCATCACATTTAAATGAGTTATACTAACATCCTATATCGTGTTGAAATAATTGAATTTGTTTACTGTCAGATACTTCATAAGAATTCAATATACGTTTTGAATATAAAAAATTCTGGTTGATCTTCATAAGATTGTTGAATTAATATAATAATAAAAACCCGATATCCGAACAAGTAAGGGAGAGCAGGGTGAATGAGAGCTTTATATATTGTGGTAAATTTCGCAAGAAGTGGAGAAACCACAATGTTGAATCATTTAGGAAAAGGTGTGAATATACATATTTCCATCTTTATATTGAAAATGGAAGCATGTTTTCCTTTGAAACATTCGAAGCTGAAATGGAAATATAGATTGTAACCACTGATTTATCGTTGATACACATATATATTGAAATAGTTCTTATATTTCCATCCATAGAGGCGGAAAGGAGAGATTTTCAGAAAACTAGAGAAGTGATCGCCAATGATCACTTCCTCAAGGAACTTGGCGAGGCGATATTATAAGTCGATATGTGTGAACCGTTATCAAAGTGCCCAATGCAGAAACCATGAATGGAGTGAATATTTACATAGTCATTGTTGGTATCCTGTTATATCTTTTCATATTATTTCTACTTCGATATTCAAGTAACAGTTGAATCAACAGATTAATGAATGTTTATTGAACCCATATGAATTTTTCGAACCTATATATCATCAAAAGAGAGCGGCTTCTTATTTTCCATATGAAATTGGAATGAACATGTGATTTGAATACTTGGAAAGATTCAGATTAGGACAATGACAGTCATTTTTTCAAGTAATAACCTATTGCAGGACACTGATGGTTGATTTCAAAGTGTTTCTAGGTATAACCCTATCCAAATTGGGTATCCATACATAAAATATTATTACATTCGTAGTTCTCTGATATGAGTTATTATGCTGGGATTATTATTTATTGCGAACTCTTACTTCTTAATTGAATGATCGAAAGATATATTGTTATATGAATTTGAACGATTGAAAGAATATCGAAATATTCACTGTTCAATCTGAACCACTTTTGTCATAACCATATTACCTCCTATTCCATGGGACATTCCCAGAATCCCGATTCCAATACCTGACACGAACAGTGGTTTCACTATTGGTCCCAAAATAACAGCTGAAATTCCCCTGGACTCCTTGCTCGATATCATGATAGCCATCAAAGGCAATCCAAGGAACAGTAGGGCCCATAAGCATTGTAGTTTCTAGATTACAAAAAAAACTCATTATCCATTCGAATAATTGAATATCCTCCCCTTCATTCCTAAACTGGTTGTTGGTAATATTCGAGACAAATGAACATTTTCCGTTCTCATTGAGAGATAGCGATTGAAAAAGAACCTCTGGGTCTCAAAGCTCAATTCAAATATTGTTATGAAGATGTGCAAAACACGAAACTGTACGTGATTGCAACAAATGAATCTAAATTGGAAGTTTATAATGTAGAATGAGCACCTGATTGAATATTCACAGATTTTCAAATTATTCAGTAACTCATTCATTGAATTGTTCAAATTGATGTCCATCTTTCCTAAAACAATTGCCACACTTTCTCAATACGTCTCAATGTAAGAGGCAAAACAATCTTGAAGAACTTCGTGCAACAACAGAGACAGTTTTTCAAGAATTTCGAAGATATCCTTTAATGATTTTGAATGCATCAAGACGTATTGAGAAAGTGTGTGACAGGAAATGGACATCAATTCGAACAATCCAATGATCAAGTTACTGAATAATTCCGAAATCCAATTGTTTTAATCAACAGTGCTGTTCCTGAGGTGGCGTATGAAGTTAGTAACAATATCTACACATGATACACATGGGCTGAAGGACCTATGGTGAAGTCGATGGCCAGTTGGTATGTACATACATCTGTTATAAAGGAATTAGACTCGGAATTAGACGTTATATCTGCGGTCGGAAATATGACTAGGGATTTTGATCAAGTAAACGGTGTTTCAAATAGGTAGTTCAAGACCAGTAGTGCGCCGACCGATCCCCATCCACCTATTTATTTTCAATTTATTTCAATCAACAATTTACACTGTAACGTCCAGAATTGAAGATGTTGAAATCCTTCTACATACAGGAAGTGAATTAGCAAGGAGAAGCTGAAAAATTATCATGAATAGCCGTAAAGCGCTAAGCTTTATAGTTATCAGGTCTGAAATGATTTAGGAATGCCAGGAAAACTGAACGAGCTCACCAACAGAAACACAGTCACCATTTTTGCAAGATCAGCAGCCGTGCTGTACCAGAAAGAATATAAGGGAAGAGGAAGCTAAACAGATACAGGGTGAGTCATGAGGAACTGTACACACTCCAATCACAAATAGAGGCACCTGAGAAGAAAACCTAATGGCCATCAGAAAGTGTCTGCTTCTATTCTTCACTAATATATAGGATGAATCATAGGATGCGGCAAAAATATATTTTGGTCATAACTTTCTAACAGCTTTTTCGATTTGTCTAATTTTTGCATGGAATATCTTGCTACTACAATCTTATCGACTGACTCATGTAGAATTAGAAGAAGTTCATCCTGTATATGTTTTTTGTGAACTGTGACAGGGAAAATTCAAAAGTCACAAACAATCATCGAAAATGAAATATCCGAAAGTTCTCTCAAACTTTCACACAATTTTTTGAAGAAGACGAAATTTTTGCAACTAATACACTTATTCGGGTCCATATACATCATCAGAACGTATCGACACAGACCGTCGATTAGTAGGAATTTATTTGACTAGAATAGTAAGAAATCAGAATAGCAAATCATCAGAACCATATTTCAGCGACTGCAATATGTACAACCCGTAATTTGTCGAACCGTACTTTGACAGACTGCATTATGTCAGAATGCATAAATCACAATAGTATATCGAAAGACTGCCATATATTCAGAAGTGTACTTTGCCAAACCAGTAAATAAAATACTCTTCATGTCGTCAGAATCATAAAAATATATAATCGTAAAGTCATAGAACCGTAAAAGCACAGACTGTAATTCAGCGACCCGTACTCTGTAGACCACCATTTCATCAGAATGAACATTCCCGACCAGCAAACTGGCAGAATTGTGATGTACAGAATCTGAAAATGGCAGAATGCGAAAAGTTCATACCCGTAAAAAGACAGACTGTCGATTTTTGATACCCGTAAAATGAAAGATCCGTACAATGACAGACTCGTAAAAGCACAGACTGCCAATACTCTAGATCCGTAAAATGCTAGAACCGTACATCGACAGACTCATAATCCATCGGACTACCGGAATTTCCGATCCATCGGACTACCGGAATTTCCGATCCATAATTCATCAAAACCGTAAAACGACAGACCCGTAAAACAGCAGAATCGTAAAATGACAGACTCGTACAATGGCAGAAACGTGCAGCTACCAAACCCGTAAATTTTCAGAATTTTTTGGATTAAGACTCGTAAAATAGCAGAACCGTAAAATGGCAGAACCGTACATTGACAGACCCGTAAAACATCAGAACCGTACATCGACAGACCGTCAATATACCAGAATGTGTGAGACGCGTGGAGACTCGGAACAAGCGGTAGCGCATTGTTGCCAAGTTGAATCGATAGAAATTCCTTGCTATACCTACTCAAATCTGATTCAAACTGTTTTATGAAGAATTCTAGAGGGCTGAGAAAGGTTCGTACATTGTAGTATTTGTGTTTGATAATCTGTTTGATCCGAATCAGGAAGATATTGACATAATTTGATTGTATCAAGATAAAGAAGTATATATCATTCTTTTTGTTGAAAAATTATGTAACAAAACATCAGACATGTGAATATAACGATGTTTTCTATGTATAATAGGTGAATCTATTCTCGGAGATTCTATAAGGCAGAAATGGAATCATTGTATGTTCATTTCTGAACATATAAATATTGAAGAAAAACATCAAACTTTCAAACTTTTCTATAGTCCAATGGTCTGAGATTCGGATCAGAGTGTATACCTTTCAATTTGATTCTCCAATTAAATAGTAGATAATATAAATAAATAACTTGTAGCATTTGTATATCGCTATTTCGTTTCGGGAAACCTACTCCCCAAGAGTTTTCGAATCTAGTGATTTCTTATTGTCAATTGTGCTTGAATCCCTCACATGACTTCAGTTATAGATTATAATATATAGGGTGTCCCAAAATTGCTCTACTTGAAGTAGAGGTCAAAATAAGTTGATTGGACCCAATTCGTTTATATACCAAAATGTTCCGTTCGTCAATGGGGTACTTTGTATGTGATCAATGAGGTACTTTGTATGTGATCAATTTCATTTGCGTCTCGGATATCATAATGACTTCATCTATCTTCCATGAAATGTCAAATCTCAAGGAATGGCGGCTCGAAATACCGCCTGTTGGTTGATCGAGGAGGTGTTACATACATTTTACTTGATTATTTGGGATTTTCCCTCCTCGTTTCTACAAAATAATATGAGCATAATTTCAATATACAGTGTGGTCATTTAAGTGTGCAACATATGGAAATCTTCTTAATGAATTGCACAACCAAAATACAGATAGTGCCAAGAGTTGGTGCATGTTCGATCATCATTTCAGGTGCACTCAGAATAGTTGCAAGTCAAACAGCATACAGGGTAGGTAAAAAGATATAAAAAGTGCTCAGGAGTAAAGTACCCGTATTTAAAAAAATTCAGCAGAATGTTATTGAGAAAAGTTGTTCACAATTAAAATTCATACCTAAATACCAGAACATGGCTTCCTAAGACATTCTTCAGTTCTTCAATTCCTTTCGTTAATAAATTTCCATTTTTTTTCAAATTCGAGCATATTTTTGCATTCAACTTGGATTTCAATTTTTTTAGGAAATCACAAACTTCATGTTTGTTGCAACGATATTCAGCTCAACTTTGAAATTTTGCGAACCCTATTTTCAACAAGGTAAAACATCATTAATGATAATATGCATATTCAAAAACCTTCATTTAATGTGAACATTTTGTATTTGAAATGTTTATGAAAAAGCTGAACAAATTGATCGACAACCATGATATCTTTTGAAAAATCAAGGACACCCAAGGAACAGAACAAATGAGGGTTGACAGTAAATATTGAGGCAGTATGGTGACATACTCCTTATCTAATGATGTTTTACCTTGTTGAAAATATGGTTTGCGAAATCTCAAAATCAAGCTGTATATCGTTGCAACAAACATCAAGTTTGTGATTCCCTAAAAAAATAAAATCCAAGTTGATTGCACAAAAGTGCATTAATTTCAACAAAAGTATGATCAACTGATTTTGTTATGATCAAATTATGAAAGTGTTTAGGGTGAATATGAAAAAAAAATACAAATTGGGAAGTTATTGATGGAACAAATCGAAACACTAAAATATGGCCATGTTTTGGTATTCAGGAAAAACTTTCGATTGTAAAGAACTTTCTTCCATAACAGTTTGCTGAATTTTCTGAAATAAGAGTACTTTACTCCTGACTTTTTTATATTTTTTGACCTACCCTGTATGCTGTTTGACTTGCAACGATTCTGAGTGCACCTTGAATGATTACCGAACATGCACCAACCTTTGACACTATCTGTATTTTGGTTGTGCAATTCATCAAAAAAATTTCCATATGTTGCACACTGTACAAGTACAGAGGATTTGCCCCAAAATTTTACTGAAATTCAAATGGCACTCTGTATGAATAATTTTACGTAAGTCGATAGAGCGAAAAAATACCTTTCAAATGACATTTGTTTTCAAAATGGCGGATCATGCAGGAACCTTTTTGTCTGCAATCATCATGGACACATTGTGACGTCATCCGTCGAATTTTTGGCAAGCATCCTTATAAAATAAAAAATTTACGAAGCACTTGGATTAGTTATTGATGGAACATATTTTTCAACGCTTGAAGCGCACGAAAGGAAATCTCTATGATAATTTGTTTTTATTAAGTCATCATTTCAAACAATTTTCTTAGTCTTAAATTCCCCCAAGAATGTGAAATAGGAATGGTACTTTATTCAAGGAAAGTTCAGTATGAAGAGGTCATTATGTTGTTTTTATAGGAATATTGAGGAATGTTAAATGAAAAAGTTGTTTGAAACCACCCAAACTTTTATTTTGTGTAGTTGTTTTATATACAGTGTAATTCGTTTTTTCGGGTAGGCTAATAGCTTTGTGTTTTTTTTTTCAATGGAACACCCTGAATTCAGCTTTCCATGAAGATTTCGAGAATTCAATAGTTGATAGGATGTTCCATTCGAGAAATTGTCTATTATAAATGTGGAAATTGAGAATGAAAATCAACCTGTTTCAGGATATCCCTTGGAAATATTGAGTTTGGCTCGAAATTCTTTTTTATTTAATTTGACATGTGATGTGGAACTTTTCAAAACTACGGAAATATTGAAACTTCTCACTTTTCGTATAACCTGTGGTGTAAAGTGAAATATAACATAACTGGTTCAACTGGTGATGAAATAAATATTATTCACTACAGCACCAGTTACGTTATTGAATATGTGGTTGGACGAAAAGAATAATGTATTTCAAGCTGCTTTCTCAATATCAGTTGGAAAAACTGAACTTGAATCAGCCATTTTCCACTGATGGAAGTATCGAACGAGTCTTTTTCGTGAATTTGGTCACTAATTTGCGACCATATTATTTTATGACGGATACTTCGAAGTGACGGGCGGAGTCGACTTGCCTTTACTCAATTTTTGTACATAATCGGTAGAATTCATGTAGACATGATGGTCATTATATTATCTGTTCGAGCGAAAATTTCTAGCAAAATTAGAAAAAAAATTACACGTGATACGTTCGTTCGTCTCGCATAATCCCGTCGTCAAACAAAATGACGCGTTTCCTAACTGGTTACGTATAAAGCACTGTATATACATTTCACGCTTTGTCGACCATCTCCATATCAACGAAGTTCCTCAGTGATGAAAAATGCGATAATGACTAATTGAAATTTTATCTCATAGAGAAGGTCACTCAGAAACTAGTGGCGCACTCATTTTTTTTTTTTTTCGGGGTAAGTATATGATTTTGGAGATAAGTACGCATCAAATTTATGATTTTTTCAGTAGAACACCCTGTATTTCATCCGCTCATCAAATTCCTTGTTTTCTTTCGTTTCGAATTATGTATAATGTTATGAATATAACATTTTCAAAGATGCTCCAAAATCAATGAAGCATGGACTTTCATAGTGATATAGATTTTTTAAATAAAAAAGTTCCACTTGAACTTTTGATTTTACCATGAAGAGAAAAAAATAATTCCAACACTGAATAACTAACACAAAACAAAACGTAGGTACCTAATAGCAACAAATAAATAGTAATAAGAAGTATACATAATGTTGAATAAGCAGCTGTTTCAATATTTACTAAAACAATTGAATTTCGAAATCATTCAGTAACTTATTCATTGAATTATTCGAATTGATGTCCCTTTTCTCTATCACACAATTGACACAATTTCTCAACAGGTACAAGTACACTGGTATGCAGAAATCATGTCGCAGTTGGACGGTGTAACCGCTTTTATTGTAGCGGTGATTTAGAGCGCTTACATCGTCCAACTGCGACATGTTTTCTGAATACGAGTGTACGTCTTAATACACTAGGAAGCACAACAATCTTGAAGAAATTCGTGCAAAATGGTGTAACAACAGAGGCAGTTTTTAGGAATTACAAAGATATCCTTCAATGATTTTTAATTCGTCTTCAGGTTAGGTGTGTCAATTGTGTCAATTGTGGCAATTGTGTGGAAAACTGGGCAACAATCAAGTGCCTCTTTTACATCATGAATTTATTCTTATTACTATTTATTTGTTGCTATTAGGTACACCTAGGTACATTTTGTGTTCTGTTAGGTAATTAGTGTCAGTATATCGCTTCTGTCCTCATCAAAAAAATATCAGAAGTAATATTCCTCCAATTAGACTTTTTCATATAAAAAATCAATAGTCCACTATTGAAATACAATGTTTGAGTGATTTTTGAGCATCTTTGAATTTATCTATACAATATATATCATTTTGAATGAGAAAAGAGGAATTTAATGAGCTAATAAATTGAAAAAATCATAAGTTTGAGTTGAATCTCCAAAACCATACTGCGAAAAAAGAATTGAGTACGACATTGGAATCTGAATGATATTCTTCATGACAAAAGATTTGAAAAACTCTGTAAATATAGAGGGTGTCCAAAATGTGAAATAAGTTATAGGCAAAATCTGAGTGTCACAAAAAAGTGGCACAGAACCGCAAAAACCGCAAGGTTCCATGTTCCACAACAACAGAGATACCTCAGATGTCTGAACCAAAATGGAATACACTGTACAGGGTGATTCAAACTCCCCGCCCTTGGCTCATAACAAGGAAAGGAAAACTGCAGATGGAAATCTCTCAGAGGGGATATATTTATCCTTATTTGAAAATATCTCAGCTCCTTTCAAAATGGCGGAAATTACGTCTGCAAAATTATTTTTTCCACAGAGTCACAATTTTTCCTCATATTCTGAAAAAACATATCGTGAAACTTTCTTTCCTTCTCCATTAAGTTGATAGCTATGATGTGATATATGATTGGCATTTTCAAATAAACTTCAAGTGACCCCGCCGTGATAAAAATCAAGTCGACCGGAAAACAAATAGTAAGTAATTTGATATATTTTGCATTCATCATTCAGAACCGATTAAAGCTGAAACCAGCTGACTCGATTTTTGATTACGGCAGGGTCAGTTGATATTCATTCGAAAATATTCTTTGCATAAAGTCACAATTTTTTTCTCATGTTCTGAAAGAAAATATTTCATTCAACAACTTTCAGAAAGGAAATTTTCTCCTATCATCATTTGGTTGATAGCTATCGGGACTTTGATGTTAGCAGTTTTGAATAAATCTTAACTGACCCCGTTGTAATGAAAATCAAGGCAAATCGTTTTGCAAGCAATATGGATTGGGATACATTTTGCATTCATATTTGAACCGATTGAAACGTAAACCTGGCGACTTGTTACGGCGGGGTCAGTTGAGATTTATTTGAAAATACCAAAGATTATTGAAATGGAAATACTAAATCCAGAGTCCCACGGCTTTTAACCAAATGGAGATAGGAGAAACTGGTCATGATGAAAGTTGTTAAAAAAATATGTTCTTTCGGAATATGAGGAAAAAATAGTGGCTTCGTGAAAAAAAAATTATCTGACGCTATCTCGGGAAAAGTTGAAATATATTTAAATACGAGAACATATACTTCACACGACACATCCATTCTAATCCTCTCTGCCGTATTTGCATTTGCAGTTTTCCTTTTCCTGTTATGAGCCAAGGGCGGAAAGTTTGAATCACCCTGTACATAATGGTTTCATGCTCACATAGGTCATCTTTTGATCAGAAAATTATTCCGGACATATAAGTATTATTCAGTGTTGCGCTTCAGCGCCACAGGGGCTAAGTTTTCCTCCCATAATTTTTTATGCACTGTTATGCACATAAGAGCAGGGTACCTAATTTCAATCTTTCATTTGAGGAACTTGGTAGCACTTTCAATATTTTAGGGATCAAAAGTAAATACTGGCGTTTTTTCTCAAACGCTATAGCAATAATGCTTTCGAAGCAATATGATAATCACGGCCTTTCATTTTTTTCTTGCATATTTAATCAATTTTTCCACTCCTCAGGTGCATAATAGTTATTAATACACCAAGGTAGTGAAGAATATTAGTATTACCCAGGGACAGCAATACATTACAATCATTACATTTTTGTGGAACTGAGATATGAACCTATTGCTACTATGAAAGCACTTCTTTTCAATTTAAAAAAAAATCTAGTAGTAAATACCTATAACAGATTCAAATGCCATCAGAACAGTGAGTTCGGGTTATTATATCAGAGGTGGGTGGCTATGTCTTTATTGACTAGTGGTTATAAAATGACGAAAACTACCTTGGCAGTAAAAGTACACTTCACGCCTCGGGAAGGAGTAAATAATGGTAGGTTTTATAGCTAGTGGTGGAAAAAATAGTATATATACCACGGGACTGAAATTAGGATAATAAGGAATACGAACAAACTGAAAGAAGATCAGGAAGGAAAGAAATTTGTTTCATCATTCGTAGACCGATGTCATTCGATATTCTCTGGTTCTTTCAATACGTGTATGAATGAAGGTAGGTGTACCAGATTTGTACCTGTTCAGTTTCTAAAATCAATCGATATGTTTTCCATTTAAATTTTTTGACTCATGATTTTGGTGAAAATAATCACTTATTCGAAGGGTAGGAGAAAATCCAATTCTCATTTGACCTTGAATAAGGAAAAAATCGCCTACGGTACTCTCCTTATTCATTATATCACTCAATACTGAATGTAATCTTTTTTTGAATTTCGAAATCTAGCCGGCCTACTCCGGTCGAGCTACCAACTTTTCGCATCGGGATCAAAAGTACTACAATTTTGGTTTCATCCAATTTCTCGAAATCCTTGTTCAATTCTGTTGGAAAAACGAGTGACACCTTGTTTTGGAGAATGTTTGAAAAAGGAAGAATACCATAAAAATATTAGGTACATTTTCACATTGACGTTTCGGGAGCGAATTTGCTTCCGTATTCAACATAGAAATGGAACATGTTTTAGTACGGCAGACGGTGCGGTCTATCGTTCAATAACCCAATCATGGGGTATAACTTAATTGGACATTTTTTGTCATCATCATCCACATATATAATGAGAAATTACGACATCGCCCCATGGTCGAGAGATTTTCTACAGGGAAAAATGTACGAAGATCGCGTTTTTCAATATGTCTGAAAAATAGCAGTCTAAAAATAATGGGGATGAAGCTAAAAAAAACATATGAGGGCTCATTTTGTAGCCTGAAGTATAACCAATCGAATGGTGTATTGACAATTCATATTTTATCATCAGAATATCTAAAAATTTCACCACTTTCAAAAACTATCCTATATAATTTTTCAATATTTCATTAATCTTCAACAAGCAAGAACTCGATTATTTTCCAAATGAACTACATCATATTTTCCCATCAAAAACTGCGTAATTTTATGAGGAACATTTCATCTCGATCAATGGTATGGATATTCCTAACAGTTTTTGTTCTGCAATTAAATTTTTAGGACAGCGCACCACAGTCGAGGCGTTTCGTCGGAGCAAAAATGTAAAATCAATAAACCATTCTAAGCGTAACGATCGATGAAACTTTCACTCGTCGCGCGCTTAGACCGTATTCTTCATTAAAATATGCTCATTTTGTCGAAATGGAAGATATGGTGATCAATTTATATTTAACTAGATATCTTCGAATGTATAGTTGATTAGTTGATTGTCACAAATGCAAATTAGGCGGTTTTTACAAGAAACATCTTACAGAAAAGTAAACAATGTACATTTATTGATGGTCTTCGTCATCGGATTTTTCAATATTCTTATAATGAGCGTTACATTTACATTCAGTACAACGAAATACATCCTCTGTTTTGCAAATGCACTTCTGTGTTGAACATGTTTTTTCTGTACGCAGTAAATTCATACACCCAAATGGTCTGCTGGTTAGCGCTGTCGACTTTCAGTCTGAAGGTCCATGGTTCGAATCGCTGTGAACTTGAACTTTTTTTTGCAACTTTTTGTTTTTTTACTTCATTCTGGTTTTCCTTTTTCATAAAATATTTGAAGTCAAATAGGTTAGTGCGTTTAGGATGAACAGTCTCATTTTATTCAATTTTGTTGAAGAACTCAACTTTTGAAATATATTATTAATCAATGTGTTTCTACACTCCATTCGGTTTTCCTTCCACAAAAATATTGCAATCAGGGATAGGTTAGTTCGTTAAGGATAAATAGTTTCTGAGTTTTGCCTAAGTACTTCGAAGATGAGATATTACGGTCGGCGTGATTTGTGCTAGCGTACAGTATATTTAGTAAAATCGCAGCCAGGAAAGTAGTTGTTTTCTGTTGAATATACTGAGAAAGAATTGATAATTTCATCACATACCGAATGCGAATTCTCTATGTATTTCTTTATATCTAAATAAACAGGTGCGGAAAAGTAGGACTTTCGGCATTTGTTTGGTAAACTACATTTTCGTCTAAACTCGACAATGCGAAGATCAATTATTGTTTTATTGATTGCTCTATCTCAGATTCACAGAGGCTGTTCAAAAAACTGCTTAGGAACTGGTGATGGGTTCAGTTTTGACGAGTGGATATTTTGGAATTTTGTCCGCCCTATATCCTATTTTTATCTGGTGGCGCCTATGGTCCAAGGTCACCTGATATAGATCAGAATCAGAATCAGATAGACAAGAACGTTTATTTAATAGCTTCCATAGCACAGCACTAATTATCGTTAATAAAGAATTCTCGAAACTAAATTCCGTAGCTGAACTTCGATTTCAATCTAGTTTCGTATCACCTTCTTCCTTTTTCTAGAAATATGGGTACAAAATACAAAATGAATGAATTTGGGTATGACATAGATTCATATAAAGAACATCCAATATCTTGTATCTATAATCAAACTTTGAAAACTCCAAAGTTTGTTGTAAAAAAAAATTGTAAAATTTTTTTATCCGTCATTCGGTTGCCCCCTTACGAGCAACCCTCAGAAGTCTTCGAAAGTCTTGTGCGAGCAATTAATGACGGGGGCCTTACCTTTTAACGTGGGATCCCAAACACTTGTAACATGCCAAACACCTATTTCTCGAACCCTTCTCTCAACTGACTCCAAGGAATTGTAGTTTTTAAGAAAATACTTCAAATAAACACTTTCTTCTCCATATAGCAAAAAAGTTGGGTGACGTTCATATATTTCATATTGAAATGTGGTCATTCATCACTTCATATCATATGAACGATCTTATTCTCGAGTGTACAAGAGCAATAGGAACATAAAAGCAGGTCGAACTGAAAGTTTACGTAGAATCCCCACATGACGTGAGAGCAGGCAACACTGTGACCGGCGTTCGCTCTGCGCGTGGCTGGTAGGCCTCTCTGCAGTCTGTCATTTTACGGTTCTGCTGCATTACATTCTGATGAATTCCGATTCTGCCAATGTACGGTTTTGATTTTTTACGGTTCTGCTGACGTACAGTTCCTATATTTCACGATTCTGTCGATGTACGGTTCTGAATTTTTACGATTCTGTTATTTTACGGATCTGACATTTTACTATTCTGCTGAATTACGGTTCTGATGGTTTACGATTCTATCACAATACAGTATATGACATAACAGTCTGATGAAGTACATTCTGTCATTGTACGTTCTGATATAATATGATTCTGATGGAATACGGTCTGTTGTATTACGAGTCTGTCGATGTACGGTTTTAGCATTTTACGATTCTTTCAATTTACAGTTCTGATATTTTGAGATTCTGTGAATATGCTGTTCTGATTTTTTGCTATTCTGTCAATGTACGGTTCTGACATTTTACTATTCTGTCGATAAACGGTCTGTTGTATTTCGATTCTGACAAAGTACGGTCTGCTAATGTGCGGTCTGTCATTCTGCGATTCTGACGAATTACGGTCTGTGTTGTTATGATTCTGACGAAATATCATTCCGCTGTGATGTTGGTTTGTTAGTTTTCGATTCTGTATATTTGCGGATCTGCGATATTGCTATTATAGAAAAATACACATCTGCGCATTTGCAATCTGTTATTGTCTGGTATGCTCATGTACAGTATACAAAATACGGTTTGAGGGATTGCGGTTCTGTGCATCTACAGTAGAGATAAATACGATTCCTATAAAATATTGTTCTGTTAAGTTACTGGTTTGAAAATGTATATTCTGATGGATTACGGATCTGCGATTTTACATTCTGGTGATTTGTGTGTTCCCCACTTATTCGAAAATATATACTTCGCAACAAATGAATTTCACGATTTGAAGTAAGCTGACACTTTCAATGCTTCAGCTCAATGGAAACCAACATGTTCCTTGATTTCCAGGCCTGGATTGCCTCATTTTATATTTTTGTGGAGGGTATAATAATCTCCCTGTAGATCTCATTCAAATCAGTGCATGGGGTATCTGAATGGATATCAATGACAATCGATTCGAATAATTCTAGAGAGTCGATCGGAAAATGGGGTTCATTCACAATTCTTTATAAGAATACTATAACAGATGATGATAATAATTATTCATCTGTACGGCGAATAAGCAGTGACCGAAATAACTTCATAACACAAATCGAATCGATGACATTGAGAAATAATAATCATAAAATTATTCAAATCGATGGTCATCATCAACATCCATACATACCTTCCCATCCACTGATTCGTAAAAGATCTACACGGTGATTATTATACCCTACAAAAAAAAATTAAATGACGAAATCCAGGCCTGATTCCCATTGAGCTGAAATATTGAGAATGTATATGTCTTACTTTCAATCGTGAAATTTATGCGTTGCGAAGTATTGATTTTCAGATGAATGAATTTGTTTTCAATATTTCGTTTCTTCTAGAAATGTTTAGTTTTTGAAAAATTCAAGGAAAGTGTGAGAAAAATGTTGGATATTTTATTTCTGATGTTCGTTGGTGACCTCTGAATATCCCCTGTCACAGTTAACGAAAACCATATACAGGATGAACTTTTTGATATAAATTGAAGTAGCAAAATGTTTCAAGAACGGTCCTGGATTTTCCTGATTTTGAATAAGTCAGTCAATTAGATAGTAGTAGCAGAATATTTCATGAAAATATAAGACAAATCGAAGGAGCTGTTGGGACGTTATGACCAAAAGATGTTTCTGCCAATTCCCATAATTCACCTTATAATTATATAAGTATTTGTGAAGAAGAGGAGAAGACACTTTCGTATGGTCAGGGGCCACTATTCGTGGTAGGAGTATGTACAGTCCCTCATGACTCACCCTGTATATGGAATCTGAAAAAATCTACAATTAAGGTCTCAGACTGGCTAAGGTTACTTTGGGTGCATACAGTGCTTTCGTAAAGTACAGAATAATTTCATATTGAGCCAAACTATCTATATTTTAGATATATCTTCTGAGAAAGGTCGATTTAAATCTTCAATCTACCACATTCATTAGAAAAAACCAGATATACAGGGAGATCCACGTTTGAGTTATTATGACGTCTGCGACAACTTTTTCAATTCAATTTTTGGAATCTTCATGGAGCTGATGAATTCAAATTATATTACACGTTTGTATACAGTGCGTTCGGTAAATTAGGTGCTCTCTTGAAGAATTTTATGAACTCTTTTATTAGCCAAACTATTGATTTCTGAGAAAGCTCCTGAGAAAATTCGATTTTTATTTTCGATTCGTCACATTGAAAAATTTAATATACACGTTTGCATAATGACGTCCACGAAAATTTTCTCAAATGCAACCTACTATGTATAATTGAATTGTTCGGATCTCCATGGAAAGCTGGATTCAGGTTTTGTATATAGTGCTTCCGATGGATTTTATGCGCTCGTGAAATAGTAGATGAATTCGTTGAGAATTAAAAAAATAGTTTCTGTACACGGAAAAAAAATCACTTACCCTAAATGAATATTCAATAGGGGCGAATAGAAACTTGCTCACTATTTGGGACAAGGTAACAAATTTATAACTACAAAAATATTTGTGTTCTTGAAAATGTACATCGCTACCACTATCAACCTGTTCCAATGTATTTCAGATTGATGACTGTTAGTGAACACAGCACTTGTCATTAATGACTCATCCACTTGTCATAAGTGACTGATTTACTTCTCATTAGTGACTTAATCACTTGTCATTAGTGACTCATTTACATGTCGTGAGCTAGGTACTCTGAAAAATTACATATATTTTGTTATCTGAAAAATTATAACCTTGGTGAGAAGACAAAACCTCGTGCATTTGATGCATTTGATACATCCACTCTATAGCTAGCAAACTGTTGAGAGCCAAGAACCAAGAATGAAGCGTGAGTATAATTATCGCTCTATCAACAATCATGATGTTACCCGTTCAAGTGGTAGTTGATCTCTTTCTTTCTAGCGGATGTTTTCGGCTAGAAAGACAGAGATCAACCAAGAGACGTGAAACTCATCAGTACATAATTTTACGCGGCAAACATGAATTGAGAAATAGTTTTCCTTAAGAAAGAATTTATAAGCTTGCTTAGTGAACACCCAATTCAATGGACGCACTTTATAAAAACTCTAAGTGATATATATTTTTCAATTAAATTTTCTATGGAGATTCTAAGAATTGAATAATATATATATAGGGTGTTCTATTTGAAAAAAAACGTCATAACCCGAACGTGGATTCCCCTATATATTTGATTTTTTCTGAATGTGTCAAATTGAAAAAGAAGATCGACATGGCCCAGGAGAATCTTGGCTTCAATCTACAACCTTGGTATGATGGTCCATCGAACCATTCTATCATTGGAATACTCACCCCATTTATATTGAATTGTTTATATTTATTCTCAAAATATATCACTCCAAAGATCACTCCTATGAAACTTGCATTCATTATTGAATAGGTAGAGGTGTAAGATACCATAAACGGCAATGAATTCAAAAAATTCCTGGGCTCCAAATTCCTAAAAAAGGATTGTTTTGAAAAAATCATTTCCTAGCAATACAAATAGGTAGATGAAATACGTAGGGCTTTGACAGATCTTCGATCTTTTATTAGGTAACTTCCACTTCAATTGAGGTCTTTTTATCTTGAACGAGAGAGGGGAAAGTTATCTCCTCTTCCATCTTCCTCTTCAATGATACCAATGTAGCCGCAATGAAATATAGAGAGGCCGACCAATCTGTCGTTGTCTAACATCTAGTTTGTGCCACTGAACTATTTTTGAATTCAGCAGAGAGTAAAATTTCAACGATATCAACAAATGATGTCAAGAAAAGTATGATATAATTCGAAAGGTTATCAGTCAATTACATTCATGACATAGTTATGTCACATCATTATAACAGCAAAAATAGTTCAGTAGATCAGACAAGGGGAGATTTATTAGATGAAAAAAAGATGAAGGAGGAAAGAACTTTCTTCTCTCTCGTTCAAGGTTGAAAAGAGCTCAATTCAAAATATGTTAATTGATACATGACTCAATCGACAGTATATTCTGATTCGATGGACATCGTTTGATCTCGTATTTTCATATTAGTAAGTATATCTCTCGATATTTTTCGATATCTCAAGGATCTAAAATGGTATATGACATATTCAATAAGAGGAAATAGTGAGAGGTTTTCCCAAGTCATCAGGACAGTTGCTAGAAGGCGTATTAGCATTGGCCAATTGAAAAAACGGGTTTATATGTGATTTATTCCATAATCTCGAGTTGATTTTTGATCATTTCGATCATTGTTCGCAAATAAAGAGGAGGGGGAATAAAAAGCACTATGAAGTAACGGTTATCCCTGCAGATTGGTGAAACGGAACCCGACAAAGTTGAAACAATTTTTTCAAACATACCAAACAATATGGGACTCAAAATGTAAAAACAGTGAATCATGGTAACTACAAACGATTCTCTTCAACAGGTTGAAAGGATCTTTAGCATTTGTATAAATTTTTTGAATTTACTGAAAAAACTGGCTCTGATTATGTTGAACATGATTTCGGGAAAAATTGTTTTTATACAAACATCAGCATCAGTTTGCCGTCAGTACTAAAAGAGTAAAAGGAACTGCGAGAATTGTAAAAATTGACAATTATGAAAGAAAAATGACTTTTACGTTGGACACGTTGGACACGAAGCACATATTAGTAAGTGACATGTGCTAAACTGACACAATAAATCTTGAGGTAACATCAAGAAGAAGAATGGTGCGAGGAATAGAACTGAGCATGTAGGAAACAGATCAAAGAAATAGAAGAAGAAGAAGAGAATGAAACAAAAGAAGAGAAAAGTGTGGCAGGGAAATGATAAGAAGGTAGGGAGGAATAGACAATCAGATATCCCGAAGCGGAGAGGTAACTGCAAAGAAGGGGAACACCAATAAAGAGTCATGAAAATGATAAAGTCCTGAGAATGTGGTTACGTACAAAAAAATTAGTTTGATCATCGCTACATGAAACATGCTGGTTATTGATGTATTTCTGAATATCCATGATTTCAAGCAGATTAAATCTAGGACCTTTATCACAGATAATATGAAGAATTCCAGAATTTCTGACAACATCAGAAGAATGATTGTAATCTATGATATGATTGCCAATAGAAGATGGGGAAGTAGGATCAAGAGCGTTAAAAAATGTTCTAATGAGTCTATCATCTTTAGAAAATCGAATATCAAAACGTCTTTCTGTTTGACCTATATAAGCAGCATTGAAGTTGAAATAAATTGACATGATGTGATCTGAGGGAAATTGATAATCAACTGCAATTTGTTTGATGATATTGATTTCCTTAGTGAAAGCATGATCAGAGAGAGGAAGTGAGAAAGCTTTATGGGAAAAACTATTGGAAGCTGCGTACGGAAATGTGGGTGATTGAAAAAAAAAACGGGATTATAGAATCGGTTGCAGTTGGTATTCTGTAAACCTCAAATTCGAATCTAAAAGTAGAAAAATTTGTTCTAATGAGTAAATCGAGAGATGGTAGAGCCGAATTGGATTCAGCCTCTATGGTAATCTTAATATCAGGGTGGAGAGGATTGATGTGAGCAAGAAAATCTCAAATATCCGGAAGGGATTCTTTGAACAATAATAAACAATCATCAACATAAAACACTAGTTCAGAATTGAAATTTGGGTTATTCAAAAACTGTTTTCTAAGTTATTCATAAAGATTTCTGCTAGCAAGGGAGATAGATTACTGCCCGGTAGTTTGGCGGTGAAATCCTTTATTGAATTGAAAAAAGTTTTGATTCAGGACCAAAGAAAGTGAATTGCAGATCTCTGAAATATGATGTGATAAGATATAATCATCCAAAAGTAAATTTATGACTAGAAAAATTCAATCATCAGGGGAAATACTAGGAAACAAATTCTCTAGAGTAGAGGCCTTGGGGCCGAAACGACCTCAACCTATTTTCAAACTTTAAATGGGTGAGATCTCTGGCTTGCTCGAACTCATGAAGCCGCGAGACTCGAATCAGAGCGCCAAGTGGGCCATTTTTGGTAAGCAGAACTGGCGCTGTGGGATGAACCAAACGTCGAGTTAAAACGCCTAAATCGACGCTTATGGAATACCATGATAGGCGTTGGTAACTTAAGACAGCAGGACGGTGGCCATGGAAGTCGGAATCCACCAAGGAGTGTGTAACAACTCACCTGCCGAAGTTACCAGCCCTGAAAATGGATGGCGCTGAAGCGTTGTGCTTATACTCGACCGTCAGTGGCATGTGCGACCGCCTTTCGGGGCGGTCATGAAGCTCTGACGAGTAGGAGGGTCGCGGCGGTGAGCGCAGAAGGACTGGCCGTGAGGCCGTCTGGAGCCGCCGTCGGTGCAGATCTTGGTGGTAGTAGCAAATACTCCTGCGAGGCCCTGGAGGTCTGACGTGGAGAGGGGTTCAGTGTGAACAGCCGTTGCACACGAGTCAGTCGATCCTAAGCCCTAGGCGAAAGCCGATGTTGATGTGGTGTAGTTTTACGAATGTGTTATATTGTATATACGTTTGAACTTCGAACACACCCGTCGGGCAAAAGGGAATCCGGTTCCTATTCCGGAACCCGGCAGCGGAACCGTCTAAGAGTCGGGCCCTCGCAAGAGAGTTCGTCGGGGCAACCCAAAAGGACCCGGAGACGCCGTCGGGAGATCCGGGAAGAGTTTTCTTTTCTGCATAAGCGTTCGAGTTCCATGGAATCCTCTAGCAGGGAGATATGGTTTGAAAGAAGAGCACCGCAGTTGCAGCGGTGTCCGGATCTTCCCCTCGGACCTTGAAAATCCGGGAGAGGGCCACGTGGAGGCGTCGCACCGGTTCGTACCCATATCCGCAGCAGGTCTCCAAGGTGAAGAGCCTCTAGTCAATAGAATAATGTAGGTAAGGGAAGTCGGCAAATTGGATCCGTAACTTCGGGATAAGGATTGGCTCTGAGGATCGGGGCGTGTCGGGCTTGGCGAGGAAGCGGGTCGCGGCTGACGCGCTAAACATCAAAAGAGACTGAGACAGAAACAGGAAAAATATGAACGTTTTTCATCTTCTGAGCAAATTCAACTGAATTTTTCATCGGGTAACAAATGTCGAATGGATAATTTGAAATGAAGGACCAACCTTTGAAAAATAATGCAGTTCTGTCTGAGGCAACTATATGCAGTTGCCCTAGTCAGCCTTCAAAATCACCAAATCATTATCAGTAATATTTCGTTTTATGAAGCGAATAGTGTGATTCCCATAGTTTTTTTCATAGAACTTTCTCACTTCCTTCCTCTGATCATGCTTTCACTGAAGAGATCGATATCATCGAACAAATTGCAGTTGATAATCAATTTTCCGTAGAACACAGCATTTCAATGTATTTCAAATTTACCCAGATAGCACAAAGACATCTTTAAGACATCCTAAAGACATCGTTTTCAGACGTTCACAACGTCTTTAAGACGTCTATGGACGCCTTAGAGACGTCTGAAAGACGTCCTCTATAGGCCGGATGTTAAAAATCACGACGTCTTTAAGATATCTTTATAATGTCTCTTCTGAGTCTTATAAAGGCATAGAAAAGACATGAGAAAGACCTCATTTCTGAATGGATTTCAGGGTTCCTCTGGGGATTAATTAAAGTGGAATTTGAAGGAAAACAATAGTTGATCTTTGTGACATTCATTTGAAAAGTACAACTACCAAGGACAGGTTTGACATTTCCAGAAAAGAAGTTGCTGGTCCACCCTGTTTGTGATAGGAAAATTGAGAATATTCATTATGTTTCATATAACTGGTCTCTTCATTTTTTTCTTAAAACAGGGCATCTCATCTACAGGAATACTGATTGTATTAGTCCCTCTGTTGATTGCTTTTTGTGTCAACCAAGCATATTCATATCTCTGGAAGATCCCACATTCTTCCTGAAAACAATGATATAGAGTTGAGTTTCAGGAGTTTACCAATATCATTATTAGGGAGAGTTCTTCTTACCTGACACACACAGTGGACTGTAAACATAATAAGGCATAATACTTATTATACTTCAATGCAATCATTTGCATCCATTTGACCAGCCAAAACCAGGTGGCCCGCATTTATGAGCTCAGCTTCATTTTGGAGACACTGAATCACTGAAAAAGTGTAGACAGATTGAAATGCACAGGCTAAATGGCCAAATCATAAGAATTCTTGTTCAATAATGATAAAAACTTACAGCTTATCATTATGTTGGTATAGCTTTTAGGTTCAACATTCCAACTAGAGGTAGGTAGGTGTTCTACTGTTAAACATCAGAGATATCATTGTCCTCTATCAAAACACAATGAACCACTGGAAAACACGGATTAAAAAAATACACAAATATCAAAGCTGAGATTGATTGAGAACTCAAAACGAAATTAACATAAACACACCTCTCAACAAACACCATCACCAAAACCAAACAATGTAAACAATCAAATAGTACTGGCATTCGCCGTTCTGGCTCTGGCGCAACGATCTCTCATTCGCTTGACATGGCGGTATTTTCAAATCATCCCACCCGATTTATAAAATAACTTACTCTGAACAATCTATAACCTCTATGTATTACGGTGGAGTTATAAAAATTATGAAATTGAAAATATTCTATTAGCCTGAATCAATATAATCATACCTATATTTTGTATTAAAAGTTCAACGCATATTATGAGAATACAACCATGACTATATAAGTGTGGAATTCAGGAATTCTGAGAGTGGAGAACGTTCAGATATGACACACTAAAAGTCATTATGATTAATACTTATCACTTATTATAATATACCAAATATCATTATTGCTCATTTGTATTATTACGATGTCTTTAAGACGTATTCAAGACGTGAGAATCAGATATCTTTAAAACGTCTGAATGATGACATCTTGTAGACGTCTTATTCAGGGAGTAGGACGTACAGACTAAGATAGGATATAATTCAGACATCTTAAAGACGTCTTGTGCTATCTGGGTAATACCAATTTCAGATTAACCTTCAATATCATTTCCAGCCAACCTTAAGTTCCTCTTATCTATGAATCTATCAATCCGGAGATTAAACTTGCCGGATTGCCAACATTTTTAAGAATTATATTCGTATTTCTTCTGAAACAACTTTTAATCTCAAACATATATTCGTTAATTCCGAAGTCAAGATCACTCCCAACAGAAAATCAGGTGTTCATAAATTGAACTGCAGTGATTGTGATGCTGCTTATACAGGATGTCTAATAGGTAATGGATCAAAAGAAGTGGGGTGGTAGGGGGAGTCATTTTCAATCAAATTAACCGTATATGTGGTTATCCAATTATTGATGGTTCAAAAGTTATTGGTGTTTTTTCAGCCGTATGAAAAGAATTAATAACAATGGAACTATGTCACACTTGTGATTTTTTCTCGATTTTTTTTAAACATTGTGTGGAAATGACTTCGATCCTTTTGTATTTTATTTAATCATATTATAGATTTCAGTCATTCTTCTGATGTTGTCAGTAAATATAAAATTCTTCATATCTGTGATGAAGATCAAATCTGCTCAAATTCATGAATATTCAGAAATGCATCAACACCAGAATGTGTCATGTCTCAATGATCAAACCAATTCTGAACGTAACCACATTTTCAGGATAACATTTTTATGAATCTTCATTGGTGTTCCCCTTCTCCGCAGTTACCTCTCCGCCTCTGGATATCTAATGATCTATTCCTCCTTCCCCTCTCCTCATTTTCCTGCTACACTTCACTCTTCTTTTGTTTTATTCTTTCCTGCCTCTTCTTCTATTCCTTTGATCTGTTTCCTACATGCTCAGTTCTATTCTTCGCACCACCCAAATAACATTATCAGTTTTATTCTCTAACAACACGAGTACGTCCCAGGGACGTCCTTCATTTTCTACAATGACGTCCCTGGGATATCCTGTGTCGGGTCATGGTACATACTAGGGACGTCCCAGGGACATCCGCTTTCCACAAAAAGAGGCATCCTAGGGATGTCCTTCTGGTACGTCCCTGGAATGTACCAAGTAGGAAGAAAGGATATCCCTAGGACGTCCCAAGGATATCCCAGAGACATCTCTTCGACAAAAGAAAAAAAAATGTATATCGAGTACGGATTGAACCCGGGACCTTTGGCTTATGAGGCACGCATCTTACTCCATTGGCTATTGAGCCTTCTGAAGATTCATGTACTAAACAGATTTATAAACAGGACTTAACTACAGAAACCTGAATAAATACAACTTTTTTAGGATTTGGGTATAATTATTATATCATTCTTGGGTGTTTAAAAATGAGGGGCATTATGCATGTACGATTTCTGTTTGCAAAAAATGGTAATTTCTAAAGAAGTTCTGAAACTCCATTCTTTATTCTCATTACGATTATTTTCCGGAAGAAAAACAAATATTTAAAAAAAATGCAACTTAATACTTTGATGAAATTCAATGACTCTGATGTGAATGGATATTAGATATTCCAGGGACACGAATAGGATAACCTAGGGATGTACCAGGCGGGATGTCCACTGGACAACCACTGCGCGACATCCCCTGGATGCCCCAATCATGTCCTTGTACCGCGGGACAAAAAAGGGACGTACCTTGGACATCCCTGTGTTGTTAGGGTTGTTAGCTACAACCTATTTCAAAATGTCTTCTCAAAACTATTATACTTCAATAATATCATTAAAACAATAAAACAACCTTCTCAAAACATAGAGGGCCCATTTTTATAAAAGCTGTCACAGCTTCTCTTAAAGCTGGTCATAAAACTCAAAGGAATGTATTGTAGTATGCCTCAAAGCGATGATAAAACCTGTCAAAACTGCTTCCTTTGAAGCGTTTTAGCACGAGTTCAAACCTATATGCTTTGAAGCGACAGTTCTTATGCCAACATAAAAACACATATTGGCTAGAATTGAAACCTTATCAGTTGCAGTAAGCATCTGTTAAGATAATATAGTCCGTAACGTGTTATATAGGAGTCTTTTTTCAGAACAAATTATACGAACATGTCAAAATGAAGAAAAAAACAATAAATAGTTATAGAAGAGGGTAAACATGGCCGTATGATATGATAATTCCCTCCCACTAAACATGTGATGTTACAAAATATTGCCACAATATATTGTGAAGCTTTCTTCCGTTATATGAAAATACGATATTGTATCTATTCTGCTGCTATATTCGTGCTGACGATATAACAGAAAAACTTACTGACAAATTGTTTGTAAGTTACAAAATGACCCTTCCAATTAAGTTTCAATAGCAATATTGCATCAACTATAAATTCTCATTGAAATTGCAACATTACATGGATCAACTACGAACAATATCAGTGCAACGTTACATATGGAATTGTAATGTTGCATCAACATTGATACTTCATTGATTCTGTAGATAACATGAGGTAACTACAAACAATATTGCTACTTATGGGATGCAACACATATTTGAATAAAAAATGTAATATAGCTGAAATATACAAAATGCTACATTGGGTATCGATCGAGAGACGCCATTTCATGAAATGCCTACGCGCAGTCGCAAACTTGCATTCGACAAACGCCAGTATCTTAGTCGCCATATTTGTTCGTGTTTGGCTTCGGTAACAGGTATTTTGTTGTGTACACGTCCAAATGGCAAATGATACCAATAAATAATATACTTTGGAATATAAATTGAGGTATAAGTGGTGATCTGGCGATATGCGATATTAGGCAGTTGGGAAGGTTTTGAATCGCAGTTAGGAGTTGATGGT
Organism: Phaedon cochleariae; assembly: GCA_918026855.4. NCBI lineage: Eukaryota > Metazoa > Arthropoda > Insecta > Coleoptera > Chrysomelidae > Phaedon > Phaedon cochleariae. Next base: position 46,243,795 of record OU896707.1, read on the forward strand.
TAGGTAAGTCAACATCAGTTATTCTAGGTTAGGTATACATTTTACAAATTCATACATCGTTCATTGATCTAAGCGGATCGTTCGATCGACAAAAAATAACATAGAATGATTAAAATTATTCGTTATTCGTATACCTACTCAAAGTTATAGGACAACTTCGTGAATTCAGTCAGTGAATGCAGTCAAAGTGAATCAAAGTGTACCTACTTTCTTATTGTTTCTGTTTGAGCTTTCGGGTCTTTATCGGCTCTTTATCAGGAACTCTATAAAACATTACAAATTATATGAAATCAATCCTTTTTATTAGTGAAACACTTAGGGGCATTGAGGTTTTGTTTAACCTCATAGTGATAGTAGAATCATTGCTCGAATCATCAAATCTTATCACTCATTTTACTGCACTTAGCTGTTGTAGAAAAAACATTGAGCTCGCACTCACAATTCATTCTAAAACAACCTCAAATATCGTTCTCCAGAATATTCTCTAGATGCTGAGAAATATTCATATTATCTTCAGTGTATATTATGAGGATACTCTCAGCATACCTTGGAAAATGAATATTTCCAGAATCAAGTATACAATCCTCAACTCTCAAGTTTAACCGGTAGATGAACTAACTCAACTAACAGGTAGATTCCTGACTATTTTATTTTATCATTATTTCCTTTGTTCCAGGTTCTTATGCAGTGCAGTGCCTATGAGACCTAGTACCGTTATATCAAAAATATTTAAAAAAAAATTCAATCTACTTTTAAATTATGAAATAGTCGACACGATTATTCGATTATTAGAATATTGTTACTATGTATAATTCATAATATAAAATATGTAATTTTCCTTTACTTTTTATTTTATGTTGCCAGTTACCTTAACAAAATATAACAATAAGATTACATTCGGTCATTGAGTATGAAATGTTACTTTACTTCATACACAATGTTACAATAACTCTGCTGGAATGATTCATTTGCGAACATTACATTCATAATATTGCTTAACGTCCGTTTCAGTAGTTGCTGCGACCTTGCAGTAAGATAGCGACAATATCTGATGTAACATTACACATAACATTGAAATATTGCTGCAATAATGTTGAGATATTACTTTGCTTAGTGGGCTACTGTATCAAATAGTCTTATTTGTGAAGATTGAGGCTGTGAAATGAAAACGGTGACGACTTTTTGCCGAAAACATACCAGATATGCTTCAAAAAGAGCAGCGCCCTAGGAATAATGTGGTTTTACCAATTAGAATTGAATGTGGAGTTCAATACATTTTCAGAAAAGTTGACAAAACTGTTTGAATGTTTGCTGAATATGGGTGAGTCGTTTGAAAAATGTGGAAAAACAACATTTTCGACAGCAGTATCGATGAATCTTTTTTATTTTCCGCTTGAAATTTGTCATTCCTATCGATAGTCGACATCTTTTTGTAGTAAATATGGTGCAAAATATACTTAAAACCAATAATCTTTCTCTAATGCTTAACTAAAACCTTCAGGCAATGATAAGGCATTTTTTGTTGAAATACTCATGCATTGCATATTCGAATCCATTTTTATGAATATTTGTTCCTGGGTATGACAGCAGAGCTTCGAAAATGATAAGATTGATATAATTGTGCTCATTTGACAGTGTGGCAAAAAGTAGAAGAGCGTCATCAACATGATCAACATAACCCTACTTCTGTTATTCACAGAGTTCAGTTTGTGAATTTTGTGATTGTTTTTGAGTAGGAAACCGAGTAGGAAACATAGACGAACTACACTCAGTGCAGTTTGCCTGATATTGTGTTGTGCCAGACGTTGTCATCTTTCTCGCTTCCTTGTTCCCATTCAGATCATAAGTATTCTTTATTACCTTCTGACTCTGACTCGTTGATGGTACTTTATGAACATCAGGTTCTAATGAATTCTTGCTATTTGGTGGTCTGAGTTGGGATGAATCGAAAGACGCAGTGCTTGGGTTTGAGAATTCCAATTTACTGTTGCCCTCACAACTTGGTTTTTGATTATCAAGTAATTTTCTCCATTCTCTCGCTTGAAGTTGCCATTTCTGTTAATTTTACACCATTTATTTTCTTGTGAGTTCATTTCAACGTGAGTCGTTGTGTGCAAAAAATACGAACAGTCATTTTATGGGATTTGAGTTTATTATGTTTTGAAGATGAAGTCAATATGGCTTATAGGTTTTAATAATTACTTTCACATAGCTAGAATAATGCCATTAGATTTCATTATTGCCTCAGTCAAATCCTAATTGGCTTAGCGTAAATTTGGTTTTATGTTTACTTTATGGGTCATTTTCATAGGCTAAGTTGAAAACCTCTTGGTCGAATTCGAGGCACTAATGAAACTTAAGTGTTTTGAGAGGGTTGTTAAGAGTGAATGGTTTTGATAAAGAATTCCAATGACTTTCACAGAACTCTCTCAAAACCAAACTGAGCTGAATACCAAATTGTTTAATGCGATAGTTATAATATCATAGTATCTCAGAACCTATTAATAGGATTAAATGGACATAAAGGCCAATTTGATTTTTTCAGGGCATTCATGAAACAGTTAGAACAAATCAGACCTATCATTGGCGCTCACATGACCCCTTTTAAGTCTCATCGAAGCTATTAGGCATTTTAAATGTTTCTTGGGCATTTTTCTTCTTGATGTTACCTCAAGATCTATTGTTTAAGTTCAGCACATGTCACTCACCAATTTGTGTTTCGAATCCAACGTGTCCAACGTCGTTTCATAATTGTCAATTTTCACAGTTCCCGCAGTTCCTTCAACTCTGCAACTGACTGCAAACTGATGCTGATGCTTTTATAAAAACAATTTCTCTCGGAATCATATGCCAGTTGTTTCTGGCTCTTCAGTATATCTGAAAATGTTATACAAATGCTACCCGCTGACGAAATTCGTTTGTACTAACCATGATTTTTTGTTTTAACATTTTGAGTCCCATATAGTTTGGTATGTTCACAAAAATTGTTTCGTCCTCATTAGTTTCATAATATTATTTTAGGTAGGTACCTTTTTCTGATGATGGACGTAGTGACGAAACTGGTAACTTTTTGAAGAAGTTTTTACATATAGTGTGGTCGACGGACTTTGTGTTGTGTCTTTTTCATTTCTCTTTTGAAATTATATTGGACCACTTTGAGATATGGATGATTTTCATGACTTCTTTGAATAACCCATGTTATTTATAATCTCTTGAATAATCTCGATAACTTATCTTTGATTTCTCAAAAACATAACGAGAGTGCGAAAAATATATGGTTCCGTAAAGAATCCTCACGAAAAAATTCGAAATCGTCATATACTTATATCAAACGGTGCCATCTAGCGGGCACCACGAGATTAAACAATGATACTATGAGTATTTCATATCGATCCTTATTTCAACTCCCCCCCTCTCATTCGAAGATCCAGCGGATTTTTTTTATCGAAAATGATAGAAAATCAACTCTAGATATGCAAGGAGTGTTCTTGACATCTCAAGATGATTTATCAAATTCTCATAACCGGTTTTTTCAACTAGCCAATCCAATAACGCTTCCTAGCTGAGGTCTGGAGAATTGAAAATAATACCCAGAAATTACAATTAGCAAATTCATAGTATATTACGAGCACGTGTTATGAGTTGCCAACGGAATCCTCAGTTTATGTCTGTACCTAAACGATGAATAACGAGTTTGCAAGCAGTAGTGTTATCGATAACAAGCGACTGCAGGTTGATATGTTGAGTTTGAAAGTTTTTCTTATAACGAAAATGAGTCTGGTATCTCTAGAGAGAAGTACCAATATTCCACTGAGAGCAATTTTCATCATAATTCAAAACAAATGCGAGCAACAAATCGGAGGTTGAGGTATGTTTAGTTTTATCGGGAACCTATTTCAGGTTGAAAATGAGGCGATATGATTCATGCTATTCGTCTTGCATCAATCCGTGTAGTTTTACACCGACAAGTTTCAAGTGAACTTCTTTCTGAATTCATTCACGGTTTTCTTCAGTAAATTGGATATCTGTACTATAATCTGAACTCGCTGAATTTTACAGAAAATTTGCATGACGTTACTTTTTTCACAAGAAAATATTCACGAAAAATCAGAAGTTCTAATTGCGCAATGATCTCAACTATCCTATCTACTAACTACTAACTAAGGATGAAGTTTGGATTATTGTGCTAGTGGTGAAAAGAATTTTATTTCTGACAGTGACATTATAAGCTTATATCGTCATAGTTACGATATCTATAATGAGGGTCATAACTCCCTTGGGATGTTATAGATGCTATAATTCCCTCTAGCTAAAATTAAATAAGAAATGCATAGCAACAACCACGCAATAACGTAGTAATAAGGAATCTCCTATTCGCGGTAGTCAAGATCATCATCTGACGTTCTGATGACATTGAAACTATACGGAAAAACATGTCTAACTTCCAATCGGGAAGGTATCTAATGAATGAAATCAGTCAGAAATGAAATTATCTATGTATCACGGGAATTATAGAGCCTCAATAACCTCTGGCAATTGCTGTCCCTCGGGCCAGAGGCCCTCGGGACGCAAACTTTGCCATCGGTAATTAAGGCCCTCATAATTCCCTTAATACATAAATAACTATAATATACACCTTGGCAATGGAGGATATCATTTTTACCCAGCAATCAAGATCACATTCCAAGGCTAAGGGATATAAGGTCCCGTGGTTACTACCTTGATGATAAATACATTTCCCACTCTAACGAATTATGAGGCGTGGAAAATTGAGTCTTGGTTCCTATTTTTTTACTACTCACCTTATGGAGAGCCTGAATATTATATCCATATTATGAATATATATAATTATCGCATAAACCACGGTGGAGATAGCAAGAAGAAGTGTCAGTACTTTGGTGAAATTCAGTTTATATTTCAGTATCACATATAGAACTATCATGTTAACGAAAAATAACTGAAAGTCAGCTCCTAGATACCAAGATAATCCGTTGCACTGAAAAACAATTATTCCATGAGTATCATGTCTCTACACAAAATGTTACATCAATACAAAGTCAAAAATCGGAATTGAGTAGTAGAGGTGAACATATTACTGATAACACTGAACAATGCAAGCACCAACCACTCATCGAACTTTCATATTAGAATGATTTCATCTTCACTAACTCTATTCACTATTTTTGTATCCCTTTATATGAAACAAAAATGGATATATAACGTTGAAGGTAAATATTGAATGTGGTTTTCAATTGGTTACGCCTTACCGGTCATTCTGATCGCGACGGAATTTCGATCACATGGATAATATACTAGTATTTATGAGAGTTTATGGATTTATGGCTAGAGTTGATTGTGGCTTTGATGAAACTATAGCGATGATGTAATGTTTGATGTTTATAAGTGGTCAATTTGGATGAGTTAGCTACCAATAACATCGAACGTATCATCGCTAGCTCTGCCATAACCAGAATCGTCATGCAATAAACTCAGCTCAACCACAACTCACAACTTTTTTCATTAATCAACGTCATACCATTAGATGCAATGAATATTTATGTATCGGAGGGTTCTCTTGTTTGATATCGAAAAACCTAGTGAAAATCGATTCAACTGATGGAGAGAGGACAGCAGGAGTTCCTCCACTATGATTCAAGAGAGCAGAATGATTATAGTCATTCAACCAATCACTTATTATATTGATCGACATTTTGATTGACAAGGCATATATGCCGTTCTCGTGAAATGGCGATGTGGGCTTTCCTGAGGAGAAACAGGTAAGCATACATATATGAGCGATTTAGGTAGGGATCTGCTGTTCATCATGCTAGAAAACTACTACAAATCACACAGAAAATAATTGTATAGAGACAATAGATTATGTACAAACTTTTCGCAATAGTTATTGATATTGGTTTGAATGAAAAAATCACTGCAATACCCTACCTCGCCATCCTTCTCGGGTTCAAATATTATACACTCTTGAAATTTCAAACAAACACACTTGGTATTATCTATGTTATATTTAGCCCAGTTACTTTAGCAATAAAGTTCAGCAATATTTTTTATTTTTTCCGTTACGCATTCTGCGATAACAATTTTCCAGTATGTTTATTGAGGATACTCAAGGAAGAAATGTACTAATAGAAACAGATTTTCCGGATGTCCAGGGCCGGACAGGGGCCAGCAATATTTTATAACTTTCCTATTAGGGATCCTGCCACTTACATATTTCCGTATGTCATTCGGAAAGACAAAACGAAGAAATGTACAGTATCAGAATATTTAATCCGGGCGTCCAGGGCCGGACAGGGGCCAGCAATATTTTATAACTTCCTTATTAGGGATCCTGCCACTTACATATTTCAGTATGTTATTCAGAAAGACAAAACGAAGAAATGTACAGTATCAGAATATTTAATCCGGGCGTCCAGGGCCGGACAGGGGCCAGCAATATTTTATAACTTTCTTATAAGGGATCCTGCCACTTACATATTTCAGTATGTTATTCAGAAAGACAAAACGAAGAAATGTACAGTATCAGAATATTTAATCCGGGCGTCCAGGGCCGGACAGGGACCAGCAATATTTTATAACTTTCTTATTAGGGATCCTGCCACTTACATATTTCAGTATGTCATTCAGAAAGACAAAACGAGGAAATGTACAGTATCAGAATATTTAATCCGGGCGACCAGGGCCGGACAGGGGCCAGCAATATTTTATAACTTTCTTATTAGGGATCCTGCCACTTACATATTTCAGTATGTTATTCAGAAAGACAAAACGAAGAAATGTACAGTATCAGAATATTTAATCCGGGCGTCCAGGGCCGGACAGGGGCCAGCAATATTTTATAACTTTCTTATAAGGGATCCTGCCACTTACATATTTCAGTAAGTTATTCAGAAAGACAAAACGAAGAAATGTACAGTATCAAAATATTTAATCCGGGCGTCCAGGGCCGGACAGGGGCCAGCAATATTTTATAACTTTCTTATTAGGGATCCTGCCACTTACATATTTCAGTATGTTATTCAGAAAGACAAAACGAAGAAATGTACAGTATCAGAATATTTAATCCGGGCGTCCAGGGCCGGACAGGGGCCAGCAATTTTTTATAACTTTCTCATAAGGGATCCTGCCACTTACATATTTCAGTATGTTATTCAGAAAGACAAAACGGAGAAATGTACAGTATCAGAATATTTAATCCGGGCGTCCAGGGCCGGACAGGGGCCAGCAATATTTTATAACTTTCTTATTAGGGATCCTGCCACTTACATATTTCAGTATGTTATTCAGAAAGATAAAACGAAGAAATGTACAGTATCAGAATATTTAATCCGGGCGTCCAGGGCCGGACAGGGGCCAGCAATATTTTATAACTTTCTTATTAGGGATCCTGCCACTTACATATTTCAGTATGTTATTCAGAAAGATAAAACGAAAAAATGTACAGTATCAGAATATTTAATCCGGGCGTCCAGGGCCGGACAGGGGCCAGCAATATTTTATAACTTTCTTATTAGGGATCCTGCCACTTACATATTTCAGTATGTCATTCAGAAAGACAAAACGAGAAAATGTACAGTATAAGAATATTTAATCCGGGCGTCCAGGGCCGGACAGGGGCCAGCAATATTTTATAACTTTCTTATTAGGGATCCTGCCACTTACATATTTCAGTTTTTTATTCAGAAAGACAAAACGAAGAAATGTTAAGTATCAGAATATTTAATCCGGGCGTCCAGGGCCGGACAAGGGCCAGCAATATTTTATAACTCTCTTATTAGGGATCCTGCCACTTACATATTTCAGTATGTCATTCAGAAAGACAAAACGAGGAAATGTACAGTATCAGAATATTTAATCCGGGCGTCCAGGGCCGGACAGGGGCCAGCAATATTTTATAACTTTCTTATTAGGGAACCTGCCACTTACATATTACAGTTTTTTATTCAGAAAGACAAACCGAAGAAATGTACAGTATCAGAATATTTGATCCGGGCGTCCAGGGCCGGACAGGGGCCAGCAATATTTTATAACTCTTTTATTAGGGATCCTGCCACTTACATATTTCAGTATGGCATTCAGAAAGACAGAACGAGGAAATGTACAGTATCAGAATATTTAATCCGGGCGTCCATGGCCGGACAGGGGCCAGCAATATTTTATAACTTTCTTATAAGGGATCTTGCCACTTACATATTTCAGTATGTTATTCAGAAAGACAAAACGAAGAAATGTACAGTATCAGAATATTTAATCCGGGCGTCCAGAACCGGACAGGGGCCAGCAATATTTTATAACTTTCTTATTAGGGATCCTGCCACTTACATATTTCAGTATGTTATTCAGAAAGATAAAACGAAAAAATGTACAGTATCAGAATATTCAATCCGGGCGTCCAGGGCCGGACAGGGGCCAGCAATATTTTATAACTTTCTTATTAGGGATCCTGCCACTTACATATTTCAGTATGTCATTTAGAAAGACAAAACGAGAAAATGTACAGTATAAGAATATTTAATCCGGGCGTCCAGGGCCGGACAGGGGCCAGCAATATTTTATAACTTTCTTATTAGGGATCCTGCCACTTACATATTTCAGTTTTTTATTCAGAAAGACAAAACGAAGAAATGTTAAGTATCAGAATATTTAATCCGGGCGTCCAGGGCCGGACAAGGGCCAGCAATATTTTATTACTCTCTTATTAGGGATCCTGCCACTTACATATTTCAGTATGTCATTCAGAAAGACAAAACGAGGGAATGTACAGTATCAGAATATTTAATCCGGGCGTCCAGGGCCGGACAGGGGCCAGCAATATTTTATAACTTTCTTATAAGGGATCCTGCCACTTACATATTACAGTTTTTTATTCAGAAAGACAAACCGAAGAAATGTACAGTATCAGAATATTTGATCCGGGCGTCCAGGGCCGGACAGGGGCCAGCAATATTTTATAACTCTCTTATTAGGGATCCTGCCACTTACATATTTCAGTATGGCATTCAGAAAGACAGAACGAGGAAATGTACAGTATCAGAATATTTAATCCGGGCGTCCAGGGCCGGACAGGGGCCAGCAATATTTTATAACTTTCTTATTAGGGATCCTGCCACTTACATATTTCAGTATGTCATTCAGAAAGACAAAACGAGGAAATGTACAGTATCAGAATATTTAATCCGGGCGTCCAGGGCCGGAGAGGGGCCAGCAATATTTTATAACTTTCTTATCAGGGATCCTGCCACTTACATATTTCAGTATGTTATTCAGAAAGATGAAACGAAGAAATGTACAGTATCAGAATATTTAATCCGGGCGTCCAGGGCCGGACAGGGGCCAGCAATATTTTATAACTTTATTATTAGGGATCCTGCCACTTACATATTTCAGTATGTCATTCAGAAAGACAAAACGAGGAAATGTACAGTATCAGAATATTCAATCCGGGCGTCCAGGGCCGGACAGGGGCCAGCAATATTTTATAACTTTCTTATTAGGGATCCTGCCACTTACATATTTCAGTATGTCATTCAGAAAGATAAAACGAGGAAATGTACGGTATCAGAATATTTAATCCGGGCGTCCAGGGCCGGAGAGGGGCCAGCAATATTTTATAACTTTCTTATCAGGGATCCTGCCACTTACATATTTCAGTATGTTATTCAGAAAGATAAAACGAAGAAATGTACAGTATCAGAATATTTAATCCGGGCGTCCAGGGCCGGACAGGGGCCAGCAATATTTTATAACTTTCTTATTAGGGATCCTGCCACTTACATATTTCAGTATGTCATTCAGAAAGACAAAACGAGGAAAATTACAGTATCAGAATATTTAATCCGGGCGTCCAGGGCCGGACAGGGGCCAGCAATATTTTATAACTTTCTTATTAGGGATCCTGCCACTTACATATTTCAGTTTTTTATTCAGAAAGACAAAACGAAGAAATGTACAGTATCAGAATATTTAATCCGGGCATCCAGGGCCGGACAGGGGCCAGCAATATTTTATAACTTTCTTATTAGGGATCCTGCCACTTACATATTTCAGTATGTCATTCAGAAAGACAAAACGAGGAAATGTACAGTATCAGAATATTTGATCCGGGCGTCCAGGGCCGGACAGGGGCCAGCAATATTTTATAACTTTCTTATTAGGGATCCTGCCACTTACATATTTCAGTTTTTTATTCAGAAAGACAAACCGTAGAAATGTACAGTATCAGAATATTCAATCCGGGCGTCCAGGGCCGGACAGGGGCCAGCAATATTTTATGACTCTCTTATTAGGGATCCTGCCACTTACATATTTCAGTATGTCATTCAGAAAGACAAAACGAGGAAATGTACAGTATCAGAATATTCAATCTGGGCGTCCAGGGCCGGACAGGGGCCAGCAATATTTTATAACTTTCTTATTAGGGATCCTGCCACTTACATATTTCAGTATGTCATTCAGAAAGGCAAAACGAGGAAATGTACAGTATCAGAATATTTAATCCGGTCGTCCAGGGCCGGACAGGGGCCAGCAATATTTTATAACTTTCTTATTAGGGATCCTGCCACTTACATATTTCAGTATGTCATTCGGAAAGACAAAACGAAGAAATGTACAGTATCAGAATATTTAATCCAAGCGTTCATTTTCGCGTGTAGGTAGGTGATCGAAGCATGGAAGGATCGGGAGTTATACAGGGTCGGCCAAGGCGTAGGCTGACGGATTGTTACAAAATACAGTTGAATGTTGTTTTTGGGGATTCTGTTATCAAAATCATTGTTTGTGAAAAATACGAAAATATACCTAGTGCTATTCACAGTAATGAATTCAGCAAGAAAAATATTTGAGACGTTTCGCAATTTGATTCTTTGATTGTTGGAAATTCATAGTTTTGTTATCGTTTGAGTAAATGAAGAATAGGATGCCCACTTTTCATTCAACAATAGAAGTATGTTTCTCTCATCATTCAAATGAAAATACAACTAGGTACATTCATGAAATCGATCTAATTAATTTCATAAAATATCTTGAAACAACAAAATAACATCATTCTATCACAATTGTTTATTAAAACAAAAGTACAGTTGCTGTTGAAAAGGTTATCAGCGCACAAGGATACTTCATATGATACAGAATGTCCCGAAACTCAACGTCATCCTTTATAGGATGGGCGAGTTATGTTTGACTAGAATATCAGAATTTGAATATTGATATTGATTGATATTGAATTGACATCGTTGATCAGTTGTTCATGTGCTACTGCAACAAAACCTCATATTCTCAGATCTAATATTTTTCACGTGTCCCTGAATATTTTTCTTTTTGAAACAAGGAAATGTGTGAGTAATTTTTAAAAAAACAATATCGCAATTGGATGAAGTTGAGTTTTGATATACGCTATATTATATTATATTTAACAAAAAAACGTTTTTTACTTTCATCACAGTAATCACAGTTAGGTAACTATGTTACATACAGTGTGTTTCACTCTCATGGAAACACCGCCGTATATTCCGTAATTATCGACGAAAAACTATGAAATTTTCAGGATCGATGGATGCACTGAGAATGAACTCACTGCACAAAGTGTCATCTTAGTATATATCACACACTGCACGCCAGCAGCGATGGAACCACCCATTTTTCCGGAAAGTCATATAAGGGGGCAAAATTGGCTCAATATTCCATCGGATTCGTATTCAGGATCCCCAAAATAGGACACTACTAATACACCTCTCTCCTGAAAAATTATAATTTTTCTCACTTCTTATGGAAACGCTCCCGTATCTTTCGTAATTTTCGACGTAGAACCATGTAATCATCCGGATCGGGAATGACACTGAATGAACTCACTGCACGAAAGCGATATACGTGATATACCCTGCACGCCAGCAGCGATGGGACCACCCATTTTTGCAGCTGGCGTGCAGTGTATATCACGTAGGATGACGCATTTTGTGCATTGAGTTCATTTTCAGAATTTCTGTTGATACTGCAAATTTCATGATTCTACGTCGAAAATTACAGAAGATACGAGGGCGTTTCCATGAAAAGTGAAGCAAATTAGAATTTTTCAGAACTGAATTTTTGTCAGGAAACAGGTGTATTAGTAGTAATTATCTATAGATCAACAGACCAACCTCTTGTTGATATTTTAGAAGAACATATATGTTTACTCCTTTGATTGAAATTTCGCGCAAATGATGAAAATTTGTTAAAATATATAATTTTTCTTGATTTAGATAAGTACCAATTTTTTTCAGGAAACAGGTGTATTAGTAGTAATTAGGGGATCCTGAATGCGAATCCGTAGAAATTTGGAGCCAATTTTGCCCATCCATCGCTGCTGGCGTGCAGTGTATGTCACGTGGGATGACTACTTTTGTGCAGTGAGTTCATTATCGAATATTTCACCAATCCTAAACATTTCATGATCCTACGTTGAAAATCACGGAAGATACTGGGGTGTTTCCATGAGAAGTGAATAAAAAAAAATATATAAATATTCTAACTCGAGATCAGTAAGAAATAAATAACATCCTAGATAGATAACTATGTTACATAATAATATGTATATTCATGACATTCAACAGATAGGACGATATTGCCAAAAATATTTCCATATTTGAATAGTTATATTCAATATGCAATAAAAAAATATAAATACTCTAACTCGAGATCAGTGAAAAATAAATAACATTCTAGATAGATAACTATGTTACATAATAATATGTATATTCACGACATTCCACAGATAGGACAATATTGCCTGAAATATTTCTATTTAAATAGTTATATTCAATATGCAATAAAACAATATAAATAAACGCGAGATCAGTGGAAAATAAACAACATTCCAGATAGATATCTAAATATGTTAGCTATGTATATTTATGACATTCAACAGATTTTATTGCCCAATAAATCCTATGTAAATAGTTATATTCAATATGCGATAAAAAATATAAATATTCTAACTCGAGATCAGTGAAAAATAAACAACATTTCTGAGCATGTAAATATTCTGATACTGTACATTTCTTCGTTTTGTCTTTCTGAATGACATACTGAAATATGTAAGTGGCAGGATCCCTAATAAGAGAGTTATAAAATATTGCTGGCCCCTGTCCGGCCCTGGACGCCCGGATTAAATATTCTGATACTGTACATTTCTTCGTTTTGTCTTTCTGAATAACATACTTAAATATGTAAGTGGCAGAATCCCTAATAAGGAAGTTATAAAATATTGCTGGCCCCTGTTCGGCCCTGGACGCCCGGATTAAATATTCTGATACTGTACATTTCTTCGTTTTGTCTTTCTGAATAACATACTGAAATATGTAAGTGGCAGGATCCCTAATAAGGAAGTTATAAAATATTGCTGGTTCCTGTCCGGCCCTGGACGCCCGGATTGAATATTCTGATACTGTACATTTCTTCGATTTGTCTCTCCGGATGACATACGGAGATATGTAAGTGGCAGGATCCCTAATAAGAAAGTTATAAAATATTGCTGGCCCCTGTCCGGCCCTGGACGCCCGGATTAAATATTCTGATCCTGTACATTTCTTCGTTTTGTTTTTCCGAATGACATACGGAGATATGTAAGTGGCAGGATCCCTAATAAGAAAGTTATAAAATATTGCTGGCCCCTGTCCGGCCCTGGACGCCCGGATTGAATATTCTGATACTGTACATTTCCTCGTTTTGTCTCTCTGAATGACATACTGAAATATGTAGGTGGCAGGATCCCTAATAAGAAAGTTATAAAATATTGCTGGCCCCTGTCCGGCCCTGGACGCCAGGATCAAATATTCTGATACTGTTCATTTCTTCGTTTTATCTTTCTGAATAACATACTGAAATATGTAAGTGGCAGGATCCCTAATAAGAAAGTTATAAAATATTGCTGGCCCCTGTCCGGCCCTGGACGCCTGGATTGAATATTCTGATACTGTACATTTCTTCGTTTTGTCTTTCCGAATGACATACGGAGATATGTAAGTGGCAGGATCTCTAATAAGAAAGTTATAAAATATTGCTTTCCCCTGTCCGGCCCTGGGCGCCCGGAATAAATATTCTGATACTGTACATTTCTTCGTTTTGTCTTTCCAAATGACATACGGAGATATGTAAGTGGCAGGATCCCTAATAAGAAAGTTATAAAATATTGCTGGCCCCTGTCCGGCCCTGGACGCCCGGATTAAATATTCTGATACTGTACATTTCCTCGTTTTGTCTTTCTGAATGACATACTGAAATATGTAAGTGGCAGGATCCCTAATAAGGAAGTTATAAATTATTGCTGGCCCCTGTCCGGCCCTGGACGCCTGGATTAAATATTCTGATACTGTACATTTCCTCGTTTTGTCTTTCTGAATGACATACTGAAATATGTAAGTGGCAGAATCCCTAATAAGAGAGTTATAAAATATTGCTGGCCCCTGTCCGGCCCTGGACGCCCGGATTAAATATTCTGATACTGTACATTTCTTAGTTTTGTCTTTCTGAATAAAAAACTAAAATATGTAAGTGGCAGGATCCCTAATAAGAAAGTTATAAAATATTGCTGGCCCCTGTCCGGCCCTGGACGCCCGGATTAAATATTCTGATACTGTAAATTTCCTCGTTTTGTCTCTCTGAATGACATACTGAAATATGTAAGTGGCAGGATCCCTAATAAGAAAGTTATAAAATATTGCTGGCCCCTGTCCGGCCCTGGACGCCAGGATTAAATATTCTGATACTGTACATTTCTTCGTTTTATCTTTCTGAATAACATACTGAAATATGTAAGTGGCAGGATCCCTAAAAAGAAAGTTATAAAATATTGCTGGCCCCTCTGTCTGGCCCTGGACGCCCGGATTAAATATTCTGATACTGTGCATTTCTTCGTTTTGTCTTTCTGAATAACATACTGAAATATGTAAGTGGCAGGATCCCTAATAAGAAAGTTATAAAATATTGCTGGCCCCTGTCCGGCCCTGCACGCCCAGATTAAATATTCTGATACTGTGCATTTCTTCGTTTTGTCTTTCTGAATAACATACTGAAATATGTAAGTGGCAGGATCCCTAATAAGAAAGTTATAAAATATTGCTGGCCCCTGTCCGGCCCTGGACGCCCGGATTAAATATTCTGATACTGTACATTTCTTCGTTTCGTCTTTTCGAATGACATACTGAAATATGTAAGTGGCAGGA
Organism: Phaedon cochleariae; assembly: GCA_918026855.4. Lineage (NCBI taxonomy): Eukaryota > Metazoa > Arthropoda > Insecta > Coleoptera > Chrysomelidae > Phaedon > Phaedon cochleariae. The sequence goes on from OU896707.1 coordinate 46,259,010, forward strand.
TCCCTAATAAGGGAGTTATAAATTATTGCTGGCCCCTGTCCGGCCCTGGACGCCCGGATTAAATATTCTGATACTGTACATTTCTTCGTTTTGTCTTTCCGGCCCTGGACGCCCGGATTAAATATTGTGATACTGTACATTTCTTCGTTTTGTCTTTCTGAATAACATACTGAAATATGTAAGTGGCAGGATCCCTAATAAGGGAGTAATAAAATATTGCTGGCCCCTGTCCGGCCCTGGACGCCCGGATTAAATATTGTGATACTGTACATTTCTTCGTTTTGTCTTTCTGAATAACATACTGAAATATGTAAGTGGCAGGATCTCTAATAAGGAAGTTATAAAATATTGCTGGCCCCTGTCCGGCCCTGGACGCCCGGATTGAATATTCTGATACTGTACATTTCTTCTTTTTGTCTTTCCGAATGACATACGGAAATATGTGAGTGGCAGGATCCCTAATAAGAAAGTTATAAAATATTGCTGGCCCCTGTCCGGCCCTGGACGCACGGATTGAATATTCTGATACTGTACATTTCCTCGTTTCGTCTTTCTGAATGACATACTGAAATATGTATGTGGCAGGATCCCTAATAAGAGAGTTATAAAATATTGCTGGCCCCTGTCCGGCCCTGGACGCCCGGATCAAATATTCTGATACTGTACATTTCTTCGTTTTGTCTTTCTGAATAAAAAACTGAAATATGTAAGTGGCAGGATCCCTCATAAGAAAGTTATAAAATATTGCTGGCACCTGTCCGGCCCTGGACGCCCGGATTAAATATTCTGATACTGTAAATTTCCTCGTTTTGTCTTTCTGAATGACATACTGAAATATGTAAGTGGCAGGATCCCTAATAAGAAAGTTATAAAATATTGCTGGCCCCTGTCCGGCCCTGGACGCCCGGATTAAATATTCTGATACTGTACAATTCCTCGTTTTGTCTTTCTGAATGACATACTGAAATATGTTAGTGGCAGGATCCCTAATAAGAAAGTTATAAAATATTGCTGGCCCCTGTCCGGCCCTGGACGCCCGGATTAAATATTCTGATACTGTACATTTCTTCGTTCTGTCTTTCTGAATAACATACTGAAATATGTAAGTGGCAGGATCCCTAATAAGAAAGTTATAAAATATTGCTGGCCCCTGTCCGGCCCTGGACGCCCGGATTAAATATTCTGATACTGTACATTTCTTCGTTCTGTCTTTCCGAATGACATACGGAAATATGTAAGTGGCAGGATCCCTAATAAGGAAGTTATAAAATATTGCTGGCCCCTGTCCGGCCCTGGACGCCCGGATTAAATATTCTGATACTATACATTTCTTCGTTTTGTCTTTCCGAATGACATACGGAAATATGTAAGTGGCAGGATCCTAAATAAGAAAGTTATAAAATATTGCTGGCCCCTGTCCGGCCCTGGACATCTGGAAAATCTGTTTCGATTAGTACATTTCTTCCTTGAGTATCCTCAATAAACATACTGGAAAATTGTTATCGCAGAATGCGTAACGGAAAAAATAAAAAATATTGCTGAACTTTATTGCTAAAGTAACTAGGCTGTTATATTTTCGATATAGGTTGAAGTACACTCAGTGTTGAGGGTTTCACTAAGATGACTGAACTGGTTAGACGAAGTACTGAATGAAGTCAGTGATAACATTAGAGTTTATTCTACCCTCGTTAAAATTTTGTCGACGAGGATAAAATAAATGCTCATCAGAAACATCAAAGAGTTCGACCATCAGTTGGAAACGTAAAAAAATTGTATGGAAAGATAAAACCCGAATTTTCTCGTCTATGGCTTATCAAATAATTGTACAAAATGTTCGTGCAGAATGAGTAATTCTAATTTTTATAGCAGAGCACTTTCGAATATCAGTGCATACTTGTGAGTTGGTAATCAGCATTCAGCTATTGAAGAAAGTTAAAAGGGAAAATTGGATAATACTCTAGAAGAAAATCGATAAGAGATTTTGTTGAATTTGAATCTGAAAATTGAATAATAATAGTGACCAACTTATAGCTATTGAAAAGAGACATAAGAAATTTGGAAAATTTTGAATTGAAATTTGAAAATTTGTAAAAGTGCGATATATTACTCTCTAGGTTGACGAGAAAATCATTCATGTAAATATCATTGGTCCTGTTCAGTTTCATTGATATTCTGGCTGAAGGCTGAAAACGATACGAACAAATTTCTTTAGTCGAATACCAACATGATAATGCACTGATGATGACTGTATAGTCGAAAGCGATCTGCTACGAAACATTTGAATACATTATTTCGAACGAGATACAACATTTTGTATAATCATTTGTATCTACAAACCACTCAAGACGTACCTATAAAAAGACAGGAAAAATGCAGTATTTCATATTGTGATTGACAAAAATACTTTTAGAATTGCAAAAAATGTTTCTTCCTACTGGTTCGCTCAAGAAAGATTCGGATGAACTTTTTACATTGCTAAAAAATATTATGGACCAAAAATCAATAAACTTTGTGCACGCCAAGTCTTCAATTCCAGTTATCAGAATGCTGATTGCATTCGCAAGGTAATTTGATATATCATCTCTAGATGTTTCATTTGACAAAGCTCCTGAAGAAGCTATTTGTGAAGAACAATATTCATGTTAGATTTTAGGATGATTCAAGAAGACCCATTTCTGATGGTAATGGTGAAGTGGATATATAAGATTTTCAATAGAAATTTCAGAGATTGCTCGGGTCGGAGGAATGATGCGTTACCAAACTGTTATTACCAAAATCAGATGAAATTTTTGCAAGAAGGTGAGGTATATTGAGAAGGCTTGTTTGCTTGGAAAGAACATGATCAAGAAGGAGAGAAATATAGGAGGAACATTAGACACATCAATTCATTTACATTCATAACATCTGATATTACAATTTCTACATAGTTTCAAATGAAACTTAAGAAAAGAACATAATTCCGATGAGTTTAGTCAAGTATGACAAAATTTATTTTCCACAATAGAAGTTGTTTTCTTTCTCAAGTAACTAAGGTTGAATACTCAAATCTCAGGAACATTGAAGCTTCAATCCGTTTCCAACCATATTATCAAGAACATTGAAAACATCAATTCGTATCTGATATTACATGTTCACATAGTTTGGAACTCGAAAAACATATTTCCGATGGGTTTAGTTCAATATCACGCACTATATTTTCACAAGAGAAGTTGATTCAACTTGTTAGTTACTTAGGTTTATTACTAAAATTTCAGGGCGATTGGAAACATTGATTAGTTTCCAATCATATAACATCTGATATCACGTCTAAATTGTTTCGAATGAAACTGAGTGACTTTTATCAATAGATATTGAGGCGCTTCATTTTTGACAGGATAATTATTACTTATTTATTCCATTTAGTTGATGGAGACGAGCAAAATTATCGCGATAATCATCGGTTGCTATAAGCAACGTAATCAAAAAGTAGCCTTCCAATATATAGATTTATGAAATTTGCAGAGTTGAAATTATTGATCCTAGAGTCCAATATTAGGTGAAAGTTTTGAAAGATAGCTCGGATTTCTCATTCGAGATATATCAAATAGATGAAATTCGATCGAAATAAGTTTCGGGTACCTTGTCAGTGTTCAAATCCAGTCTGGTAATTGAGCTGGATAAAAACATCTCATTTAGATTGTTCATAACAGAAAGCAACAAACGGAAAAAAAATTTCACCACGATCATTATCAAAAACCATGAAACTATTTTATTGAAAATAGGAGTCGAACTATTTCCATAACGTTCGAGAAACAACACATTATTATTAGAATCCAAGTTCGTGTCTGCATCATCGATTTGAATGCTGAATTTGGAAATCATATGGGCCCGACAGTGTGAGTTCATCTATATAAAGGATATCGTGGATAGTGTTCATTCAGGATCAATTTTGTACACTTCAACTTGTTAAACGTGGAGGGTTCGCAATCCGGGATGAGACTGTTTGATGAGGAATAAGATATCTCTTGAAATCTATATATCATTATCACCCATATTCCGCAATTTCTAGTTTTGGCTATATATTTCTGTATCACTGTGTATAGACAGGTATCCATCTTGAAATATATACTCACCATATCTCCTAAATATTGAAAATTATGCATGAAAAGTAAATGGTGAAACCAACCCTTTCCACAAGCTTCTTCATGCGGAAAAATTATGTCGATATTAAGAGGTCCACTAATGTTCCTCGCTAAAGAAGTATTGAAAATAGCGATACATGTTATATAGGTAACTGCTGTCCTGCAAAATAAATTCTGCCAGTGTTAACTAGGAAGCGTGAATATAAGCAAACATAATAATCTCGAGCATGATTATGTTTTCACCGTTTTTACCTGAAATATCGGTTGACGATCATTATTCCTGCGTGCTTCAGCGAAAAATGTCCATGTTTCTGGAAACTTTCGAGTACTTGATTGGTGAGTAGCCATGAAGAAATCAGTGTGAATGTATATGCAATGAACATATCTAATATGAATAGCAGATTCCAAAGAGGCTTCACCTGCAATGACAAACGAAATATCGCGTTCGGGCTCAACTTCCGAATTTCAAGATGATATAATTCGAATTGTTCGCAATGTTCCACTGAGATATGGTGAACTGAAGGCTCTTGTTATCCAAGAATCATATTGGTATTGTTTTTCTCGATCTCGATGATTCTCACCTCTTCTACCCAGTTGGGATTTTCTATATAGTGAAAGATATAACCCATCTTCGTATGTGCAAAAAGGACCAACAGTAAGTTATAAGTCCTTATTCCCTGTATGGACTTCAGTTTTCCTGAGTCATCATTCTTCAATGGCACAACCCTCTTCTTCCAACTCTGATACAGTGAGAATTGTTCATAGAATCTGAGACTGGCTGAAAATTTATATATCTATCAATAGATTGTCTTGTTCTCAGCACAAGATCTTGTGTATCGACTTTTCATGCGATGACTCGCGATCACGAAAAAATAACAAATATTCTCCATCAACTATTTGAAATTTTTTGATAATTCATTGAGCGCTAATCTTCAATGAGTTCTGCAATTATATCTCCTGTATTCTTTCAGATTATCAATTATGTTTTGGATCCTGGTTTTATCGATCTAAAATATTTTCGAAATTGCGACGTTGCCGTTTCTATCAAGAAGTCCTAGCAACTTCATTTTTTTTAAATGGAACACCCCGTATACTAACACATTTTCAGAATTGCTTTTTCATTACAATACCCTTTTGTTAATCAATTCCTATACCTATCTCTATCGGTTTTCGAGATAAAAAATAATTTGTGTTAAATATGATCCAAAACATATCCCTAATTGAACTTATGTAAATCAGGGCTCTCGAATCATAAAGAGTTGATCTTTCAGTGGTGGTTTGAACAGGCTTGATATATTCAATTTACACCGAGAAGTCGTCTCCATGTCATACAGGGCGTACTGAAATTATTATTACATCCGTTGTTCATACAAGTGGTCAAATGTTCATTTTTTCAAATGGAACCCACTGTTTTTTTATTCAATAAATTGAAAGACGAATAAAAATGCTACAAGATGATATAGCATATCCCTATATCATCAAGTTTTCTCAATAAAGCCGCTTTTTGTGAAACATATGATTTTATGAAAAAGTTAATTTTAGATAGCCATGGAAATATCAAACTCATGACAGTTCGGTGACATTGATGAGTAATTCAGTAATTGTTATTGACAGTGTTTCAAAAACTCTCCCAGAATGAACGCAAATATCGATTATTCAAACGAAGTTCTTATGAGGTTGTTCATTATACACGGACAATGTGATCAAATCATTGCCAGAACTTGCAGAAAATTCAACCAAATGCATCCTGAATTGACAACAATGAACAAGAGGAAGTTTGTAAGATTACAAAATAATTTCATCAACTATGGCTCAAAGTTTCCAACAACTCTATCAAAAATCAGCTTATCTAGCCTATCTAGGTGAAAAGCTAGATTCACTGTGAAAGTACAGAAAATAACAGGATTAGGAGGAACGAAAGTAACAAAAGTATAAACAAAATATCACATTTTCACAATAAATGCTAGAAATGTTGTCCATTACATTCTAATCATTTCAAAATATGCTTTTGTACGCGACTCGTGGTTGCCTTTTGAATTTCATGAGGATCCTAATCTTCAATACACCGCACTATTCGCCGGCGCAGTTCTTCTTTGGTAGGCACTGGCCCAGATAGCACACACTCGCCTAAGGTCATCCTCAATATGTCGCCAAACGCCTGGAGAGGACGTTCTATTTTCTACAACCTAAGAACATCATCAGGCGTAAATTTAGCGCTGTAATTGTCCTAAATGAGTTCTTTCAGTGACAGCCTGAGAATGTAAAGAATTTCGTGCCTACGGACGTCTTCAGATGACATTTAATGAAATAACGTGTCATCGAAGACAAAAGGAAGAAAAAGAAGAACTAGAATTGAGGTTATGTCTCATGATAGTCATGATTTGTTCAAGATACATCATAATATATTAATGATTATATTAAAATTATTATAGTATTCATTGAATTCCTTCATCAAATTTCTATTTCACAAAATGATTGCGAGAAGAACTTAATGCACAGAATTAAAAGATAACAATAACAAAAGGATGATAATCTCTGTTGATGACATTTCTCTCAGGTAGCAAGAAACAATGGTGAGTAAATACTAAACAGAATCATTGATAGTATCGTACATGAAATATTGATACATTCATATACATTATTTATTGTTTCAGGAGGTTATTGAGAACACAAACTTGATGATATCACCATAGCAAACATGTTTTATTCCAAGATAGCTTTGCTTCTTCGGAATCTATAAAATATTGTATGGAAGCTTGAACTATGAATTCAATAAAGGTAGGTACCTGAATCAAATCATTGATATAGTAGGTACTGGACATGAAATGTTAATAGGTTAATTACGAGTTAATTATTTGTTTTAGATGAAGTTATTGAGAACACAAGATTGATGATGTCATCAGAGCAGAGATGTTTCATTCCAAGATATTTTGGCTCCTTCGAAATCTATGTGAGATTGCATATGCATGTTTGCAATTTCAGTATAGTCAATAAAGGTAGGTACCTAAATCAAATCATTGATATAGTAGGGACTGAAACATGAAATATTAATAGGTACATTATTTGTTTCAGGAGGTTATTGATAACACAAAATGATGATATCATCAGAGCAGAGATATTTTATTCCAAGATATTTTGGCTTCTTTGGAAATTATGAAAGATTGTACATATGCAGACTTGAACTTTCAGTAGATTCAATAATGGTTGGTACCTATAACTACATAAATCATATCATTGATAGTAAGTACTGGACATGAAATATATTAATACATTGTTTGTTTCAGAAGGTTATTATGCAAAACATAAACCTGATGATATTTTCATTCCAAGATTGCTTCTTCAGAATCTATAAAATATTGCATGAAGGCTTCAACTTCCAGTTGATTATTCTGCATCAGGAATGTCCAGAGTTCAGAAATCAAAAACAACATGGAGAAATATAACTATCAATAGGCAATAACTTCTAGTAGTGCTCAACAAGAAGCTGAAATACATTTCTTTGGAGAGGAAATTGAAATTTTTCAGAATAAGTTATAAATAATAGAATGTAAGTTTTTCATTTGGTTTTTCATTTGAACCTATTATAAATAGAGGAAAATTTTGCAAATATCATGAGATCCATATTATTTTGAAGAAATCATCATTTGCATAATACAAGGTGAGTCAATATTGTGTTATCCTTGTATATTAGCCAAACCATCAGATAAATAGAGAAAATTCAAGTACAACATTAATAGGGTTTCATGAGAACTTTCACATTAAATTGTTTTCATCTATATCTATAGGGTGTTCGAATTCCAAGATATATTGACTGATGATTGTTTTTTTCCAAATGGGACACCCTGTATACTATTGCATTTTTAGGTTCTCCCTGAAGAGCTGATTCCATCAATGCATCACACTTGGGGTCTAGCGGGAATGATTACAGAGATATAGGGTGTTCAAAAACCAGGTTTTTTCAATTTTAGGATTTTTTTTGTGGAAACTATTTAATATTGGTCAAAACGGCTCACATATCCTTATAAACTTTCGATTTACTATCTACTGACATTCAATCGAAACAAATAGAGGGTGGGTTAACATTCAGAATACTGATCAGCTTATTGTATCTGTTCCAAATAAATATCAGTAGATAGCTTATCAAAAGTTATGGCAGGAACATGTGAGCCGTTTTGACCATTAATGAATAGTTTCCACACAAAAAATCCTTCATTTGAAGAATCTCAATTGTCAACACCCTATATCTCTGTAATAATTCCCACTAGACACCAAGTGTGATGCATTGATGGAATCAACTCTGCAGGGAAAACTCAAAAATGCAATAATATACAAGGTGTTCTATTTAAAAAAACCAATCATCAAACGATATCTTGGAATTCGAACACCCTATAGATATAAAAACAACTCTAGGTGATTGTTTTTATGAAACCCTATTACTGTTGTACTTGAATTTTCATTTTATATATCTGACGGTTTGGCTAATATCGAAGGAGAACACACTATAGTGACTCATTCTGTATACGAATAATATATTCTCCCATAAATCTTGAACCTCCTTGAAACATCATCAAAAACCGCCTCAAGTTGTTACCATGATGTCCTGAGGTTGTCTCAAAAGATCTTATAGGGATGTTCTGAGACGTTATTAGTATGTAGAGAATGGTAACAGGAGGACGTCTTGAGAATGTCCTCAGGCTCGCTCTCGACGTCCTGAGGACATGATTGTGAACGCCTCAGAAGGGCCTCAAAAGGAATTTGTGCTATCTGGGGGAGTACTACACCCTTTCTTTTGAAACACCCCATAAAAAACGTACCACGTACCACGTACCTAAACGGCCAAACCAACGATCCTCAAACATTTCGTAAAGTTTCCTGGAAACTTCCTGAGTTGAATGAGCTGGCGCCACGTCCAGTTGAAACCATGAATTCCTATATTCAATTCAATTCAATTCATTTATTCACCATATTGGTCACCTTTACAGGACATTGGGTTTGCCATAAAAAATCTTTAAAATTACACATACATGACACAAGACAACACACAACTACAACTAATAATGATATGTACTACCTAATCCTAACTACAGATATAAAAATAAAATTATTGATAAAATGTATAAAAATTATATCTAGAAGGAGTGACTAAAGAATTCATCTAGCCCATAAAATATGTTTTTTATAAGTATTCTCCTGAGCTCTCTTTTGAATTTGTAAATGCTGTCAATTTGTCTTACATTCATGGGTAAGTGATTATAAATCCTTAGTGGCATTATGTAACAGCTATTATTAGTCATGGTTAACCTATGCTGGGGAATAACCAGTTTGTCGGAGTCTCTCAAAGACTATTTTTGCATATTGCCAACAGTCTGAAAATTTCCAATATGTTTTTTGACATAAACTGCACACTAATAATACATAAATTGAAGTCATAGTCAACAGTTGTAGCTCCTGGAACAACGGCCGACATGACTGATGAGGGGGTTTACCAACTATACTCCTGACAATTTTTTTTGTGCCAGTAAAATATCTTTAACTCTAATGCAGTTACCCCACACCACCACTGCGTAACTTAAAAGAGGATAAACATAGGCATAATAGTAAGATATTAGGATATGTCTATCGACACAGCTTCCAGAGTTTCCAAATGACAAAGTTGTGGTAGCAAAGCTTCTTCAGAATAAAATCGATATGTGAAGACCATGACAACTTCTCATCAATATTGATTCCAAGGAATTTGGTAGTTGATAGCTGTTTGATTGTATGTTTATTTTCATGAACATAGAGGGACTGATCATTGTCTCTAGTACTAGAAACCATCATCACTGTTTTCGACAAATTGAGAACTAGGTTATTTCGAGTGCTGTATTCAAAAGCCTGTCTAGCACATTCCCCCACACTGGACCTGAGGTTGGTCATACAGTCAGAGGTCAATAAGGTGGACATATCATCCGCAAATAGGACAGAGGACCCTATATTGACCTTCGTAAGAATATCAGCAATGAAGGTGATAAAAAGAGAAGGGCCTAGCACACCCCCTTGAGGAACACCCCTGGCCACATCACGGGATGCAGGAATATACTTGGCACCTCCAGACTTGAGTATAACTTGTTGCGATCGTCCAGACAAATAGAATGAGAGCCAACAACCAGGTATCCCCCTGACACCATAGTTATACAGCTTGTTTATCAATATATTATGATCGACCAAGTCAAATGCACGACTGTAATCAAAGAATAGGCCTGCTGAGCAATTTTTTTCATCAACACTCTGAACAGCTTTTAGGAGGAATGAGATTATGGCACCTTGGGTATTACGGCCCTTTCTAAAACCATACTGAACATTGGGCAGTACATCGTTAGAGGTTATAAAACTCATAAATCGACTATAGTAGCCTTTTCATATAATTTTGAAAAACCACTTAATAAAGAAATACCCCTGTAGCTGTCAATACTATATATATAGAGGTGCAATAAACATCTGAAATCTGAATTGGCATTTAGCTGCAATAATACAGTATACGTGGGTGATGCCCCCACATTTCAATAACATCATTATTTTCTCAGCATTTTATTCATTGTTACTACCCATGGATGAGTTAAGTAATGATGAGCATGCCTTTTCAATAGATTCGCAAAAAACTTCCGAAGTCGGTCGAAATGCGATAGAATGTTTTTTTATATGAAGTAGGTACCTACTAACATTATTTTGGCTCACCTCTTCAGCCCTATCATTCACGACATGACGTTTCGGATTATATCAGTATCTACTTCCCATTTCCGATATCATGAGCCATAACTGTTGATAAGAAAAGTCTGCATGGGAGATTGTGCAAGTTTTGGTTATCATTGGTTGAAAGTGCAAGTCACTTCGTCGAATTTTCGGTCGAAACGCGGAAATAGATCGGTGGACACTTTGCCGAAAGTGGTTATCAGGCCAAAATACGCCTGTGGACAAGTTGCCGATAGTGGCTATTTGAACATTTCGCCGTAAGTGGTAACAACGACGTAACAGCTATTCGGACCTCCGCCAGAAATGTTTATTATGCCGAAGCAAGTATTCGGACATTTTCCTGAAGGTTGTGAAATAATCGAAATAACCCTTAGGATTTTGTTCTCGCTTCGTATTCGATAAGTATTTTCTTTGAAAATTCTTTGGGATAAAAAGGAACACTGAATACCCCTTAAACAATCTGATCTTACTCGTTCTTCTTCCTAGGAAGCATGATTTCCGAAAAATAAACTTTCTGCAAGAAAGAGAAGACTACTTTTTCAACCCCTAACTTGTGACTGAACCCTTTGAGAGAAACAAGATGGAATTCTTAAAATTTTTATACATGAATATAATTATATAAATTAATGTATAATCACATGAAAATGATTCGGAATATTTTCATAAGGTTTGTACTATTTTATCTTGATTCTCTCAAAAATTTCATTCACGAGCAGATAATGCGTTCAATCTTTCATTGAATTTATATCTTGGATACGGAGTAAGAAATGAGAAAAATCCACGGATGAACCATGAACCTGGAATCTCAAAACGGAGAGATTCTAGAAAAGTTTCGTGAAGTGACTGTCAGCTTGCAAGATAGACTGTTCCAGCTTGCCAAGTCTCATCCATTGCACTAGGCTAGCTGATTCACAAAGAGTACCTCCATATATGATAAAAATCAGAGCCCGGAGGGAACAGAAGAATATCTCGCCTGTAGACCCATCTAGTGGCTTGAATGCAAACGTGTATCGATTCAAAAATCATACTTTGCTAGTAAGTCCTGTATAACCTCTTACGTCCATGCTCACAGAAATACACCTCGTCAATAGGTGCGTTTTAATTGTTCCATTCTGGTATCAGTGGTGGGACCAAACAGGGCCTACTCTATCTTACCGGGCCGGAGCATCGCTTTCGTGACGTCACACTAGTAGGGACAAAATCAACGCAGTGGAAATTGTCTTTCCCGTTTTATTGATTCACCTCGGGAAAACGGTCACAGTTAGCGAAAAATATCATGAGGTCAAATATGTACAGAAAAGAATTTTCCAGAAGATAAATCAGATTCCACTGATTTACGATCATTAATTTCAGAAATATGACATATCAAAATTAATTGACGCCATTCAGAATTGTCCTTTTTCAAACAGCTACCAAAATTCCAATATCCAATTCACAGAAATGATTCAATCATGAAAAGATTTCGCATAGTATCTAGATTGACTGAGTATTTTTTCAAATTCCCAAGAGCCTACAACAAACCGATATTTCAATTCAAGTAGAACGATGATTCAGGTGTTCATTACAGAATAGTTCAAAAAGTTCGGACGCCTCCCATGCTAATCCTATCAACTATGGATATATGATGTCACTGACTTTTTTGTAGGAAATTTGATTGCCTACAAATCGGTATAATACACATCCACTTTATATCGAAGGGTTTCAGCAGCGTTTATCTCTAAAGATGATCAGGACGCACTTTGATGACGTTAGAAATCCTATCACTCGAGTGTGTTATTACACAAAAACGCCTATTCGGTATTAATTATTTTCTGCTGAAGAGTATATATTTGAATGATAACGTTCAATTCATGAAAAAAAATTCATTTGAATATATTTGCAAACTATCAAAATTAAAAAGAACAAAATATGTGGAGTTCATATGAACACAACCTAACAAAAATAATTGAAAAAATATGTACCTCAACAATGAGAGAAATAAAAATGAATATAACTACTGAATAACAAAATACCCAGAACAACGATATATAAATGAATAAGGAAAAAATGAAAAAAAAAAACGTTGCATCCTTATACACAAACAAAACCAAACAAATAAACTGTAAAAATGATCAACATAACAAAATAAAAAAAATTGATAGATATCACAAAATGAAATTCACTAATAACAAAAAATATATAAATACATCATCTTAATCACAAACTAAAAATTGAAATCTGAACTATATCTCTCCATATCATTTGCAATGGTTTTAGAGAATGTTCTGCTGATTCCATCAAAAGACCCACAACTGCAACATTGATTCTCGGAATAATTGAGAAGGAAATTGATTTAAATTTTTACTGAATTCTCCAAAACTTCATGTTGTGACTTACATTGTAGAAATAGCGTTTCGAATTTTTCAGACACCAATATCAGTTGGTCTGAACCATACGCTATTTAGAAATAAAATGAGTAATAAAAAGTATATCGCCCTTTACCAGTCCAAGGAATTACATCGAAATTTGGGTAGGTAGGTATAAGGGCCCATTTTTTACGCGCTCTTTATATTTAATTTCTTTCGGACTCATTGTAGGTAACTCTACAATGTTTTCACTATTCAATTGATTCATTATCTTTGTTTGATATATTGAGTTAGTTCCATCTTATTCCAATTCCAAATTTGCAAAAAATAGTATTCTGTAGTACAATGTCCTGATTTTCAATAAAATGGAATTTCGTTACAACGCCATAACTCGGTATTGATTCATCCTATTGGATTCATTTTTTCACCAAAAGTTGAGGAATTTGTTGGGAATCATTTCGTCTCGATTGAGTGTGCTTCTAAAATTTATAGTAAATGAGCTATAGCCTATCAATTACGAACGCATCAGTACGGACTGATGTGAAATCTCAACCTACTAGTGTGACGTCAGCGTCGAGAGAGAGGGGATAGACTACGGCCCTGGACCAAACCGACGTTTACAAATAAAATGGGAAGCTTCATGAACTTGCAATCCGTCCATGAGATGAATTCACATATTATAGATGAAATTTCAATAGAGTTGAGAATCAAGAAAATGAATTAAGGCATATTTGGAGCAAAGATTGTGGTGATGATGAAGAAAGTTCTCTGAGATCAAGAAAATACATTTTATCTGAAAATGAAGATATGAAACATGTCCTACTCGAAAGAATCATAAAAATTTCTTCTTAAATATCTCCTACTCAAGTCATTCAAGTCATTCCTTGTAGTGAGACGGAATGAATAGAAGCAACCGGAATCGGTGCTGGAATCGGATAAATAAAACGCAACTAATATTCTGTAGACTGCTATCTAAGCACCTGAAAAATCCAAATAGTATATTGTATAACGAGCATTTCTTCGTCTTGTAGCCATCTGATTTCCTCCCAAGTGATGCTCATCTATCAGACAGAGCTGTCATTGCTTGAAATTTGATATTTCATGAGCGATAAGATTTTTTTGGAATGATAACACAATGAAGTCATTGTGATATCAGTTACGGAAAGAAAGTTGTTGACATACAACAGTACCTCATCGATGTATCGAATACTGAAAAACAAAAAGAATTTTGTGTTATAGCCGTAGAAAAAGTGGTTCAATGTTTCACTAACAAAGAGTTAATTCGGCAATTTCACTTTTTTCGATAAAATGTACGAACAGCTTGTTGAACATCATGACCATTTTCGGCAAAGTTTTCAAATAGCTGTCGATATATCCGATTTGGTACTGCGTATTCGTTTTCCGTCATCTCCATGCGCACTTCAGCAGCAGAATTTTCTGGTCTCTTTGTGGTTGTAGGCAACAGCGTATCACCTCTTGCATATACCATGCAAATCGCGGGGTAGAGTGATTATTTTGAGACACATTGGGTGAAAGATGTAATTGGTTTAGGATTTTGAGGTAACTAATTCCTAATCAGCGTTTCTTGGCATATTGACCAAAATTCGGCGACTTGTCCATTCGGCAATGTATCCGGATTTCGATTATAATCCAAATTTTACCACTCACCGTTTTCTATTTTTCTCCTTCTGATATCTTCATATGTAGCGATCAATATGAAAATTCCATATAGTATTGCCATGACTCTGGAAAGAATAAGAAAATATTTTTGAGGGATGAATTTGAGGAGAGTGTCAACAATAATTCAGAAGACAGCTCTGAAGTCCATTGACTATTTTCTGGATATGTTCATAAAAGTGGATAGGGAAGTTTCATATTCCTCCCCATTTCTATAGAAACTAAGAAAACTCATATTTCCTGATATTACGTGACATAAATTGATTCTTCTGAATACAATTAAATTATTCTGATTGTTGAAAACCATTTTGTAATGTATGTCGATTATGATATCAAATCAGCCAAAGTATATCTTTGAGACGTATTATTATCCACTACGTAATTACTTACGACGTACATTTTAGGTCTCAGAGATGTACATCTGACGTCTCAGAGACGTGGATTTTTCAATGGAATATGCGTCTTCAAGACATTTCTATTTGTTAGGGACTGAACCAGTGGAGAGGACCCACCCATACCCACTGTGCATTTCTTCATCTCTACATTGATCTCTATAAACCTTGTCGATTATGCTGATCAATAGGTCTGATCCTTGATACGGTTTTGTTCATCTACTAGTACTAGCAGTGCTATTCAAGAAGATATTATGGTGTTACTATTCCAGGACATTTGCTTCAAAAATTTCAGGTATGTTTTTGAATTTGGTTTTCTCAATTGTCCAAGTAAGTACCAGTAATGTTTCTGTTAATTGAGTGGCGCCATCTGAACTTGGAATTGAATTATCTGCAACTATTTCGAATCCATTTATCTGCTCTCTGGCGAAGAGCTGCCGTTCGTGTGTGTGACTCATTTTTTAAAATTCAGTTTCAATTGAAATTATTCAATATCAGGAAAGAAGGCCAAACGATCATTCAAACTCTGATTTTTAACAAAATGATCACTTATACAGGGCATTTCGTAATATGTGGAACTCACTTTGAAAGGTTAACTGAGTGTCTCAAGAAAATAATGGCGTTTTCATAAACGAAAGTGATAAAAGGCTTCGTTTGCGAAATACAGGGTGTTGGAGTTGAAAATATTCATTGATTTTTTTCGTGTCCATCCAGTATGGCTTTACATGGTGGCAAAATCCAGTCGTTCATGTGACCAGCATAGTGCCACGATAGAATGATATATATTATGGTCAAATATGTCTTGAATGGACTATCCGACATCGTCGGACATCTACATCAAATTTAGGAGTTGAATTTGGTTATTCGGTTCATCTCGAAAACAATGTATCTTCACGAGTTTCAACATTTGGTGCTTCCTTCCACAAAATCGCTTCCTCTTCCATTAATTAGAATAAAATTCCGAAAAGTTTCATTGCCAATTTCTTTTTTGAAAAATCACACATCAATACCCCTTAACGGTGTCAGTAGGAGTCAGATTGACTGATTAATGCTACCAATTCTATCATTCTCATCAGGTACCAAAATATGTACCAGAATATCAAGAATTTATGTTTAGCGGTTACCTAGAAATTCGATGAAACACCCTGTATTTCGCAAACGAAGCCTTCTTCTCATTTGTTCTAAGAAACTCTTTCATTTTTTCGAGACGCCCTATCACCTCTCGAAGCGCCACATATTGCTAATCACCCTGTATATGGTTTCATGTGAAACCTTCATCAAGCAATATAGGTAATCCATAATTGGTCATTATTCCTATCGATTTCTAGTGATCCCAATTTGTACAAGGGAAACCACTTAATCTCAAACAGACCCACACTGAGGAAAAGGTATTGTTATGATGAATAAATAGATTTGTTCGAGTATGCTTCGTTGAATGAACGCCATAATCTTGTCATCAATTCACCTTCTTAAATACAACCATTCAACTTGTAAATGAATCGTTGACCGAAAACAAAGGAGCTAATTCTCTCAATATTAACATATGTTTTTAGGAGTAACTTCCATGAGTTTGTCACGAACCTGTTCGTTATATCCAAACTTTCTGAAATCGTACTCCCGAATTACCATTTATTAACAGGTAACAAATTTTCTCCACAGTTTGATTACTCAGAGAATGAGAAATGGTTCTTGGGAGAAACAAATTATTTGTTATAAAATTATTGAATTTCTCATAACGTAGTGATATTCTCTTCAGCGCATGCTCGAGGTTGAAATGCAGTAGGTAGTCATAGTCAACATGTTATATAGACTGCGAAGGACGCCAAGAGTAATCTAATAATCAAATATTAATTGATGAGACAAAAAAGTGTGGTGTGTACTGTTGAATGTGAATTTGAGTTTCATCGGTTCGTGCTGAAGCATATATTACACGAAGTGGCTGGTGAGTTTTTATCAAATATTGTTCTTTGTTCAATTTCTAAAACTCAATAGCGAGTCTGCATGATGAATAAATCATACTAGCATTCATTTCTCCATCAAGTGTTATTATTAATTCAATTCCTATATATTTCTTATCGTCTGACTACAATTCTTACCGATTTGATAACTAGTAAGCATGATGATACATTTTTTCTGAAGCTTGTTCTATAGACTTCTTGAAAATTTTGTTGGAAGATTCCGCAAGGTAAATTTTCCTGTACATAGGATGATTATTGTACAGATTAATTATGACGAGATGACAGGTGCGAAGTCATATAAGTGAATGGTTTTATGATAATGAATGCAAATCCACAAAATCCTTGTTTGAAGAAACAAGGCTTGAATATGAAATTGATTAAATAGCAACTAATATTTGTTAATAGTTAACATGCATAAACTATTTCATCTTGCGGAATCTTTCAACAAAATTTCCGAAACCCCACCCTCCCAGTGTTCCCTCCATCTTGGGAGTCTATAGAACAAGCTTTAGAGAAAATATATCAGCATGCCTTATAGTTATCAAATTGGTGAGAATTGGAGTCAGACGTAAGAAATATATAGGAATTCAACTAGTAATAACACTTCATGGAGAAATAAATGCTAGTATGATTTATTCACCATGCAGACTCGCTATTGAGTCTTAGAAATTGAAGAACAATATGATAGAAACTCACCAGCCACTTCGTGTAATACCTATGCTCCAGCACAAACTGATAAAACTCAAATTCACATTCAACAGTACACACCACAATTTTCTGTGTTAGCAATTGATATTTGATTATTGGGCCACTCCATGCGTCCTTTGTATGTTGACTGCGACTACCTACTGCATTCCAACCTCGAGCGTGCGCCGAAGAGAATATCACTACGTCATGGAATGGTCAATAAAGTAGTGGTCGCGTTACTCCAGTCCAGCCCCTCCCCTCCACTTTTCTCCAAACCACGTGACTCGGCCGACCAATCACAGGCCGGCCTGACTCGGCTAGCTACTCGCGGCCCAGCGAACGGGTCGTCATCATCGGTTGGACTGCGATAGATTCGTTCTAGAGATAACGGCGCGCATTTTATTCCATTTTTCAACAACGGTTATATACAGGGTGTTTGAGTTGGGTAATAGTTGGGAAAAAAAATATAGGGTGAACCCAAAAAAAAAGGCGTTATACCTCTCCGACCTACATATAAAAGGCTACCCGCTATAACATGATATATACAGGGCGTCAACGGCTATATACAGGGTACTTGAGTTGGGTAATAGTTGGGAAAAAAATATAGGGTGAACCCAAAAGGCGTTATACCTCTCCGACCTACATATAAAGGCTACCCGCTATAACATGATATATACAGGACGTTTGAGTTGGATAGCAATCAAAGAAAAAATATACTGGACGCCTCACCCACTTTTGCGGGATTAGACAGCTGACGTATTACATTTGACAGTTAACAAAGGATTGATGACACGACGTGACTAGATGACCTGCAAGTACCGCTACCTAATAATTTAATATACTGGATGTTTGAATTAGCGATAGCGATAAGAAATAGGGCGTCTCACAGGTACACTCAGCAAAACATACGTATGATAGAGTATCCGTTTGATATACAGCAATAATAGCAATACAAACTCACATAGGGCACTCATGACCTGACGTATGACATATGACAGATGACAACCAATTTTAATCAAAATGGCTATTGAAACAAAATGGCGATCGAATCAAAATAGCACAGATATCACGCGAAACTTTTGGTCTATGATTCATCGCTTCACCGGTAAATTTCAAGTCCTTTTTCCCTAGACTCTACTGAAATTACACGATGCACGGCGGAAAGCCCCATAAGAGCCCATGTAGAGTAAATCAGATTATTCCCTAGATCTAGAGGTACTTTTTTGAATGTGAATAACAAAATGCGTCAATAACAGGGTCGATATGTAGGGTGTTTGAGTTATAGATACAGGAGGACTCGCGGGTAGACTTTCCATACAGCTGGAATGGTGTAAAGATATTGCAAGAAATACCTAGTTGAAGCCGAGGTTGAAGCCTATAGCGAAATACCGCGAACATACCAATACTAGACAAAACTCTTTGAGGTTATGTCACGCTTCAGAAATCCGGTATAAAGCTATTATACAGGGTATTACACATTCTATATTGATGGCAAACAAAAAAAAATACCTTGTATAACAACGAAATCTCATCAACAAAAATACACCTGTATAACAACCAAATCTCGTCGCGAAGATGGTACAACTCGTACAGCATATATAATTATATATACCAATGATCTCACGATATCTGCCATGTTTATATGTTAATGTCTACATATCTTTCGATAATCGTGTTCAAAGAAATAAGATATTGTACACTGAAATATTGACGTACTCAAGAAAATGATGGCTATACTCACGAAAACCAACTACATTGCACTACCTACCTAATTTGCTCTTCAAACAACCCACCCTTCACATTTCATCAAGCTGTCTTAGCCTCCGCATACTTTCACAGGTAGCAGCACACTTCAGTGAGACTCGTAGGCTTCTCGTACAGACAGCAACACACCTCATTGCCCTTCTATTCTTTTATTCCCCTTCTTGTTATTTCAATGGTGTCGTGGCCCTCTTCTGTTGTACGGTGCTGGTTGGAAGTAACTGAAAGTGGTGAAACTGAAACATAATGTGAGTTGCAAGTGTTGTACAAATTCTCGCGAATCAAATAGGCCATCATTTTGAAAGAGGTGTGCGCATGCGTCACAAAAAAAAAACGTCACTCTATATGAGTGACAGGGCTAAGTGGTAGTATGACAGGCGTCAATGGCGGTGTGAATGGCAGTGTGGTGGTGCGAATGGCAGTGTGGCGGTGTGAATGGCGGTGTGAATAGCGTAGTGGCGGTGTGAATGGCGGTGTGACGGTGGGAATGGCGGTGGGACTGTGTGAATGGCGGTGTGAATGGTAGTGTGGAGGTGTGCATGGCTGTGTGAATGGCGGTGTGAATGGTGTGACGGTATGGTCAGTGTCGGGTTTATAAAGATGTCAGTTGTTGTCCTGACTTCATACTGTTAACATCATAGTAGGAAGAAAAATATATTACGTCTTGAGATGTTTGCTTGTCAGCAATGCAGCAAGAAATTCAAGTGGGCCTATGGATTGAAGCGGCATATGGATAGTCATGACGAAAAAGTTTTCAATTGTCATTATTGTGTGGACAAATTCACAAGATTGGATAGCATGAAAAAACATTTGGCGAGAAAGCACAAAGGGAACGACCTGGTTAATCCCCAAAACGAATCGATCACCACTGATCAACGAAATGAGTCGAACTCCATTGATAGTGATCACCAATTATTGTCCCAAAGCCAGTCGAATTCTGAGATTGGTCAGCAGTTGAGTCAAAATGATGCTATCACAGATGATCCTTGTGAGAATGAAATCGAAGATAGACATAAAAAAATTGTGGACTCAGCTGAAATTGTGAGAAATAAATATTTGGCGCTTGAACAACTGGCTGACGTTAAAGTACCTATGAAGCCTTCAAATTCAACATGTCTGAAGATGATCAAGCCGAGTAAGGAATCGCGTCCTGTCAAGTATTCATCTCACATTCAGAATGGCCATAAAAGTACTCGGTATTCACCAAGAGATGACAGCAGCTTCGACATTCTGAGGAGAGGTGGAATAATAAGAGGAGGAAGCTCCAGGAAAGCAGATGAAATAAAATTAGAGCATAGATTGTGTAGAGGTCTTTTGGTATTTTAGTTGAAATAAATAGTATTTCTTTGAATCTCGTTTAATTTTTATTAATACTGAACTGAAACATGAAATGGGTACTCAGCAAAGTGTCTGAGGCCTGATAGCATCTAGCAATTGTTGACATCTAATAACAAAATTGATGTCACGATGACAATATTGGTGATCATTATCCTAATAAAAAAATTCCCCTCTGGGTCATTAAATTGACACCTATATTCTCAACATATAGAGCAAAACCATGCGCATACTTACTTGAGCAATGATTTTCAACGACGTTTGCTTGTCTTCTGTTTTACGATCAATTGTGCATAAATATGACATGGTTGGCTACTGCTGGGTTGCTGTTCTCTCATCATCATCATGCATCCGATACTTCAACAGCTGGTCTTCCGTTTCACCAATGAGATGTAATCTGAAACTGCAGTAGAGCATGAGACGCAAGGTCTCAGTATGTGTACAAATAAAGTTCATTATAATATGAAAATATTTCAAGGTTTAGATGGAAAAATCCGCCACTGGGGTTGGGACCCAGTCTTGGACAGCTCTTTTCATCCTCCACTAAAACCCCCACTGCTTCAATCTCGGATGAATGAAGAGCAAACCCACCGTTAAGCCTTTTGAAAATATTTCCACAATAATGATATTATTCAGATCATATATGTATGTATAAATGGAAAACTAGTTGGTTTTGCGAAAATGCAACAAAAAAAAAAAGTAGAGGATTGAGCCTCAAATGCCAAAATGGGATATTTTCAGGCAGATTTCAATAGCAGAGCTCAAAGGTGTTGGAGGAATCAACAATTAGAGTTGTTATTTTTCTAGTTGTGAAAAATGTCGCTGTTTGCCGACTTGGTGAAGAACATCGTTTCAATACTGGGCTTTGTTACATCAAATCATGATGATCAAGAGATAAGAAGAGGTCTTCGCGAATGTCAGAAGGGGATTAAGCGAATAAAAAAAAAATGCGATGAGATATGCGAAGAACTAAGGAGAGAAGCCTGTCTCCGGAATATCAGAAGTTTGCGGAATCAATTGAAACTGCTTCAAAAGAAGGGGGGCTGGAATTACGACGAGGAAGGAGACTGCTAAACATCGAGTTCGCTGGGAAGATTCTCTGTCTGCTTTCCAGAGTCGAATTCGGACTGGAGTAATCTCGAACATAAAGCATAAGGATCCTGCAGCCTTTTTGACTGATTGCAGAGCTCTATTCCGGTTACGTATTCAGAATGCTCTCAAGAAAGATGCTGCAATCAAGGTGAATACTGTTTTCTGCGGGGAGTTTGAGTTGGTGAAGGGGAGATAGTGTACCCCTACATCGAGTTGAATACCCCCGATTGAGGACTCTAGCCACGAACGTTTTCGAGAAAGATTTGAGGAAATTGGCAAATAATGCTGTGTTTGGGAAGCCGATGGAAAATTATCAGGAATCATAGAACTGTCAAATTAGTCCGAATGTATGAAGGCCGCTATTATAACAAAAAAATTTTATTTCAAGTCCCCGATTCCAACAACGAACAGTTTTCGATGACAATTTGGAGGCGATAGAGTTGAAAAAGGTTGAGTTAATTTTCAATAAACCACTCTACGTTGGTATGTGTATCCTTGACTTGTCTAAAATCGTTGCTGAAAATTATGTTTTCGATTTCTCTCGAGAAATCATAGATTATTGTATTTAGGATGCGGATATACTGACCAAGCGTATTTAGAATGGTTTTACAAAATAAAACAAAAAGTAGAGGATTGAGTCTCAAAGGCCAAAAATGGAAAAGACAGCTTACAATAGCCGAGCTCAAAGGCGTTGAAACATGGTTTAGGGCTGAAACAAATACATCTGGAGACTGGTCTGGTCGCAGAATAGTAGAAATATAACTGTCACATTTTTCTCCCGAGCCGTCACAAAAACGGAAATGGAACAGAGCGAGAAAAACAGCAACTAATAATACCAGCTGGGCTGGTGGCCGTGAGCGTAGAGTCGCTGGCTGTTGCCCAGGCGGTCCGGGTTCGATCCCCGGCGCGAGCACTGAATTAATTTTCGGTAGTTTCGTTGGGCGGGAGGAGATAGGTGGCCAACCCAACATTCTTGGTACCTAGATATCAATCCTTTGGACTGTCCACGGTTACCAGCCGAGTAGTGCTTCGGATGACACTTAAAAAGCTGAGGTCCCCGTCTTCTTAACTCACACAAGTCTCTGACTTTCGAGGGCTGCTTTGCAACTAAGCTGGCGGTTAAAAACACTTTTTTTTTTTTTTTAAACACACACTTTTAACACTAAAAGAAAAATGCCGGTGAAAAATAACGCCAAGGCGGCTGTAAAAATAAGTAGGATCATAACAACAATGGACTTTTCACCAGGGTTGGGCTGATTTAAATCAAGTGATTTTTTTTTTGTTTAAATCACAATTTAAATCAAAATATTAATTTCGAGAACATTTATTATTTATTTGAATAATAAAAATATGAAATTGAAATAAAATAGTAAAACCCCTAAAAACGGGATATTGAAACATATACATATGTATATCTTAATCATACTATACATTATTTTATAATCATAAGTTTTCTGACATTGAAACTAACATAGAACATTTTAATTTTCATTATATTATTTAAACATAAGATCGTTCCGGAAGACATAGTACACATACCTGTTACGATGTTACCTGGACTTTATCAACTTCAAGCCACTGAACCGCTCTTGTTTGAACCACTTGGTCGTACCATTTGTTTAACCCCAAAACTCTTGATGATGTTGATCTCGGTAGTACTCCACAGCATAAACTATAAAGTCGAAAGGGAAAAGTTACCTGTTGAGGATGTCATAAAGCAAGCTGTACAATGAAAACTCAAATCGTCAAAGACACGAGCATAATGTGCGTATTCAATAATCTCAAATGTCTATTTATAGATTTCCTTCATTTTAAGGATATCGAAACTTTGGAAATCATCGAGAAATATGTATCTAACCTGTACGGAAACGAACTGATTTTGAAAACAATAAAAAAAAAAAAAGATTGAAACGTATATATATACCTTTACTCCTCACAACAACTATCAACATAGGCTGTGGAGGGGTGTGGCACAATATTGTACTGAATACGTCCACTAGTAAATAAATAATCATCGTCCACAGTCTCAAAGATGTCTTCACACACAAAAAAATTATATCCCCAGCAAAGCACACCGTCACGGTAAAATTGAAGTTGTAACACATCACCTTCGTCATAATTGTCACCTAGGGTAACTTCATACCGGAATAACTGATTATTTATTTTGAAACTAATCAAAATATAAGAATTTATCTGTTCAACAGCGTCTAATTTAAAGTTAATATAGACAAAATTGTCTGTGAGTATATTAAATTTTACTAAGCACTCGCATTCACTCATTTTGCCAAAGTTTTCACAACAAAATATGAATGAAAACAGGGAGAGATTGAAAAACGTTTTCTCATACAATAAGCGAACGGAAACCACAAAACATGATTACTGAAAGGAAAGGCTAATTAGATGTTTTTTCCGCTCAGAAAGAAAAAGAACCGATATCGGTTTTGCTAGAAGTGCTTTTCCAGTTTTATCTGGGTATTTTCGTATTTTCTCACATAATATATCGTTCCTTATACAAAACAATCATGTTTACATGGTATATACGCTCAGTTACCACAAAATGACCTTGACACGTGTCGAAGCACTGCGTAGTTTGCATTACCTTTTTCTCCAAAATAATGGACTCGTCCAAACGTGATTAGAGCTGCTCATCCTACCCCCTCCACTCCTATTCACCGATAATGAACTCATCCTAGGTGTGGCGAATACCCTAATAGCAATGATGATCCAACTTCATTTCCTGCTCAGTCTTCGTGGTGATCGGTTGCTCTCTCACTCTCTCTCTGTGTAAGAAATAATCTGATTATCTATTTTGCTTATTTTTCAGTTTCGCAGTTTGCATACAGCTCGCTTCTTTGTTGATATTGATTTTTGAGAATTTTTGACTTTTTCGAAATTTTGGATTTGTCGATAATTTTGAGTTTTTTTTTAATTGTTGATTCTAGAAAATTTCAATCGTTACATCTCACCGCCATTACCTTCAGTTTTCTCTATATATAGTTGTGCTTGTTTTGTTATCATTCGACGATAGTGTGATTTATTTGAGTATTATATTCATAATGGAGAAATTTTTGATTGTTAAAGATGTGGTCAAGAAAAATTATCGCTTTGGCGTACAGGCTCGTACTTTAGAGTTTAATATAAAACCTATTCCTCAAGGCAAGGAACCAGTGGCCTATATCAAGGATGCAGTCACCGACATTGTCTTGAAAGGCACTGAGGGCCTGCATCCAACCGATAAGGTAGGTTTCTCGTTTTGTTCTAAAGATTTCGCGAGGGGACCAGGGTGGATAGCTTTCAAAACTGCTTCAGAGGTATCGGTGGATGATATTTTCGAAAAAATATCATCCATTTACCAATCGAACTCTTGTGGCCTGAACACTGAGACCTTTTGTCTCAGCGTAACCTCTTGTAGGTTACCTGCTGGCAAGGGAAGAGGGCGTTGCTACAACTCTTTTGACGAGGAATGTAGCAAACGTCAGGGGATTATAGCTATAAAGAATAAAGACAATTTATGTCTTCCTCGAGCACTTGTTGTAGCTCAGGCATACGCAGACAAAGACCCCAAATATAATGATGTACGTAGGAATATTAGAAAGTTGCAGAGCCAACGTGCTCTACAATTAGTGACTGATGCTGGGGTTACAATACCAACAGAAGGATGCGGAATACCTGAGCTACAACAATTCCAGCAGCATCTTCCATCCTATAAAATAACAGTATATGGATATGGGAACAAGGGTCGTGACGTCATTTTCAAGGGTGGGGATGAGGGTCTCTCGTTGAATTTACTTCACCATGAGGGCCACTATAATGTCATAACCTCACTTACTGCCGCCTTCTGCTGTCAGTTTTATTGTGAGGAATGTCACGTTCCCTATGATCATCGTGAAGCTCATCGCTGTGGTGGTACTTGTTTTTCGTGCCGAGCATCACCACCATGTTCCAAAAATAGTGTAAAAGTTGCCTGCAACTCTTGTAAAAGATCTTTTCGTGGACAGGGCTGTTTTGATAACCATATTCAGAACGGCGTTTGTAGTGAGATTAAACGTTGTGAGGAATGTTTCAAAATTGTCCCCACCAATAGAACTCACACCTGCGGAGAGATCTATTGCAAGATTTGCAACAAACACCAACCTTCTGAACATTTATGCTATATTCAGCCCGACACGAAAGTACCCAAGACTGATGATCTCTTGTTTGTCTTCTATGATCTGGAGACTCGTCAGGAGAGGGTACAAGCCGACGGATCTCTTCTTCATGAGCCCAATCTGTGTACCTTTCGTCAATGCTGTGATGTTTGCATCGATACCACACTGCAAATTTGTTCGAAATGCGGGGTTCGTTTGCAAATTCTCAAGTGTAACGACCCCATATCTCCATTTGTTCATCATGTATTGACAATAAGGAAGAAATTCAAAAATGTCATCGTCATTGCGCACAACGGCGGAAAATTTGACCACGCCTTCATTTTGAATTATATCTTGACCAAAACTACTCTGAAACCCGATCTCATTATGAGAGGTAGCGGGTTAATTTCCATGACTGTTGGAAATGTCAAGTTTTTGGACTCTCTCAATTACTTCCCAATGGCCCTGGCAAAACTGCCTAAATCTTTCGGGTTCTCTGAATTGAAGAAGGGATATTTCCCTCACCTTTTCAATCGTATGGAGAATCAGAATTACAAGGGCCCTATCCCAGCTCTACAGTTCTACACCCCTGACAATCTCACTTCAGATGCTCGCGCATCTCTCATAAAATGGCATGCTGAAAGAGTCGATGAAAACTATGTTTTCGATTTCTCTCGAGAAATCATAGACTATTGCATTTCTGATGTAGATATTCTGACCAAGGCCTGTTTGAAATTTCGACAGCTGATGCTGTCTGAAACTAATGTATGTCCGTTCACTGAAGCAGTAACGATCGCTTCGACATGCAATAAGGTTTTCCGTAGAAATTTTCTCAAACCAAACACCATAGGTATTATTCCCAAGGGTGGTTACAGACATCGTGATAATCAATCTGTGATAGCCACCCAGTGGTTACTTTGGGAGGAGAAACTACGGGATATAAAAATCCAACAGGCCTGCCGATCTTCAGAGGCCCATATCGGCAATCTCAAAGTTGATGGCTATTCGGCGGAAACAAAACAAGTTTTCGAGTTTCAAGGCTGTTTCTATCACGGTTGTCCCCGCTGCTATATTGATCAGAGAGATATCCCTCTCAGAAACTGTCCTTCCGAAACTATGAACCATCGTTATGACACGACCATTGCCAAAATCAATAAAATCAAATCCTTAGGGTATGAGGTTATTGAAAAATGGGAGTGTGATTTTCGCAGGGAACTTTCCAGCGGTGACGAACTTTGCAACTTTGTCACCAATCATCCCCTGCTTAGAAATCTACCCCTCGATCCTCGAGATGCTTTCTATGGTGGCCGAACGGGAAACATTGTCGAATATTACAAGGCCGGGGATGGTGAACAAATTAAATACGTTGACGTTTGTTCGCTCTACCCATGGGTGTGTAAATATGGTAAATTTCCTGTGGGTCATCCGAAAGTACTCGTTGGTGAGGAGGCTTCTACTGTGTCACTTTCCTCTATCTCTGGACTCGTTAAATGTGCGATTCTCCCACCTCAAGATCTTTTTCATCCTGTTTTACCACAGAAAATGAACAGCAAGTTGATGTTTGTTCTTTGTCGTGTATGTGGTGAAAACTATTATACTAGTAGTTGTCATCACACTGATGAAGAGCGTACATTGACAGGAACATGGACTGTTGAAGAGATATTAAAAGCCCTTGAGGTGGGCTATCGGATTATCGAGATCAAAGAGATTTGGTCCTACGACACTGTGCAATTTGGTGAGGACGTTTCTGGTCTATTCACAGACATGATGAATAAATTTATCAAGGTGAAACAGGAGTCATCAGATTGGCCAAAGCATTGTAAGACCAAAGAGGAAAAAGAAAGGTATATTGATGAGTTTTTACAGCGGGAGGATGTTTTGCTGGAATTTTCTAAAATCACCGATAATCCCGGGTTGAGAGCACTGGCCAAGCTTATGCTAAATTCCTTCTGGGGTAAGTTTGGTCAGCGTGAAAACCAACCGAAAACTTCAATCATCAATCAGCCCTCGGAATTCTTTTCTATGATGACGGATCCTTCGCTTATTGTCAATACAGTACTCCCGATAAACGAGGATACCCTCATTGTTAATTGGGAGTATAAGGAGGAGAGCTATGACACTCTTTCCACAGTCAATGTTGTAATTGCTGCATATGTAACAGCCTTAGCTCGGTTGAAACTTTACAGCTATTTACAGCAGCTTGGGGAAAGGGTGTTATACTATGACACGGACTCTGTTATCTATGTTTCCAGACAAGGGGAATTTGACATTCCTACTGGTCAATTTATTGGTGATATGACCGACGAAATGGAATGTTACGGTCCTGGTTCCCATATTACAGAGTTTGTATCTGGTGGCCCGAAAAATTATGCTTACAAGCTATGGTCAACCAAGGAACAAGAGTTCAAAGTTGTTTGTAAAGTTAAAGGCCTCTCCCTTAACTATGCTGCTTCACAGCTTGTGAATTTTGAATCAATTAAAGATATGATTCTGAACCCTGGTCCCCCTGTCGAAATTTTGAGCAAACAGTTCCGTCGAACCAAGGAACATGAGGTCATCACAGTTGATGTAACCAAAAAGTACAAGCCTGTAAGTTTGAAGCGGAAATTTCTCGAAGATCACACTTCTGTACCTTACGGTTTCAAAAAGCGGAAATCATTATAAATATTCTATGAATCACAGCATCGTCATTCTTTCTTATTTATCAGACAGTGGTAAACAAATTGCGATTGAAGTTTTTTATCAGCGTTCTGTGTAAAATTCGATTAAAAATATCCGGCACAAAGCTCGAGAGAGAGAGAGAGAGAAAGTATAAGAATTCGTTATCACGACCGGATCTATGCAATGAATTTTTGATCAAATCAGCCGTTTTCACGGCTACTCTAAAAATTTGAGGTGGATAGTTCAATGAACGAAGAAAAAAAAAAAAAAGGCCCTAACCATGTAGCGAACTAATGAAGTGTTTTTATTAAGTTAAAAATTGATCTTCGTGCAGCTACAAATAGAACAAACAAAAACTGCTCTGATTTTATATTTCAACAGTCACCTGTTCTACTGAAAAAAAAACAATGGGCATTATCTGGCAAATTAATGAAGTATTTCTATTGATTTAGAAATCGATCTTCGTGCAGCTAGATATAGAACAAACAAAAACTGCTCTGATTTCATATATCAACAGTCATCTGTTCTATAATGAATTATTCACCTCCAATCTTTAGAGTGTATGTGGTTTTGTATAGGCCTAAAGGGGAATGCTTTTATCCACATTCAGAACAAAAAAAAGCAAAACGCGCCAAAAGGCTTTTACCCCGAGGGTGGTGTGGAAACAAAGCTATTCATACTATGTTTCAGGACTTATACGAACTGGTTAATATCAATGTATGACTTCAGTATTTCGGGCAGCTCTCCAACAGTACAGACGTAATCAGCAATGCCAAACTGTGCCTGGGGTAGACCATGCAATTGCAGTGACTGCATACCTAGTTTCTGCTCTTTTTGTCGCAAAGAGGGGGTTCGTCATGTGATCGAAGACTACACCACTGATAGAAAAGGGATAGGCGCCTACATTTTCACAGCATGGTGTGAAGATTGTTTCAAGAAAAAATGATATAGATTGTGATTATCTCATTTGTCAATAAAATATTTGATAGGTATCCACATCTTTTATTGGCCCCATTACACCCATTACTTTACTAAAATATGTAGGCAGTTCAGATCAAAATCAAGACATAAAATAGAAAGTTCCAAAATAGTTGCATCTTTGAGAAAATCTTCACATTATGTATACTTTATAGAACTTTTTTCTATGGACTCTCTATATATTTGCCAAACCCCAGACAACTGATAACATCCAGTATACTAATTTAAAACGAAAAACATTTTCTGAATGACTATATTTTTCAAACCTAGATAACCAAAAGCACCCTGTATATACCATCAACTACATGGACATTTCGAATGAAAAATAAAATCCCAACTTATTTTATTAGCTGAAATCTAGCATAATATGAAAGACCTGATGTGTTACGAAACACCCTGTATTCAAATAAAATTCAATTTCTGTTATTAGCTGAGAATCAGGCAAAATATTAAACTGAAAAATCTCAATGTTGCACGAAACACCCTGTATTTAAATAAAATTCTATTTCAGAGTTATACTTTTTTCGTAAGCTAAATTATACCGAAATATAAAACTGAAAATCCAAAATGTTTTACGAAACACCATGTATTTGAATAAAATCCTAATTCAGATTTTTATACTTTTTCGTTAGCTGAAATCTAGAAAAATATAAAAAATCCTAATATTTTATGACACACCCTGTATTTGAATAGAATCATATTTCAGATTTATACTTGCTTCGTCAGCTGAAATCTAACAAGATATAAAAAAATCCTATAATGCTCTACGGAATACCTTGTATTTGAATAAAATTCTATTTCTGTTATTAGTGGGATTTTAGAAAAGATAAAAAATAAATTCCAAATGTTTCACGAAAACGCCCTGTACATCAAGTTATTATTATACACAGTTTTCAAAATGTTTCGCTTATTATTGTTGATGTAAACTGTTCTCTTGTTGTCCCCAAAATTCAAGGTAAGTATTTTAAAAAGTGTCCAACTCAGTTCAATTTGATAATTTTTCTCAGACATGTACCTAAGCACAATAATTTTTAAGAATCAAATGAAATCGTTGCTAAGAAACAATGGGTTTAAATAACTATAGTTTTTCGTGTCTATTCAAATAATACCGAACTATCCAAGACTGACGCCTTTTTCGGTTGATAAGCAGAAAACTAAGCAACTTACCAATTTCATTGAGAAACAGCTATATCCAGAAATGAACGAGTAGCATCCATCTATACAGTGAGGGTTGCTCCATTATCTAGTTTCCCATACACACAAACACACACAAACGGCACTGATTTTGGCAAAACACAATAAAACATATGTCCAACCCAACTAAAGAATGAAATAATACTCTTATGATAGAAAGAAATATTGTTATTCGAACTTTAATCACACAGGAAATCGCGCCGAGAAACAGGAAATCGTAATCTCGGGCTGTTTCAGTCACCTATAATGAATTATTAAATATTCGAATACTTTTCCTTCTAATCTTCTACGAACTGAAAATGCCAATGTTATACAGGGTGGCTCGAAAAGAAATACCTTTTTTCAGTGGGGCACCATATGTATAATATTCCTAAGTGTTGATTATCCCTGGCAATATTAACATGTCAACATGACATAGAGGTCTTGATCATTCAGTGGCACTATATTATTATATATTGCTGTACGAGTTAAAACATACCATAGGAAGAATAAATAAATTTGCTATACCGAATGTCTGAAATGGAACATAACCTCAAAGAGCTTTGTCTAGTATTGATGTATGATAGCGTTTTTTTTTGGTCATCTGTCAAATGTAATACGTCAGCTGTCTAATCCCGCAAAAGTGGGTGAGGCGTCCAGTATATTTTTTCTTTGATTGCTATCCAACTCAAACGCCCTGTATATATCATGTTATAGCGGGTAGCCTTTATATGTAGGTCGGAGAGGTATAACGCCTTTTGGGTTCACCCTATATTTTTTTCCCAACTATTACCCAACTCAAGTACCCTGTATATAGCCGTTGACGCCCTGTATATATCATGTTATAGCGGGTAGCCTTTTATATGTAGGTCGGAGAGGTATAACGCCTTTTTTGGGTTCACCCTATATTTTTTTTTTCCCAACTATTACCCAACTCAAACACCCTGTATATAACCGTTGTTGAAAAATGGAATAAAATGCGCGCCGTTATCTCTAGAACGGATCTATCGCAGTCCAACCGATGATGACGACCCGTTCGCTGGGCCGCGAGTAGCTAGCCGAGTCAGGCCGGCCTGTGATTGGTCGGCCGAGTCACGTGGTTTGGAGAAAAGTGGAGGGGAGGGGCTGGACTGGAGTAACGCGACCACTACTCAATAATTTTATAACAAATAATTTGTTTCTCTCAAGAACAATTTCTTATTCTCTAAGCAATTTAACTGTGGAGAGAATTTGTTACCAGTTAATAAATGGTAATTCGAGGGTAAGATTCCAGAAAGTTTGTATATAACGAACAGGTTTGTGACAAACTCATGGAAGTTACTCCTGAAAACATATAATAATATTGAAATAATCAGCTCCTAACGAATCCTTTGTTTTCTGTCAACGATTCATTTACAAATTACATGGTAGTATTTAATAAGGTATATTGATGACAAGAAGATGGCGTTAATATTCAACGAAGCATACTCAAACAAATCAATTTATTTATCATAACAAAACCTTTCCCTCAGTGTAGTGGATGCTCGATACACCTGATGGATTTGTGGTCTGATTTTGGCTCTTTCTATTCAGATGGTTTGATATCATAATATATGTGATGTAAGTATACTGTCAACTTCTGCTTATTCAAACCGTTCTAAAAACCGTCTTGAAAATTTAATTTTGATAATAATTACTAATGTGTATCTTCGAAGCCTTGCTATATTCTTTTATGTTTCAGCCAAACATATTACAAATTGACTCATCCAGAAGAGTTGTGAAGATTATTTTCAACCCACTGACAATGAGTCTCCATCATTGTGAACGATTAATTGACATTATTTTCAATTTATCATTAGAAACGAAAAAGTATAAAGTATCCTCAATAACTGTTTGAACTCATAAATTTTCATTTTGGGTTGAATAGTTTGAGTAGTGAAAAAGATTCATGAAATAATCGATAATCGACTCGAAATTTCAACTATCAATAACCAAACAATATATCATATGTTTACAAAGCAATAATCATCAATAACAAAATGACTCTTTATCCTATAAGTTATGTATATTTATTGAAACAATGTCTTCTTTCTGTACAACATTGGAAAATTGCATTAGGAAAACGTTAAGTGAATTAGAAGTAACGTTACATCATTATAAACAAATCTATTTCAATGCAAAATGCGGTATAGTGTCCACGAAAAGTGATATTTGTCAATATTTAATTTATGTTTCATAAGATCGTGATTATTATAACTCAATATTGAACTCTATATTCGTTTGTAAATTTTCAAAATACCATTAGTATGTGATGAGATTATATTATTTAGATCTCATCTTTCATATATGCATGATGACGATAATTCTCATTTCAAACAATCATTATTGTTTGTAGTATTGAATTCGATTTGATATTCAGTGATTATTCATGCCCACTATGAAAAATGCATTTCACTAGTAAAGAAGATCGCATATCCTGGGACTGTTTGCCATATTGTAAGGTTATATATAATGAATGATGAATGAATTATACAATCAATTCGTGAACATTTTGAAACAGTGAATTCCTGGTTTATGATATTTTCACGTGAGAACTACCGATGAGGGAATCGCTACCTGCTTAGGTATGTTGTATGGCCTTCAATAATGCCTGTGGTATAGCATCTAATGTATTCTTCCATTCATATTCTTATAATCAGATTCTCCTTATGAATGAATATACAATTGACTTCCTCATCTGACTCGATTCTCATTCGAAATGTCATTACCAACGTGTGCAGAACTTATTGCCAACAAAATTTCAACAAGAACACGTAGCTATTAATGGAATAAGGAAAGCGATTATATTTTATGAAACATATTTTGGAGTAATTTATTCATCTCAAATAAAAATGAAGTGTTCAATATGTACAACACCCAGTTGTTGTGATACAGCGTTGTTTCCCTCTGCTGCTTACCTGTTTCACAAACCATTAGCCGACCCACCAGCTTTTCATTTAATGGCTGCAAGACTACAAGATCATCAGAATACTTTTATCAAAGTGGATGGCTTGCCTAACAATAACTGATGATGAAGAAAATGTTGAGTTCGTGAATAGGTTCGTGTCACACTTCCTGCCTTGTTTTTCATTCACGTTCAATCAAACATATAGGAACTTTCCTTCTGTATTTTGAATTCATCTCTCTGGATGAAAATATAGAATTTCAACGCAATGTACACTTTTTATTGTAATAACTTTTGCCTGATCCAGCATCATACTCACATAAATAGTTTATCGAATGTGGATATTGAAATATGACTATCAGTGCATGCTAATACTTCAATTGTGGCAGTTAAATTTTTGTTAGTTATTTCTCCATTGGTTAGAATTTCCGAGTATCTCTTAACTGATTCCACATCACGGGCTTCTTGGCTAGGTAAACAATATCCTCTATGCAGTATTCTATGATCAAAACTCTCCTGATTTCCAACCGATTCCTGGAACAGAGGGTATATCAGAACCGTGATCGAACGAATTTGCGTGTGTATCATAATATTTCATTCTATCTTCCACACTGAGATATAAATGTTTATGGAATAAATCAATTTTGTTTATTCCTCAAATTTTTCTCATAGTTGATGAATTCGTCAGAGGAATAAAATCCTTCATTACTGAGAAATTCTCTTTCGAATACTAATACTACTGAGACTAATTAGCAACATTTTCACCCCTAATTCTGAATTTGCCCCTGGGTAGTTGCTCCTCTTTTAATGTGGTGAATTCTGCTCTGGCCGAATCTAGTGGTCTAAAAATTTCAGTGAGAATGTGTGTCATTGTGGCAACTTATAGATCGCTAGGAATGCTCAGATTTGTCGATTTCTGATTTGGGGAAGAATACTCATCTTTCTTCATCTCTGTAACATGAACCCCCAGAAAACCAGAGACAATTTGTCATATTGAAAAAGTGGAACAGATTCGATCTCGATGTATGTCCAGCTGCAGGAAAACTTGAAACACAAGTCATAGCTCGTTACATCAGAAACACTTCTTGGATTCGCAACTCGCATCTAGGAAATACCTGATGAGAGTATTGTTGAGTCGTGAGTGTTTCTATATTTCTCTGCAAAACACCTCACATACTGATGCAGGCGATGTCGTAGCCAAAGATTCTGGGGGCGACTGTCAATTTTGGTCAATATAAATAGGAGCATGCCCAGATAGCACAAATTCCTTCTGAGGCCCTTCTGAGGCGTTCACAATCATGTCCTCAGGACGTCGAGAGCGAGCCTGAGGACATTCTCAAGACGTCCTCCTGTTACCATTCTCTACATACTAATAACGTCTCAGAACATCCCTATAAAATCTTTTGAGACAACCTCAGGACATCATGGTAACAACTTGAGGCGGTTTTTGATGATGTTTCAAGGAGGTTCAAGATTTATGGAAGAATATTATTCGTATACAGAATGAGTCACTATATAGTGTGTTCTCCTCCGATATTAGCCAAACAGTCAGATATATAAAATGAAAATTCAAGTACAACAGTAATAGGGTTTCATAAGAACAATCACCTAAAGTTGTTTTCATATCTATAGGGTGTTCGAATTCCAAGATATCGGTTGATGATTGTTTTTTTTCAATGGAACACCTTGTATATTATCGCATTTTTGAGTTTTCCCTGAAGAGTTGATTCCATCAATGCATCTTACTTGGTGTCTAGTGGAAATTATTACAGAGATATAGGGTGTTGACAATTGAGATTCTTCAAATGTAGGATTTTTTATGTCGAAACTATTCATTAATGGTCAAAACGGCTCACATGTTCCTGTCATAACTTTTGATTAGCTATCTACTGATATTTATTTGGAACAGATACAATAAGCTGATCAGTATTCTGAATGTTAACCCAGCCTCTATATTTGTTCCGATTGAATGTCAGTAGATAGTAAATCGAAAGTTTATAAGGATATGTGAGCCGTTTTGACCAATATTGAATAGTTTCCACACAAAAAAATCCTAAAATTGAAAAATCTTGTTTTTGAACACCCTATATCTCTGTAATCATTCCCGCTAGACCCCAAGTGTGATAATTTGATGGAATCAGCTCTTCAGGAAAAACCTAAAAATGCAATAGTATACAGGGTGTCCCATTTGGAAAAAAACAATCATCAGTCAATATATCTTGGAATTCGAACACCCTACAGATATATGAAAACAATTTAATGTGAAAGTTCCCCTAAAACCCTATCACTGTTGTTCTTGAATTTTCTCTATTTATCTGATGGTTTGGCTAATATACAATAAGGATAACACACTATTGACTCACCTTGTATTATGCAAATGATGATTTCTTCAAAATGATATGGATCTCATGATATTTGCAAAATTTCCCTCTATTTATAATAGGTTCAAATGAAAATCCAAATGAAAAACTTATTCTGAAAAATTTCAATTTCCTTTTCAAAGAAATGTATTTCAGCTTTCTTGTTGAGCACTACTAGAAGTTTCTGCCTATTGATAGTTATATTTCTCCATGTTGTTTTTGATTTCTGAACTCTGGAAATTCCTGATGCAGAATAATCAACTGGAAGTTGAAGCCTTCATGCAATATTTTATAGATTCTGAAGAAGCAAAACTATCTTGGAATGAAAATATCATCAGGTTTGTGTTTTGCATAACCTTCTGAAACAAACAATGTATTAATATTTCATGTCCAGTACTTACTATCAATGATATGATTTATGTAGTTATAGGTACCAACCATTATTGAATCTACTGAAAGTTCAAGTCTGCATATGTACAATCTTTCATAATTTCCAAAGAAGCCAAAATATCTTGGAATAAAATATCTCTGCTCTGATGATATCATCATTTTGTGTTATCAATAACCTCCTGAAACAAATAATGTACCTATTAATATTTCATGTTCCAGTCCCTACTATATCAATAATTTGATTTAGGTACCTACCTTTATTGAATATATACTGAAAGTGCAAACATGCATAGGCAATCTCACATAGATTTCGAAGAAGCCAAAATATCTTAGAATGAAACATCTCTGCTCTGATGACATCATCAATCTTGTGTTCTCAATAACTTCATCTGAAACAAATAATTAACCTATTAACATTTCATGTCCACACTATATCAATGATTTGATTCAGGTACCTACCTTTATTGAATTCATACTGAAAGTTCAAGCTTCCATACAATATTTTATAGATTCCAAAGAAGCAAAGCTATCTTGGAATAAAACATGTTTGCTATGATGATATCATCAAGTTTGTGTTCTCAATAACCTCCTGAAACAATAAATAATGTATATGAATGTATCAATATTTCATGTCCGTTACTATCAATTATTCTATTTAGTATTTACTCACCATTTTTTCTTGCTACCTGAGAGAAATGTCATCAACAGAGATAATCATCCTTTTGTTATTGTTATCTTTTAATTCTGTGCAATAAGTTCTTCTCGCAATCATTTTGTGAAATAGAAATTTGATGAAGGTATTCAATGAATACTCTAATGATTTTGATATAATCATTAATATATTATGATGTATCTTGAACAAATCATGACTATCATGAGACATAACCTCAATTCTAGTTCTTCTCTTTCTTCCTTTTGTCCTCGATGACACGTTATTTCATGGAATGTCATCTGAAGACGTCCGTAGGCACGAAATTCTTTACATCCTCAGGCTGTCACTGAAAGAACTCATTTAGGACAATTACAGCGCTAAATTTACGCCTGATGATGTTCTTAGGTTGTAGAAAATAAAACGTCCTCTCCAGGCGTTAGGCGACACATTGAGGATGACCTTAGGCGAGTGTGTGCTATCTGGGTGTCTCTAGGAAAAAATTTGGTATTGCGAATACAGGAAAAATTAAGGAATGATGTTCATGAATGAAGTGGCGATGTTCTCGACTGTGACTATGACTGTGTTTATTCATCAGATTCTTCTTCCTATTGCCGGACATCGGCACTGCAAAAATATACCACAATGTATCGAAATCACTTTACACCGTGGGTATGTAATGATTTACTCATGAAATGGAACATTCAAAGATGAAAGCCGTAAGTAAATCGTTCGATAATATGGGATATCATAAAGTTTCTCAAATTTTGAGAGTTGAAATCATTCAATTCAAGAGGTCGTCTGCAATATCAATCTTACTTGTATAATCTTCCAGATTTCATTACCAGTATTTTTAGGCTGGAGGTGTGCGTTTACTTTGCAAAATGTATTCTTAGTTTCCAAACATTTTTTGTAATCATCCATTCGATACAGTTTTGGTAACATTATGATGATCCACACAATCTGAAAAAAAAAAAAATAGATGAATTCTCTGAAATAATCATCAGAAGAAGATATCAATGCTCATTTTTTGCTTTTCATACATTGACATGGAACCATTGTTCATTGGAATAATCACATATAGAAAATTCAGTCATATGATTTGGAAACGAGCACAAAATTTTCTATTAATGCATCAGTATAAAATCGTCGTGAACAAGATACATGGAGATGAATTGGATATCAGAGAAGCACAATAATCAGACTGCAATACCTTATAAAGACAGAATAAATCATAAGAAGTTGAAAACGTCGTTGGGTTGACCATCAATAAGGTAAGTGAGTCAAGTAAAAAGGTAAAAAAGTTGTATGCGGAAACACCAAATACATTCAGTCTCACTTATTTCTTTAAACCTACTTATCAATTTTTTCAAGGCCGGCCCTGAAATATTACATTTTTCATTATGTCAATCGTCACCACTATGGACAAAGAAGATATATCTCAATGAAATGTTTAGGGTGGTTCACATGATTATTTCAACTGATCAATCGAAATATGAGATGGAATATGGATTATTCCTAGTACCTCCCAATGAATCACCCTGTATAGACATATTATAGTTGTCACCAAAAGAATAATTCTGATCCATCTTCTCAGAGGGGTACTTTTTTTTGCTGTTTTTTCGAGAATCCTTGCTGACCGAACATTTCTGGTTCGAATTTATGCTTCAAACTGCATATTTGAACACCTATATAGATATAATATAGTTGCCACTAGTATAATGATTCATATTCGTCCTCTTAGAGAAAAAGTTCATTTCCTTCACAAGAAACAAGATAAGTGGCAGAGAATAACTCGAAAATAATAAAAATGAGATAGTGTAATAGCGGAATGGCGAACAAACTATTAAAATCTGACCGAGTGTTCCCTTGAAGACCCGTGAATGAAGACTCATTATTCTCACACCCTGTCACGAATACTGAAGTGACCAACATTATTTCGGCTCAAAAAAATAATACTTCAAGGACCACATTAAAGGTATGTTGATATTATGG
This sequence comes from Phaedon cochleariae, assembly GCA_918026855.4. Classification (NCBI taxonomy): domain Eukaryota; kingdom Metazoa; phylum Arthropoda; class Insecta; order Coleoptera; family Chrysomelidae; genus Phaedon; species Phaedon cochleariae. Next base: position 46,298,363 of record OU896707.1, read on the forward strand.
AAAAGTTTGGAAAATTTTTTGTTGAACCACTAGACTTTCATTACTGGAATAGTCCCCTCTAGATTCAGGGAGTCAACAACACCAATATTCGAGAGCGATGACAAAAAAATCTTTCATTTATAGGCCAATATAAGTCAAAAACTCAGGAATTTCAGAGTTCCTAATGTGATTGATGAATTTCTGTAATTAAAATAATATTTTGTCGGATAACCAGTTCGTGTTCAGGAACAACCTCTCAACTGAAGCAGCTGTATTGCAATAAACAAACTTGGTTGTAAAGAGCTTTCAAACAGAACAGAAATGCTTGACAGTATTTTCAGACTTGAGTTAGTCACAGCTAATTACCAGTCACCAAAGAAGTTCCACAGGGAACCTTATTAGGACTCTTCTTGTCTTCTTGTATATCATTACTATTTCCGGTATTGACCAACTGGAAGGACCTTGACGTCGTACGCCAATGATCCGCTTCATATTTCAGTGTCGATATTTATAAGTGACCGATGTTCGGATGCATGATGTTTTCATTGCTCGAAATATGGCCGAATGAAACAGTATTCAAAACAACCGATAGAGAAAAATCAAAGAACCTGCTTGCATCTTTCTGAACGCATACAATGAGCATTATTGCTTACTGTTGAGTCAATAAAGATGGAACATGGAATCAACCCTCAACCACAGTCAGGAGTCAAACTGACTCCGCATGGAAGTTGTGGTCAAAATCTTTTCTGTTTGCGCAAGCATCAGCACGCAAGCGCTGAAGTACCTACACTCGGATCTAATATCCACCAGTACGCTCAGAAGCTTGTAGCGATCAACATCGTTGTTTTCATAACATTATTTGGTTATAAAGTGTCGCATGCATCTTTGACTCCCGTCTGTTATTACGTGACTTCCCAGGCAACGAAAAGGTATAGAGGAAAATGCTTGAAACACTATTTTCGACTTCGTGACTTTAATTGGGCTAGTTAGGAGGTGAACATATCAAAAGTCCCCGCCCGTAGCCCTTGAGCCAGATGGGAGGAGGGGGTTTGAAGGGCTCATTTTTCAGTTTTTTGCTTCTATTCAGAAAACTATGCGTCCTATCGACATGACCATAACATACAAAATGGAAGCACATCTTTGCAACAAGTTTTGTCCTGTAAAATTTTTTAATATCTTGTATCGTTTTCGAGATATCCACTCTTCTAAGTCTGTAATTCCAAAAAAGGAAATTTCTGCTTCACTCTTTTGCTCCTTCTGACCGGATAACTCTTCAACGATGCACCTAAAAAGTATATGCTGGCCATAGGGTTGTAGAACAATGAATTTTCTTCAATAATACAAATTGTTTCATTCTTTTATCTATTTTCCTCCAAATGTTGAATCAGTTTCAGTGTTTAGCATGACATTTGAAGTTTTGTGACATCTGTCGACTAATAAGGAATTTATCAATTTCTCACCATTTCCAGTAAACGTATTGATCGAGATATGCACCATTATGTGAACATATTCAGTACTGAACGTAGTAGGTACCATTCAGTCTCTTGATGGGAAAAGATCTTGATCCTCGTCTTCGTTCTCCTCTTCTTGTAGAAAAACGGTCAGAGGACCATCCTGTTCTTCCTCATCCTCAGAGTCCACTTGAGGGACCCCATTCAGGCAGTTCCCCTGGCAATTTTGGCATGCCAGAGAACATTTGAGGCTTGCTTTTTTGCACCCACACTTTGCGCTGTCACAGTCTCTCGTGCATGGCAAAAACTCATTTTCAGAATATCGTCCGGTGCAGCTACTAACTCACTGTGCACTGGGACCAAGCAGTTGTCCTGAATCTTCCACGCATGCATTTGAGGAGGCATGTCATTTCCCAGCCACACTTGAACGTAGTGGAATGTTCGGAGGGAATGCTGTTTTGTTGCTCCCTCGCTGGGAAGAAGAGAAGAGATATCAGGCTTGATGATGGCCACCGATTTCTAGAACGAGTTGTACCTTAAGGCATTGAGGGAGACCTCTCTAGCTGGAGCCCCATACCATCTCAAGATGCAGGTTTCACCTGCCTTTTTTACTTGGGCGGTGGTGGAGAAAGGGTCTGAAAAGACCGCTGCTGCTTTCTGGACCTCTCGAGACTTCATATGCAACTTCGCGAATGCGAGCTCGCTATTTCGAATAGCGGAAGATGTTATGTCGTATCCAGTGAATGCGTGCAAAAATAGCACGTCCTTCAAACCTTGTTGCTGAAGCTCTTGGGACGAGAATAAGGAATCCCATGTCTTCCCACGTCCAGGCTTAATAAATATAATTTCATTATGCCTATCAGCTTCAGCCATCAAGATGACTATGAGGTCGACATCTTCACCCACAATGGCGAAAGCTGTTGTTTTCGATATTTTCACAGCCGTATCCACAATCAGAACGTCCGCATCACTTTCTGCTTGATGGGCCCTGATCCTATTGTCTTCAAGCTCCACCTTAAGCATGTTGATGAACCTGCTTTCGTTGGAATTTGATCGACAAAAAGTCTTTTTGTTTGACGTTTATCTCCGTGTCTTTGGCGAAATAGATGTCAGCAGACTTCCTGAGTCTATAGCGCATCTACTGCTCTGCTACTTTTATGTTTGAGGTTGATGAGGAATAGCCACCAAAGACAACAGTACATTTTTTTCCGTGGTAGTTCAACTTGATGAAGTGGATGTAGGTCTCGAAGATTGTCGATATATTGGCACCTCTTTGCCAAATCACTTTATGGAGGAGGAGTCCTCCGTCAAATACGATGTGTAGCTGTGCGACATGTACATCCTTGGTCGTAGTGTTCAATAGTTTGTATAGCACTGACTTGGTCGATTTATTCATCTCACTCTCACTGAATAGGACTAGTAAACTCCTGTTCTGAAAAAGAGGAAGCAATCCTCACCACGAGAGATTGTTGCATAACATCCTATTGCACGATATCTCATTTCGGGCATACTGTCTAATGATATTAATTATTTCTAATTTATATCATTTATTATTGAAAAGAATTCATTACTTCATGAACCTATGGGCAGCATTTACTTTTTCGGTGGATCGTTGAAGAGTTATCCGGTCAAGAAGAGCAGACACGTGAGGACAATTTTTGTTTTTCAAAGTCAGAGGCTTACAAGAGTGGATATCTGGGAAACTATACAAGATATCGGAAAATTTGACTGAACAAAACTTGTTGCAAATTTGATCTGCTTCCATTTTCTATGAAATGGTCATGTCGGTAGGACGCATAGTTTTAGAAATACAAGCAAAAAACGAAAAATGAGCCTTTCAAACCCCCCCACCCATCTGGCTCAAGGGCTACGGGCGGGGACTTTCGATATGTCCTTCTTACTAGTCCGAACAAAGTTACGAAGTCAAAAATTGTGTTCCAAGACTTTCCCTCTATACCTTTTTTTGAGCGTTCGTTGCTTGAACTAATATAGGACCGGTGAGTTTACAAAGGTAATATTATAATATTTCAAATGTTCATGAAGAATTCATTGTATAGGGATTTTATATTTTACAATTTTTCTATAGAAATATGGATTATATTCCGGGACCATCCAGAAAAAGGGTCCGAATAACTGATACAGATTTTAAAGAAACTGTAACAAGGTGGTATGATAAAGTTGGGACTGATCACAACAATGACAGTGATGTCAGTGATTCGGAATACATTTTGAGTGATCATAACAGTGATACTGATGGAGAAGAAAGTGAACATTTGGAGAAAGATGAGCAAGGTAATCAAAATTTAGAAGCGGAAGAAAAAGATAGAGAAAAATTATCCAAAAAAGAATCGTGGGCGGGCCTTCTAGACGTGAATACTTTAGAAGAAACTGTTAAGTATTCTAATCAAAAGCTATCATGAATGAGAGATTCATATAGGGACCCTACAAGACCGGATTCACGTGACTTGGACATGATTGAACTAAATGCGTTTCTAGGGTTGCTTGTATTTACTGCTGCTTTCAGATCGAATCACGAGAATATCACCCTAATGTTTTTAACGGATGGGACAGACAGAGACAGTTTTCGCTGTGTTATGAACAGAAACCGATTTGTGATTTTATTGCAATGCCTCAGATTTGATGATTCAGAAACTAGACAACAACGAGAGGAGAATGATCCGTTAGCACCTATTTCTGCAATATTTGAGAAATTTGTTGAAAATTGTCAATCTGCTCACACTATTGGACATTTGGGATGTGTAGATGAAATGCTTATAAGTTTTAGAGGTAGATCCCAATTCAAGATGTATAGCCTGAAACTAATGGCACTTACCGATTAAAGGAATAACTATTTTTACAAAGGATATCTGTATTGTAAAAATAACTGATGGCTGATGGCAATACGCTTTCTGAAGCTGAAAAAAATTTGCTGATTCCATCGCAAGCAGTACTGCGTTCATCGATACATATTCATGGAAGTAATAGAAACATAACAGCTGATAACTGGTTTTCATCTATCAAATTAGTTAATGTTTTGAAGACCAAGAAGTTGACATATGTCGCTACTTTGAAAAAAACAAAAAAAAACCAAAGCGGAAATACCTCCTGAGTTTCAGCCTACTAAGTCGAAGCAAATTGGAAGTTCCCTTTATGGAGTTTCGGAAAATTTTATATGTACCAAAAAAAAACAAAAGGCTGTGTTACTCGTATCATCAATGCATTCCTCCGTAGCTCAAGATCCTGACGTCGGCAAACCAGAAATGATTCACTTCTATAATACTACCAAGTCCGGCGTTGACCGTCTATATATCTCTGACCGTAGAACTAAAAGATGGACTATGGCAGTTAGATATATGTGCAGTGAATGCATATATTATTTTCCAAGTACCAAAATTGAGAGAGAAGATACAAGACTGAAATTCATCAAAAATCACGAAGATACTGTGTTAGCGAAACATGTTGTGTGTTTAAGGATTTTGTGGAAATCTTAAATCTTATCATTTGTGGAGTTATCATATTTGCCATATGGCAAAGCTACTGTGTTAGCGAAACATATTGTGTGTTTAAGAATTTTGTGGAAATCCCATTATTCGTGTAGTCTTTACATTTGCTATGAATTTTCATCAAGTAAAGGCCGAGTTAATTCGAAATTATTATTATGGATTAATGATATTTATGGTGGCCTGATATGATGAAATATTGTAAACTCTGTTTTTCCATTTCCTGTTAACAAGCATTCCATATTATTGTATACAGGCAATAACTTGCTTATTTGACAAGATGATATGAAAATAAGAAAAAACAACTTCGAATGGCTTCAAAGCAGCCCTCTGGTAGCTACTCCTTGATTTTTATTCAATGACACTCCCTGTATATTGTCATCAAAAATTGTCATCCTAATTTGGAATACAACGATAGCCCAAACTTTGTATTCAGTTCCTCAATAACAACAAAAACATTAACATTTTGTGACCTAATTCACGCTACATTAATCCAAAATTGCCTCTGTCCATGTTTGATAAAACTTCACAGAATATGAGTATCGATTAATTATTACACTAAAAGTACCGTCTGTAACTGATCGATGTCCTACATTTCGGAATAGAATATGTGTCATGAATTTCCTGACAAATATAAAGCATTGGTGATTTGAAACAAAAAACAATCCATACTTCTATTGTGTGGAGTTTTCGAGAACATGAGTAGAGGCTATTTTTCATTTATTGACGTAAAAAAGTCACAAAATATTGATTTTGTTGTTGTTATCAATAAACAATAAACCGAACACCAAGTAAGTGCTATATCGTTGTATTCCAAATAGATTTGCATGCTATTTTCAATGACAATATGCCATTTGAAGATAAAAAGTGGGTAGTAGATACCAGATGTCTGTCAAATGTATTACATTTCATTTACAACTATATAATATGTAATGTTGTCATTACTAACGTCATTGAAGGTTGGGAAGTGTCACATTACACACCTCTACTTCTCGCCCTCACTTCCCGCCCTCACTCATGTAATACTTCAGGTATGTTCAGATGGAAACATGGATTTATTGATTTTGATCGAAATATGAAGGTTGTGAATAAAATAGTATACAAACCTGGGTAGGAAGTTTCATTCCTGTCTCGAAATTATAGCGAACCTCGACGCTTTGCGTCTCGGTTGACTAACTAATCTCACGACAGGAATGAATCACTTTCCACCTCGGTGTGTAATATACTATTCCAGAAGTCATAAGGAAGGTTATTCAATGCTATTCAATGCAGTTTTTAAATTTTTCAATCATCTTGACAAATAACCGAAATATTCGCGGTAGTCGAGGTTAGAGTCACTGGATGTTATTAGTATAGAAGAGTCCGGACACAGCTGAACTTCTGTCTTTTTCTATTTTCCATATTACGAAGGTTCAAATGGGAAAAAGAATAAGTACCCACTTCAATTTATAGCGATATGGCACTTTTCGCAAGACAACAGTAATGGAAATGAGAAGAATGCCATGATATGACAATTATAGCTAGTAAGGTATTGAAAGCGCCATTCAATGATAATAATATATCACGGTGAAATTTACATGATTTCCCCAGTATTGTTCTCAAATTTCGAATTCAATCACGTATTCCTGCGATCAATTCATTCAATAATCGAAACTTCCCCTTCTACATAGTCTGTTTTGTAAATGGATGGAAGAGCATCAGATTCTCTCAAACGGATCTCAAAATCTACTGTTAGAAAATGGCAATGAAATAGTAGATTGTTTTATTAGGATCAAAAGTGACACTTTGTTTGACAAGCGAATTTTGCATTTGCGAGGCGGAGCGTTCAGCGAAGCCGAGCGAAAGCAAAATTTGCGAGTCGAACAAAGTCACTTTTGATCCGAATGAAACATGCTATTTTTTCTGCAACCGAAACAATTAACTCGAATAAACATGTGGAGTAACCATGCACCAATGCCGTGCCATATGTATGCAATGCAACAAATATCGACAAATAATCCATGTGTTGAGAATATTCTACCTGCATTAACAGCAGGTTAGGTTTTCTAGGATGTTCGCGAATTCTAGTTTCAATATGAATCCATCCACAGATTGACATATTTGTGTATGGACCAGGTGCTCTAATGGCAAATACCGCGCCAGCTATAGGAACAAGACGTGGAAAATGTTAGGTTAGTGAGCATATCAACAATGATAATAGTGTTTATTTATTCCTTTCCATACTACACTGTGTTAGACTTGATAATCAAAAGAAGCTAAACAACATCGTTGTTTGAGACGAAAAAACGATTGCTTGCCGTGATTATTCAAATACAAGTTATCCATCCCGAGAAAAACGAATGAAATAAAGATCAAGCAAGAGTATTTGAATCTTGAAGGCTTCCTTGATCAAAACAAAAATACTTAACTGAGATGTTCATAATAATTCCATCAATGCTAAACTATAATAAGGTGTATTTATATCTCCAGCATGGGTATGAAATGCCAATAAATCTGATGAAATCGGAAACAAATCATATATGCGTCTCAACCCAAATAACCAACCGTCACAATGTTGTTTATTCTTGAGTCTAGTACATCCTTTTTAGTTCCTAGGAACTAAAATTCAACTTTAGCTCCTAGGAACTAAATATGTTGCCTAGCAGCTATTTCTGTGTCAGTAATAGAAACGTCAATTTAAGAGCTAATTTTGGTATCAAAATGGACGACTTTTGTGTCGGTTGCAGAAAAAATAATTTCACTCTAATCTGCTGTCATAAGAAGTGAATCTGAATGTATGTATACCTACCTCACCAATTCTGCTTGCCTTCAAATCAATTTTCCATCCAGGTCGTTTCCTACATTTCTTCCATATGAGAATGAGGTTGATGTTTTCTTTGACGAAATGAATGAATAAAATACATACTCTTCACAAGAAAATACACAGGACATCACTATTTATTCTTTATGCTCAACAATTAATAGAATTTCATTTCAATTCTGACGTTCACAATGCAAGGTGTGTAACTTAATTGATCTAAACTTTCAAAAACACGAACACTTGTGATTTTTTTGCCCGAATTTTTATCTAACAAATACCATCTAAGTGACTCTAGTCGAGGTCATCATCTACGTTGCGATGACATGGAAACTACGGGACAACATTCCTAACTCCTGGCATAGATTGGAAGTTAGAGATGTTTTTATGGATATTTGCAGAGTTGAGTAATTAAACTAATGCGGATATCGGATAAAACATTTAATTTTAACACACGATTCAATTACATAAACTGCCATTAACGTTTCACATTTTTACACTCGCACTTGCTCCTGCTGCCATCTGTTGTCAGAGGAGAGTATTACAGTAAGATGAACAGGTGTTGGTTAGGCAACCAGGAGTACATGAATGTACAGAATTGTGCATATCAACACCTCCCTTCAATTCTGTAATTATGGCATTATCGGAAAGGTGCAAACATGCAACACAAAAATACTGAGTAAAATAAAATGTTACAAAAACATGAATGTACAGAATTGTGCATATCAACACCTCCCTTCAATTCTGTAATTATGGCATTATCCGAAAGGTGCAAACATGCAACACAAAAATACTGAGTAAAATAATATGTTACAAAAAGATACAAAATATTACTTATATGATACAATATTAAGAAGGTTTCTGAAAAGTTTAAATTTTGGACTTGGAAGTGGTTTTGTAAGGATATCGGCCTGTTGTTCATTGCTTTGAATATACAACAATTCAATTTTCTTTGAGGCTATGCAATCTCTCACGAAATGATGCTTAACATCAATGTGCTTGGAACGTTTAGATTCTAAAGTAGAGGCCATTTTAATACAGCTTTGATTATCCTCAAAAACACTCATAGGGTAAATGTTGAAGTTTGTTATTTCTGTTAGCAATTGACCAAGAAAAAGATTCTCTGTTATGCAAGCAGCCAGTGCAACATATTCAGATTCTGCACTGGATAAAGTGACAATGTCCTGTTTCTTAGTTTTCCAGTGCACAACATTTTCATTGATTTTTATTACAAAACCACTTATGCTCTTGCGATCAACTATGCTGTTGGCAAAGTCTGAGTCCACATAAGATGTTAGGTGAACATTTGAATCACCATTGGTTTTTATATATTTCAATCCAAAATGCTCTGTTTCTTTCAAATATCTTAGAACTGTCTTCAAGTGATTCCAATGTTCATCTGTGTAATTATTTTGAAATTGACTAAAATAAGTGATACAATAACTTAGGTCCGGTCTGGAGCCCAACATGAGGTACATCAAGCATCCTACAAGTTCTCTATAGGGTAATTTTTCATTTTTCTTTTTCCTTTCTAATGACAGTAATTGCAATTTTGGTTGCATGGGTATGCTTGATGGTTTGCACTCATTCATATTAAATTTTTGCAAGACCTTTCTAATCAGATCCTTTTGACATATATACAATTCATTTCCAACTTTGTTGACTTCTAAGCCTAGAAAATTGATACTTTTATTTTGAAATTCGTTCATTTTGAAATTTTTCAATAAATACGTTTTGATGTTTGCTAAAATTTCCAGACTTGCTGAAAACATGATAATATCATCAACATATATCAAGAGAAATGTGTTAGTATCATAATACAAACATGGATCTTTATTTGAACGTTTAAGACCTAAAAGAGTCAATTTTTCATGAAAAAGAGAGTTCCAACATTTGGGGGCTTGTTTAAGTCCATAAAGAGATTTAGTTAACTTACATATCAAGTCAGGATTTCCCTCAAGCCCTTCTGGTTGATACATAAACACTGGAGTATCCAGCTTACCATATAGAAATGCAGAGCTTACATCTAGTTGTTGTACATACAAGTTGAATTCAATGAACAATGACAGTAGTACTCTAATTGTAACCATTCTTGCAACTGGGGCATACACATTTTCTTCTAGAGACCACTGCTTGAATCCACGCGCCACAAGTCGAGCCTTTTTAACTACCTTTCCATTAACAACTTTTTCCCGAAACACCCACTTTGAGTCAATTATTTCCACATTTTCAGGTGGTTTCACTAACTCCCATGTCTGATTTTCTTGTAATGATGTTAGTTGATCTTGTATTGCTGCTCTCCATCCATCACTAGTGACTGCCTCAGTGTAATCTTTTGGTAAGTCTGAGATAAGGTTACCTGCAGATAGGGCTGTCATTAGGTTTGCCTCAAATTCCCTGTCTTGATCCACTTCGTATTCATCAAGATACTTTGGTCTCCTTTTGTTTCTGGTGGTTCTTCTAAGATCAGTATTCTCATCTGCCCTTCTCACCATTTGTTCATTTTCTTTAGTTTCACACTCATTTTCCCTATGATTTTCAGCTTGGCTTGGGTCTGCTTCATCTTCATTTTGAATTTCTATCATTTCTTCCTTCTTTTGAGCTTCATCAAAAATTATATTTCTTCCAAGGACTACCTTTTTGTTGTTTTCATCCCATAGCCTGTACCCATTGTCAGCATACCCCACCATTATCATCTTCTTGGTATGTTGATCAAGTTTTGATCTTCTATCTTCTTTGGGTACAAGATTATATGCTACTGAACCAAAAACCCTGATTTTGCTTATATCAGGTTTCTGATCATACCAGATTTCTGCTGGTGTTTTGTTTTCAGGTAAGACACTTGTTCTTGTTCGATTTGTGAGATAAACAGATGTTCTCACTGCTTCACCCCATAGATTTTTATCTATTTTGGCATCAAATATTAAACATCTTGCCTTTTCCATGACTGTGCGATTAAAACGCTCTGCAACTCCATTCTGTTCTGGATTCCTGGCTATGGTGTATTGGCACTTTATACCGTTTCTCAAGCACAAATCTTTGAATTTTGCTGAGATGTACTCTCCACCATTATCACAGCGCATTCTTTCTATATGATTACCAAATTTTGCCTTCACATAGTTGATGTATTCTTCAAATTTATCTATAACCTCACTTTTTCTGGTTATCAAATAGCATATGGCAAAATGGGAATGATGATCAAGAAAGCTAACATAATAATGCTTACCATCATATGTAGGGGGATCTATTGGACCACATACATCACTTGAAACAACTTCTAGTATGCGTTTTGCTTTTCTTTCTTCAGGTATACTTCTGAAGGGCAGCCTGGTCTGTTTTCCTTGCAAGCATATTTCACAGACACCTGGAGCAGGAAAGTATGAAGAATGGCCCATTCTTCTATGCATTAACATATCATCTTCTGTAGCTACATTGGTTATACTGCTGTGATTTTGTAATATTTTCAGTGAGATCACATATAAGTTCCCATGAAGTTGGCCTCTCAATACAACTTTATCATTTTTTATTATTACTTCTTTATTTTGGAACAGAATCTTGAACCCATTTTCTTCCAGTTTCCTTACAGACAGCAGGTTGTGTATTAGATTATCACACATCCACACATTTTTCATCAAGATTTGCTTTCCATCATCAGATTTCAAATAGAGATTTCCTTGTTTAGAAGCTTCTAATGTTTCCCCTCGTTTGGCTACATTTATTCTGTGTGATATTGATTCTGTTTCTTCTAAAAGGTTTCCTGTTGTTTCATTGACAAGATGGTTAGTAGCACCACTGTCAATGATGAATTTAATCACTCTGAATTCATTGTCTGTACACACTAATGAGTTTTCTGATGCTGTTAGGAATGATATAGCAATCTCACTTTCTTCATCCTCTGCTAAAGTTGCTCTTCCTTCTTTTGATCTTCTTCTTGGACATTCATAATTTTTATGGCCAACTATACCACAACCATGACATTTGAAAGGAAAACCAGTGTTTTTCTGTTCTTGTGTGTTTCCTTTGCTTCTCCAATTTTGATTCCATCTTCTCCTGTAGCCAGAAAAAGCTGCACTATTATCAGTGCTTTCTGCTTGTGCCTTTGATTGTCTTGATTCCTCCATAAGGAGCTTATTCTTAACGAAGTCTAAGGTTATTTTAGACTCATCTTGGCAAAACATAATATCAATTGCTGTTGTGACAGCTTGGTATGTGTCAGGCATTGAAGACAGCAGTTGTGACACAATCTCACTTGATTCCATTTTTCCACCAGCACTCTTGAGTTCATAGATAACTTGCTCGAACTCAGTAAGAAAAACATTTAAGGGTGTTCCCTCTGAATATTTAAGACTTCTTAATTTTTTCTGGAGTTGTACCTGGGTAGAAATTCCTTTCTTTTCATATGTACCACGAAGAGCTTCCATTATCTCTCTTGCTGTAGTTTTACTCTTTATCATTTCGAGCATGTTATCAGACAAGCATTGGACCATGATATTTCTTGCTTTCAAGTCACGCTTTTTGAAATTTGCAAGGTCAGTAACATCTGTGGGTGGCACAGTAATTTCTAGAACATCTAGAACATCAGCTTGTTCCAATACTAATTTCACTCTAAATTGCCAATTTGAAAAACCCGTGCCATCAAAGGGTTTCAAATTTATAACCTGATTATTCGATGTGGCGGCCATGATTCCTTCGGAACTTCCGACACACACACGGCTTTGCTTGACCACACGTGGAACGCCCAAGACCAAAGTTCCAACAAAATTTGAGAAGACTTCTCGAGTTCCCGTTCCCACCGAATTAGCTCAAAATACTTCTGGGCCCATAACCTATGGATATTTGCAGAGTTGAGTAATTAAACTAATGCGGATATCGGATAAAACATTTAATTTTAACACACGATTCAATTACATAAACTGCCATTAACGTTTCACATTTTTACACTCGCACTTGCTCCTGCTGCCATCTGTTGTCAGAGGAGAGTATTACAGTAAGATGAACAGGTGTTGGTTAGGCAACCAGGAGTACATGAATGTACAGAATTGTGCATATCAACAGTTTTCACATAGTTCTCATGTCATCGTAACGTCAGATGATGACCTCGACTACGGCGGATGAAAACCAACGTCTAGGATATCCTTGGGTTCTCGCAGAAAAACATGTTTATTCATTTCCTCTTAGAGATAACCTCGGGAATACGATAGAAACCAACCAAAACAAAAATTTGAACTGACACGAACTCCAGATAATGAAAGAGATGGAGTTCTGTAGACCGCCTTCTCCATTGACAGAGTATAATGAGAAAATTAGATTTTTTGGGAGATATTCCTGAATGCTACTGGCAAAGAGAATATAAGAATAGCAATACTGTTCAGCTTTATAAGAAATCAAGGTCTCGACGTGTATAATACTCTCAAACGAGGCTGCGGAGTTGTTATTTTGAGAAAAAAATATTTCAGCCTTCAACTGCAGGCATTGCTCACAGCAACATCTATCAGGTCAATGTACTGCATTCCGGAATACATGTACTGTTTGTCAAAAACTTGGTATCTTTACCAAGGCATGCTTCAATAACAAGAATGATGAAAGACATGGAATCATGAGAGAAAAAGAAAATAAAGTTTCATGATCAAGACAGGCACAATTTCATAGGGTACAGAAAGTAAGCTTCATAGAATATGGAAGTGAAGGAGGAGAACATGAGATTCATTCAATTGGAGGTGAAATTGATGAACGAAATGATACATGGTATTAAACATCAACTGAACAAGATGGAAATGTTGAATTCAAGTTAGATTCAGGACTAGATACTATCTCTGAATGATTACCAAGTACTGAATTTGAATCCAGATATTCAAAAATTTTCGGCGACATTGATATCTCATGGGAACTAGAAATTTCAAATCACAGGTCGAGTAGTACACGAGTGTCAATGTATAAATGTCAAATATTTTGTCAATTTCGAATTAGTTGATTTCAAAGCAAATTTATCAGGATTTGAGAGGTTGACTTGACTCTTTCAATATCCTTCCTGAAACCAAACAGGAGCTGTATGAGACATATGAGCAGACTTTTGTAGGCTTAGGAAAAATACCGAATAACATTCATTCAATAATCTAGAATCTATAGGCATACTTGAAAAATTTGATCATCCAACCGATTGAGTGAACAGCTCAATAGTTGTAGGAAAACGCAATAAGTCTCGATGTCTTTGTATTGACCAAAATCCCTTGAACAAATATATCAACAGAGAAATTCACATTTCCACAGGTGAGATGATATTATCAGTCAATTCTGACAATCAGAATTAGATAGGGATAGTTCAGAAATAACAACATTCAATACATCTCTCTTACGTTATTGTTTTACAAGTATACCTAATGGGATCTCAAATGCACCAGGAATATTCCAGAAGAAGAATTATGAAATTTTTGAAGATATCGAGATGGTTGGTATATAGTTTGATGACATTTACAAATTCAAACCACTCTCTCTTGGTGACCTACGAGAAATTATCTCATCCTTGGAAAATAAATGTAGTTTTACTGAAATACTAAATGCAAAGGTATCGAAACACATATTTGAAACTATTGGACATGTAATATTGAATTTAATCAATACCTCTCTGCCAACAGGCAAGGTTATAAAGATAAGCACGATTATTCCTATACCAAAAGTTCAAAATACAACCAAAGCTGATGAATTCAGGCCTATAAATACTCTACCTCCAATTGAGAAACTTATTGAAATCGCAGTGTATAACCAATTATTAGAACATATCGACAATATCCATATATTGATGAAAAATCGATCAGGATTCCGTCAAAAACACTCTCGCGAATCATCCCTGCAACTTTCACTAAATGAATTCAGAAATGACATGGATAATAACAAATATGTCGTGGCTATATTTCTTGACCTGAAACGAGCATTCGAAACGATTGACAGGGGCATATTACTATCGAAATTGAGTCATTATGGTATTAGTGGGGAAGTATCCAATTGGATGGCTGATTATCTTGTATGTAGAAAACACAGAATTAGGGTAAGGAATTCATTGTCGAATGAAATAGTGAATTCAGTCGAAGTGCCTCAGGGTACTGTACTAGGCTTCATCTTATTTATCCTGTATCTGAATGATATTAATCTTTATACAGATTGTGAATTCATAAACCTGTTCGCTGATGACACCTTACTAGCCTGTAGTGACTCCAATATAAACAGAACGATTGATAAAATGAACTTCGTATTATCAGCTGTTCAGGAATATCTGAAAATCAACAAACTCAAATTGAACGTGTCTAAAACTGAAGCTATGATATTTACAACTTAATATAAACACAAGTATTTAAACTTTGATGATATAAATTCGATGATGAGCAATGAAAGAATCGAAATAATCAAAACAATAAAGTATTTGGGCTTCCAGCTAGAAAATACCTTATCATTTGAAGATCATTTTGAATACATAAAGAATAAAATATCTAAAAAACTTTAGTTCTTTTCAAGAATTGCAAACAATATATCAATGGAATCCAAAATCACTGTCTATAAGACCATTATTCAACCGCATTTTGACTACTGTGCAACAATTTTATATACATTTAACCTCAACAAACCATCCCAGCTTCAAAAGCTCTAAAATCGTGGAATGCGTATCATAATGAAGTCAAACCGTTAGATGTTATGCTGGATACACTTCAATGGCTCACAGTTTCCCAAAGATTATATTATCTCAGTATGGTTTTTATAGACAATATTTTGAACAATCTGGCCCCTCCGTATTTCAAGAATTACATAGTTTTCAATGCAGAAGTTCACAATTACCTCACGAGGAATAAGAATAATCTGCATATTACAAGAACAAATAATTCTAATACCATGAAGTCATTATTTTTCGAAGGTTTCAATGAATACAACAAATTGCCTACGTCACTGAAAAATAATGAGTCACTGAATATTTTCAAAAGGGATTTGAACCAACTTATAAAAAAGAAATAATTGATCTCTCAATATTTTTCCTGGTGCCCAGTCAATTTATGCCATGAAGTATTATTTTTACAATGAATTGTACTATACAGGATGTTTCAGTATTTTGTAGCAGGACTTTAACAGCTTGAAGTAGACATTTTTTCAAGATGAAAATATCATACAAACATTTATGCGTGGGAGCTTCGTTTCCGATTCACGGGTATCAAAGTTTCTGATTTTTTTTATGTTTTTTGAATTTTCGCATACAATTCTCGGAATAATTGATTGAAATTTGGTACACCTAATACACTTCAAAAATTCAATATTTCAGGCTATTGAGCATATTTGAATACCTACAGGGTGATAGACTTTCAGGGGTCGTACCCAATTTAACCCTGTAGAACTTTTTTTGCGTGCCGTCTCTTCTTTCAATGGGACATAGATTTAGATTGTCCTTTTAATTTGGAAACTTTTTGCCCCCATGTAAATTTTTCGAAAACTGTATGGATCTCGAGATAAATGCCAAAAATAAATTACTTGCAATAAAACCGTTATTTCTCAAACACACTTATTCTACATTTCTTAAACATTTTATTGGAAAATAGAACAAAAAACATCTGAAACTTTGACACCCTGTAAATCGGAAATGAAGCTCCCACGCATGTTTGTATGAGATTTTCATCTCAAAAAAATGTCTTCTTCAAGCTGTTAAAGTCCTGCCACAAAAAACTGAAACACCCTGTATATAGGTACCCATATTTCGAAATAATTTTGATTTTTAACTATTTTTACCTTTTAATATTTGTGATTTCGATATTTTTATATATTATGTTTGTGTTTTAATTGTTGTGAACTAGTATGTAATTTTTTTGTTTAATTTTTTTTGTTGTATATTAGGACATCCTATTTCAAATAAACTACTTCTACTTCTACTTCGTTCATAATTATTTCTGGAGACGATAAACATACACACAATATTGCATTCACGAAACTTTTAGGAAGAGCCATTGTGAACAATGTCAAGTCCAATAATGATATATTCCAATATAAGTTAGTCATTTCTTATTAGTCTCAGTTGGGATCAAATATGAGAAAACCTTCAAAGAAACGAATTCCTTTCACTCGGACATATATAAAAACTGAGTTTACACAGAATATCAGTCTCAAATTCACCATGTTTGCAATGTTTCGATTCCAATAGTCGTAGTTGTTATTTTTCCGTTATCTACCATTCTCATTCAATTCATGAACTGATGTGGTATTGACTTTGAGTTTCTTCCTCTTTGTAACAATATCATTCCACTTTGAGTCTTTGAGGGATTTCCTAGTTTGGAAAAACGCCAGTCAGGCAACCAGCCCCTTCCATTTTATCTGGAATTGAAATTTGTTCTGTAGTGTTTCTTTCCTTCTAGTCAGGTGGCGTTCGTGTCCATCTCGCTGATGCAGAACGTCTCGTAGGTTTCAGATTCTGGGATGTGTTCAGATTGGGTTAGGTTTGCACCAGATGGAGGTCGAAGAACTATCTGGAGACACCTCTGCATTGATAAGAGCTCAAAGTTCGAAACCGGTCTGTAGGTAGTCTAGTGTCCCTTATCAATTTGGGCACAGCTCAGCATTTAGGAAGGAATCACATGCAGCTATATTTATATTTACGAATCATTGCGTAGATATCGAGAAGGTGCTGGTGGCATATAACCAGAAGACTATAGTTGTCTTTTACTGGTTATCTACCATTCTCGTTCATTTCATGAACTGATGTGGTAGTATTTTGAGCTTCTTCTGGTTTTTATTTGCTTCAATTTATCACTATATAACACATCATGATTGCTAAGAAATAATTATACTCTCGATTCTTTCTTGTTTTGTCAACAAACATTCCTCCATATTATGCACCATGTCTATGTTTTCGAAAATGCCAGGAGGAAAAGATACCGATAATCATGTTCCGTCAAAGATTCAAAACGGCGTGATCAAGAGAGATCATGAATCTCCAATTCATTTGTCGATAAATATTTTGCACAGCCTTCTACAAAACTCCAAAATCACAGGAACCTATGCAGAATGAAGTAGTATCTTACAAATTATGGGTTTTGGGTATAGGGAAGTCAATCAAAACAGGGCTCATTTTGGTTAAAGAATGGAATTATATAAAAAAAGTTTTCATTGAAGAAATAATTAAATTTTCAATGTTTTTGAAATTCCACATTTGGAATCACTTTTCAGTGCACCCTGAATATTTCACATTGATTGTGAATATGGTCAGTGATTCGTTCAACATTCAATAATCATGTTTTAGTCACTGTTTATTACTGAGAATTGCGACTCAAATAAGAATAGCCTACTTTTGTTCAATAAGCAGCATATGTCACTTCTTGTGAAGACAAAATGAAAAAACTCGAAACCGGTGAAACATCGTGCGTATTTAGGGAGGATAGGAAGAGGAGGTAGGCGTTGGATTTTTCTTAACTTTTTGAGGTTATAAGTTCTCTATTAGGCATTCCAGAACACGTGACTTTTGACAAATTTCCAATGGCCGCCTGTAGGCACACAAGTATTTTTTGTTGATTTACGTAGCAGCAGTATAATCTTTGGTAGATATATTAGAAAATAATAATGATTGTTTTGAATAAAAGTGGATATTCATTATCCTTGGACCGCTATAACAAAGATATTGCGACACGAAAGTAAGTGTGCCTACAGTCGGCCATATTGATTTAGATGGTTTGACAGCATCTTGGATAGTTCAATAGGAAGGCAAAGCTTCGGAATGAATTTTCTGAGGAAGTATTTTCAAGAAATTTTAATAAGTTGAAAGAAATCCAACTCCTATTTCATTTCCCTATCCTCCCTAGGTACGCAAGATGTTTATCGAACATTATAGGAATTCTCTTCCGTGCGCACCTAGCGATTGGAAAAATTGAGAATTCAACGACGAAAGGATGTGCTGACTGGGCCTGTCGAGTTCGTCTGACTAGTATTGCTAGTGAAGGAATTATAGCAGAGATTCCTGGGGAACATTGTGAATGAAAGAATCAATGGGACAGTGAAAGGTTGCCTACTTTTCTGCGATGTTCTATTGGGATAAGAGAGTTGGTAGGTGTGGCGTTACCCACCAGGCGGATGGCTATTTCCTTGATGTCATCTGAAAGCATCAGCGTTATGTTTGGATGCCGAACCCCATACATGAGATCAGTATTATGAAACTGGCTGTATCTGTGCTTTGTAGATCATGGAGAGCTGTTGAGCTGTCAAGTAGATTTCCGAACGGAACAAGAGTTCGAGATTTGTGAAACAGCTTTCGCGTTGGATCGGACATGATTTTCTTGTGAAAGATTTTTGCTGATGGTAATATCGAGCATATATATAGTGTTATGGATCCAGACATTCTTATATCGGGCATACTGAGTTCTGCTTTTCTAGAAGGAAAACAGGCTTTAGTTTGGAAGGCCTTGAATTCAATGAGGTTGTTGGTTTCCCAGGCTGTAATTTCCGCAAGAACTGCATTGACAACGCATTATGGAGAGTAATATCGTCTGCAAAGCTGTGGATAGGGCAAGTGGTTGCTCCCAATCCATCATTGATATGATGTAGAGACGATAATGGTGCCACAATTGAACCTTGTGGAACACCGAAATTGATGGCAATGGTATCAGACGATACTTCGTCATTATCACATGGAGCAACCCACCTGAAAGACAACTCGATAAAAGATGGCATAGCTGAGGTGGTCATCCGTATGATGGTTGTTTGTGGAGCAGTCAATTAATTTGAACCAGAGTCATATGGAAGGAATTAAAAAAATTCGTGAAATACAGAGTAGAGTGTCTAATCAGAAATAACAGAACCGTCAGCTTCACAATATGAAAAATTTATTTGCTGGATTCTTCATGTCTCCTTCTCTACTACTCCTAATTCTCCATATAGGTATATAGATCGCGTTGACACTCGGAGATATATCCTGTAGCTAACAATAAAACTGATTATTTTATTTGGGCTTCCTCTATTCTAGATATTCAAATATGCGATTGAAGTGAAAATTCGAAAAAGGAATGCTCGGTCAGCATATTTCAATTTTTATCAGCAAATAATTCACTTCCCTCTCATCATGTAGTCTTTGACTATACCCTGTATATTCAGCTCTAATAAGCATATTATGAAACCAACGCCTATTGCACTATAATTGCAACATATTATCATAGATAAGTACCCAGAAGACGTGATAAAAGAATTTTCAATTCTGGGAGGTAGGAGATTATTTGCATACCTCTAGTTGAAATATAAACTTTGCCAGAACCGTACTCACACTTGAATCAAACACATGCCAGTTACAATCCAAATCAATTACCAATCAGTTAACACACTCATGTCCAAACAACGTGATGAAATTAACACAACCGTAAGTTGATATATTCAACGCCAACATGTCACTGACTTGAAATTGTTTTGAACTACTCCACAGACGTTTTTTTATCAATGATTCGAACGATGTTCATAGGATACATAGATCATATCCAAGAACGTGCAATGAATTCACAAATAGGTTTTACTTTGAAGTATTCCATATACAGGATCATTCTATTTCGATTCGATTCGATTCGATACTAACCAGCTAAAAATTTTGTACTATTCACTTGTAGAAAGTCACTTGTCATATGGAATAATAGCATGGGGGGGAACAACAGACACCCATATGCACAGCCTACAAACTGTACAAAAATATATTATAAAAATAATAATGAAAAAATGTCAAACCTACCCAACAGAACAACTATTTCACGAATCAAACTTGTTTGATCTCAAGCAACTATATTTCTATTCAGTTTTAGTTAGACAACATACCCGCAAATCGGAACTGTTTGAGATTACCCATCAATATAAGACAAGATACCGATGTAATTCAGTTTCAGTACCAAAAGCTGAAAAAACGATATTTCAAAGATCTCTTGTATATCTAAGCCCGAAGTTTTATAATCACTTACCAGAGAATTTAAAGTCAATAAGACCAATGAATTTATTCAAAAACAAATTGAAAGCATGGTTGCATACAAACCCTAGAGAATATATACATAATCTGGTTAACCACTAATCATTCATTATAACAATAAGAACAAACTATTTGAGTAGGAACCCCACAGAATCTAGTTGGATGAGCGGTCTCCACGTACAAGTTTTTCTTTTAGAGGAGAACTGCTTGTCTTTCAATATTCTAATTAATTATTATACTATACGCAGATACACTTATATCTATGAATAATTCTCTCTTTCAATTCGAAGTTTTGAATGCACATGCATCTACGAACAAGTCCTAAGACTTTTAGTAGATTATCAATATTTATTCACTGATGTTCAAACCTTGTTGTAGGTAATACTTATTGTATTTGTAATTGTTATACTTATTGAAATTGTATTATATATATACATATATATTGAATAAATATTATTATTATTATTATTATTATTATTATATTATTATTATTCACGTCAAGCTGAGTTGATATGTATATATTCAAACTACTATGACTATATATCGATTATCGATGAAATTTTGTATGCGAGAGTTTGCCTACTTCTTCGTTTCGATACTCTTCGTTCTCTTCGTCTTTCGCTCAAACAGGGAATGGACCTGAACATCGTTATTTCGAGTGAAAAGTAAATTTTTCTCGAATATTTGGAATCCACAATGAATTTCAATGCTCGTTTCAATGTTGAACTAAACTTGAAACATCAAATGTCTAGAGTGGAACTTTTTGAGTTATTCATTGTTTTTCGAAATTCAAGCTAGTCTGACCTAAGATTTTCTGGATCTACTCGAACCAATGGGTACCCAAATTTTCTGAAACTCCATGAGAATACCCAAAAGGGTGCTCAGTAATTGGAATTGAATTCTCCTTCTGTTTAATTGAACTGATATAACGTCGTGCTGCAAAATACAGGGTGAGTCATAACTATTGGGACATGGGCTAAGGGCAGATTGTTTGGACCAAAATATGGCGATTCGACTGAATATGCCTTCATAGAATATTGCTGTGGAAAAAGATACAGGGTGTTGAAGTTGACTTTTTATTTTCGTTTTTTGCCAATAACTCCACTGTTTATTCATCAATTGTTATCAAAATTGGAACAGAGGCACAATTTCATGGAGGGAATATTATTTTATGTACTTTTCTACATTTTGATACAGGGGGCGCCACGTGAATGATTCCTGATGATGAAATCGCCTGGTTACTATTTTTGACGAAACTTTTAGGTGATTTTGATTGGAAAATATGACTTGAACATCATTTCTACGTAATATTGATGCTCTTGTTGGAACACGATATTTTCATCCGTTTTCGAGAAGAATGCTATTGAACAGTTTTAGAGTCTCAGAAGTTAATTACAAATATTATTAGATCATTCATGAAGAGTGTGTTTCGAACTGGTAATGGCATTTCTTGACAGAGAATGGAATTTGGTGCGAGTTTACAGTTAAAATTTTTTCAAGTGAAATGACTCGTCACAATCATTTTATGAATGAAGAAATGCGGGTTGCAGCCAGAAGGTATGAATTGTATTATCTCTGAAATCTAGGCAGAAAGCAACCAAATCACAAAACTTTTTCAAATATATTTCCTTCAGTGAAATTATTAGCAAAAAACCGACGAATAAAGAAGAAAATCTACTTCAACGCCCTGTATCTCTTTTCACAGCAATATTTCATTGAGGCATGTTTGGTCCAATTGCCATATTTTGGTCCAAACAATCCGCTCTTATATAGCCTATGTCCCAACTCCCAATAGTTATGACTCACCCTATATAGCCGGAATTGAAAGTTCAATAACTCACTTTTCAATGTGGAATTTACAATCACCGATGTTCAGCCTAATCTCTGAACAGTTTGTCGTGGTAATGTGGAACTTGAGTGAATCCAGAAAGAATATCTGCAGGGTATGATAATTGAATGAGTGTATGCTTACAATGGGGTAGTCATAAAATCGTTTGAACATTTTCGTTTTTAACCTGTATCCTGATAATTGATGCTTGCCCACGAATCATTTTCGGAATTTTCGAAATCAGAGCTTTGATAATCAAGGAGTATTTTATATGGGGCTGAGTGCCCAAGAGAAAGACTCTCAGCAGACTCAATGAACCGACTCACAACCATTTATGAATGAAAATCTTTGTGATTTGACGAAACTGTTTATTTCCAAACTTGAAGCATGCCTATGCAGAGTGAGATGATCACACAAAAATGAGAAATGTTCCTGATACAAACAGAGGAGGAAAAAAAATGAAAAGGAATAAGTACCACTAGCACTTTCATGGTAGATGAGTGCCAGCAACTATACTGTAAGTTTTTGGTAATACTCTTGGTGCTCTGGTTATTGAAGATAAAGAATCATAGCATGTAAAGGACCCCGTACACGGAAAATGGCTTTCGGCTAATTTTTCTGGAAATTTGATATGTTTCAGATATTAGCGTCCTTATTACACAGTGCAATTCACAGATCTATCCTATAACCAGTTTTCGAGCTACATGGTGTCAATCGTTTGATTCTGGCTGTAGAATATTTTGCATGGATTTGAACTATGTGCTCGTGTCGTGATGAATCTCCAGTAGAAATGAACGCTCCACGTCTAATTTCTACCTTATGAATCCCTCTATCCGAATAAATAATTATATAACATACAGGGTATTGCATTCCATCATGACAAGATGATATTCATAGAAATAGACAAATATTGAAAATATCAGAATTTCGATTTTTACTCAATCATTGTAAACTTGAAATCAAACCGCTAGAATCGGCCAATTATTTGAATTTTTAGAATTTTCAGAAAAATTAGCCGAAAGCCATTTTCCGTACTAAATGTGCGGGGTCCAATAAAGCTCCTTAGCTGCAATTATAGTTCGAGGGTTGTTCATGTTCAACTATTTGTACATATTCCATTCGATCTTCAGATATATTTCCCTTGAGTTCCTTTTCATCATAGTATTATTATCGTTCTATATATTCATATCATTATTGATGGTTATGCCCAGAGGAAACGAACAAACAAAATGCTTCCGAGAAAACAATTACTGCGGGTAGTCTTCAATCTATGACACTGCGAAATGGATCATGCTGGAAACAACGTTTAATTTATTTGCCATACAAAATAATAGTGATGGCGCTTTGCCCCTTCAATAGGAAACGACGCATGGGATTTACACAGGTGCACCATCTGTGTAGCCGATTACGGGAGGAAACTTTCGTTTAGTATACAACACCTTTTTTATGAAATGAAAAGAAGAAAACAATATTTGGTACTCACTCTCTTATTCGAGTCTATTTCTCATTATCATGTTATGATTTTCTCAACGATTATTTGAATAAAATTGGAATTTACATTTTTGTACGAATAATTAACCTTGTATCTTCGATCCA
This sequence comes from Phaedon cochleariae, assembly GCA_918026855.4. Taxonomy (NCBI): domain Eukaryota; kingdom Metazoa; phylum Arthropoda; class Insecta; order Coleoptera; family Chrysomelidae; genus Phaedon; species Phaedon cochleariae. Next base: position 46,322,466 of record OU896707.1, read on the forward strand.
AGAAATAACACAACCTTTTCACACACCATACTACTTTATGATGATGTTACACTCCATTATTTCACTAGTGACACGAAGAAAATCTTGTTTCACCTGAAGGGGAATACGTGATTTCCTATTCGATCATTCAGTATTTCTTGTCTATACGTGCGTCCATAAAGTAACGCATAAATTCATTATTGGCTAAATGAACAATCAAATTAGAAATTCCCGAAACGAGTCGATTTTTGATTTCAATTTACTATTGTTTCAAATCATAATCTAATATACAGGTTGAACCACTTTCGTGTAATGACGTCATCACCATTTTTTTCAAATGGAACCCCCCCTTTTTTTTCAATTTCATAATTGCCCTTGCTGAGCTGATTCCAAAAATGTATAATATGTTGCTTCAAATTGGTACAGGGTGGGCAAAAATGCAAAAAAAAATATGAAAATTGTTTATGGAAAGTAATACGTTACTGAATGTAATAAACAAATTAAATGGAATTATGTACTTATGCAATTAATGTGATACACTTCCAAAAACAAACAAACGAAAATTCGCAATAAATGTTCAAATTGTTCTCCATTGACCGTTAGACAATGACTGAACCGGGCATTACTTCCGTCTCTAACATTCTGCAGCATAGCGGGTGTTATGCTCTGTATTTCTTGTCTGATTCGGTCTTGTAGTTGAGGGATATTTCCAGGTCTGTTTAAGTAGACTTTAGATTTCAAATAACCCCATGAAATGAAGTCTAATGGGCTCAGATCAGGTGATCTAGCAGGCCATTCCACTGGTCCCCTTCTTCCTATCCACCTTTGTGGAAAAGTTGTGTTTAAAAAATCGCGCACAGTTACTGCGAAATGTGGCGGTGCGCCATCCTGTTGAAACCAGATTCTGCGGTCTACATTAGTGGGTATCTGAATATCAGGAAAGAGCTGGATCAGATCAGGAATTAATATATTTTGTAGGAAATCCAGATATAATGCTCCTGTTATGTTTTCATCAAAAAAATATGGACCAATAATTGTATTTCTCACAATACCAGCCCATACGTTAGTTTTTTGTGGTCTTTGCGTATGGTACTATTGCATCAAGTGTGGATTTTCATCAGACCAATAACGGGTGTTTTGCGGGTTAACATGACCGTTCAAATAAAACGTTGCCTCGTCCGAAAATAAAACGTTATCAATGAAATTGTTATTTTGGTTCATCATATACTCGCAGAATTCAGTTCTTCGGTCAAAGTCGTCTTCGGCCTATGGGCGTGTACACCTTAGTAGAACTTTTAACTCAAACCATGTATATACTGATCCTTTTATACATAAATAATGATTGACGACATAATTCGATCGAAAAATTAACTGGAATGTTTTATTTTTGGACATAAATAATGGTACCTCCTGAAAACGGACTCTCTTATGACGTAGAAACCTCATCTCGCCATAGTTGAAAGAGAATACCAAGAGCCCGACGGAGACTGAGGCAACTGATATATTAATTCTTTCAACTGTGATCTGGCGCTAATTCACTCTGTCAGAAATCATGTATCATTCGTCTTTGTCTGGAATAGTCGTGTTTCAGTATTAGGGCTTTGACGTAACATCATCGCCTCGTTTTCAGAGGTCCGAAAAATCGGGGATTTCAATATTTTTTTATAAAACGTAGGGAGCTCACAGCAAGGAACGGTTTGCGGTGGTGAGCTATAGTTTGGGCGAGTTCTATCGAATTATGAAATAAATTTTGTTTGTGATATAAGCCCATTCATGGATGAGACGTACTTCATAAGGATGGTATTTTACCTTTTCAAAAATGTTTGATACTGAAGACTTTCCAATACCAAAATCCCTAGATAATCCTTGCACTGTACAGTGTGGATTTTCTACAGTCGACAAAATTATGTCTTGTTGAATATTTTCATCAATTTTTGATCTACCTTGCTTTGCTGCATCCCTCACATGTCCTAATTCTCTGTATTTTCGCTCTATTCTACTTACCGTAGATTGTGAAATAGGTTCACGATCTGGGTGCATTTCATGGAATAATCGGCATACCTCTTGTTGATATTTCAATCCTGTCACTTTCGGTTAAACGCATTTTGTAAAAAAATCACGAACGTACCTTCTCTAAAGCGTTAACAATACGAAACTGTGCTTCAATGTTCTTGACAGTTTTGTCAAATTAAAAAAATGGTGAAAGATAATGCCAAACAAAAAGATTTCTATAATCCACGGGATTGGATCACTAATAAAAGCTGTAAGATACAATTATTAAGAATAATGCTGGATGTTCTTGATAGTTTATCAAAGTTGTTGTATAACAATACGTAATTTCATTTAATGTGTTTATTACGTTTATTCATTATTTTTATTACTTTGTGAGTGAATTTTTGCATTTTGCCCACCCTGTACCAATTTTTAGCAACATATTATACATTTTTGGAATCAGCTCAGCAAAGGCAATTTGGAAATTGAAAAAAAAGGGGGGGTTCCATTTGAAAAAAATGGTGATGACGTCATTACACGAGAGTGGTTCACCCTGGACCTATATTAGATTATGATTTGAAACAATAGTAAATTGTAATCAAAAATCGACCTGTTTCGGGAATTTCTAATTTTATTGTTCATTCAGCCAATAATGAATTTATGCGTTACTTTATGGACGCACTGTATATTTTCGAACGCTATCATATATCTGGAGACCATATATACAAAGTTTATTATTCAAACTAAAATCTCAATTTCTAATTCAATTCATTCAATCAATACATTGAGAAAATGTATCATTCAACTGAATATTCATAGCACGATTTCAAAAGCTTTGATTTTGAGAATTCTGAAAATATTTTGGGGCACGCATCGATCACCAGGATGAAGTTCAGAAAAAAAGAGACGAAATTATCTGCTCTAATGGACAGTTGACGTACTCATTGCAATTCAACAATCATTTGATCATCATATCACCTGAAATCACTGAAATTCCATATTTCTACGACACACTTTGCACAGAGATTAGGGTATGATGATCGGTGAAAACCAATTATGAATTGGTTAGGAAATTCGTGAGTTACTCCACTATGGATTCATGCTATTATATTTTGGTACCACGACGTTACCCATGTTGACCAGTTTATATCGATTAGTATTGGCTTGTCAAAGAAGCAAATCGGTTTGTTATTTCAATCGCTACACTCCATGAATAGGGTCTGCATTCGATTCGGAATTTCAAGCCACAATTCGACCTCCCTGCAAACTGTTTCGGATAACCTTGCTACATTCACCAATTATCATCAATGAGTTGGATGAATGAAGAAATATTCATTACTGAATCCTTAACGGGACATGATCATCACTTGCGCTATTATTGAACGCCATAATATGATTCGCATCAGTTCTGGGCGGTCGGTAGTTCAGCTTTTGTTTCCGTAGTTTCTTCAAACTGAAGCCAACTGACGATTTGAAATTCTACGTCAACCATAAAAATCACTAAAATTTCGACTTTCAACAAGAACTATTTATTTTAGTCGACTAATTTCACATCGTAGATTTCACTAATGAAGAAAATTATTGGAGGTTAGGTACTATTTGAGAAAATTGATTCAAATCTTTCGTATAGGAAAATTTTGCTCCAATTCCTGAGCCTCCTTCAGAACATTTTGAAAAATTTCCCCCATATTTAGGTAGGCATTTTAGGTCTTATTCATGTAGATCCTGGAAATAGCAGCTGTGACTAAATTGGAATTATAAAAATAAGGTTTTTTCAAAGGTTTCGCAAGTGTCGAAGATTTCGAGAAATCTTGAATATCTTGATCTCCTCATTGATTCCAATGAAGATAACGACATTTATCTCCATTCTCGGTGATAACGGAAGTTGTAAGATCCCAAAACATATATAGTGCCTTGCAATAATTGAACTGTGACACCTGACATTTTTGCTCATATTTGAAGGAAAATATCTTCCAAAAAGATCAACCGACTTCAATTCGGCTTTCACATTTCTGAAGCTCACTTTATTGTCTTTGGAATCATGAATCCGAAAAACGAAGAAATTGGTGAATAAATATTTCACAGGGTGATGAACGGCACACTACAAACTTACATCAAAATTCGAGTGATCCCATTTCGTCCAAAAATGTTTCCCTATAAGATTCTCATCACATATTGTATCATTGAGATTGATGTCATATCTCGAAATAATCTACCATATTTATTGATTGATTACATAGTTCTGTTGATATATTTTTTTAAATGTAACAAAAATAGTGTGTTTCTTTCGACCTATCAATACAGGGTGATTTGCAAAGCCTTATACAGGCTCCACTTTGTATTTGTAAATAAATATGGCAATTTGTGCCATGTTAAGGATATTTGATCGATTTTCATCGTTTGAATGATCACACAGATGATTTCTCTCTTCATAATCCCGAAAAGTGATGTGATGTCTTGGAAGAATTCCGATTTGTTTGCAATCAGGTTGATAATAATTTCGATTTGTTATATTTTCCCTATGAAATCTCTGTAAATGAGAATTGGTGTTGAATGTTCATTCCTGCTACATATCCTCATGGATCAGAATATTTTTCTCGTTCTGAGAATACAGATTGATTTATAAAGTCGCTCAGGAAATCCGTTTCAAGAATATCTCGACTTTCAGTCGTATCTTATCAGTTCCTCTGCCGATTAGTAAAATATCATTCGACTATTGAATTATTAAATAGCACTCCATTCTCTTGATATTATTTGCTCCTGAAATTTCATCGAGTATTATTATCGATCAAAGGAATCAGGATAAACAAGTTATTGAGGTTTGCAGAGCATAGAATGAAATTCATAATTTCAGGAAATTTTTCGTGAACAATGGATCTCTCTCGATACTATCAAATATAGGAACTAGAGGAAATAATTCGAGAGTCCGATGATATTGTACCAAACAGAAGAGGCACTGAAAGTCGAGATATGTAGAAGCTGATTTTTTAAGCAACTTCTTGTATTTTCAGAATAATGGTAGAACTTTCAACTCAAACCATGTTTATAATGATCCTTTTACACATAAATGATGACTGACGACATAATTCGATCAGAAAATCAACTGGAATGTTTTATTTTTGGACATAAATAAAAGTAGGTACCTTGTGAAAACGGACCCTCTTATGACGTAGAAACCTCATCTCGCCATAGTTAAAAGAAATACCAAACGCCCGACGGAGACTAATTCACTATGTCAGAAATCATGAATCATTCATCTCTGTCTGGAATAGTCTTGTTTTAATATTGGGGTTTTGACGTCACATCATCGCCCCGTTTTCAGGGGTCCGAAAAATCGGGGATTTCAATAATTTTTTATAAAACGTAGGGAGCTCTCAGCAAGAAACGGTTTGCGGTGGTGAGTGAGTCGAATTATGAAATAATTTTTTTTTGTGATATAAGCCCATTCATCCTCAACTCTCATTCACATCAGAGATATCATCAAAAAAATATACCGATCATCTTCATGATCATCCAAATGAGTGGGATACGATCAAAGACCTCCAACATAACACACTTTGTTATGTTTATTCACAAACACAAATTGAGGACTAAATGGAACCCTGGAAATCACCCTGTTTTAATTGATAGGGGAATCAACCTCAAGTGGTTTTCTTCTGCTATGGGGCACATAATTCTTGTGGAGAGATGTAGAAATGAAACACAATCGATAAAAATGAATACGCCTTTCGAGATATGACTTCAAACTCCATGATAAAATATGTGGAAACCCAGAAGAAAAGTTTTTGGACTGATTGCAGTGTGCCATTTATCGCCATGTGAACTATTCATGATACTGAAGACAATATAATATGAGCATCTGGAATCTGAAATCAGAATTGAAATTGGTTCATATTTTGGACGTAATAATCTAACGAATCTGAGAGGAAATTTCAGGTGTCCCACTTTGAATTCCTGAAATCAAATCATAAGAAGTGATTTCTGAAAGTGAGTTGACATGCAGAAAACTCATTTTTCCTACGGGTATAACACAAAATTGATCTTGTTTTACTGTGTTCGTTACATCAATGAGGCACTTTGTATGTCATCAATTCAATTACCGTATCTGATATCACAATGACTCTATAGTGTTATCATTTCAAAAAAATCCCATCGTCCATGGATTGTCTGATTTCAAGCAATGACAGTTCTGTCTGATATATGAGCATTATTTTAGAGGGAATCAGATGGCAACAAGAAGAAAACATTGAAGATGTCGCCGTTATCTGTTACAGCCGTAAAAAAATTATAGTGTATATCTCGCATGAAATACCCACTGCAGTAATCATGATTGTGTACATAACACAGTGACAACTAGGAGATTGAATCTGCCCACTTCTAAGAGATGTCAATAGTTGCAACACTGATTTGAAATGAATTGCTTTGCTATACTAGCTGGTACAAATAATGTTCAGCTGAATATTGGTTCAAGTTTCGTTTAGCTGAAATCAGTTATGGAAAACTTGTTGCTATGGTCACCGTTGTCATGGTTACGAGTAAGAATAAAACAAAATCTCGTGGTGAGGAAATGCGAGGTTGCCAAAAGTTGTATCGGGTTTAGTATAGCTGGAATCAGTTGTGGAAAAAATAATGCCATGGCAATCGTTATTGTCATGGTTACAGGTAAACAAAATTCTGAATCCCATGGTGAGGAAATGCGTTGTTGCCAAGTTGTATCGTGTTTAGTTTAGCTGAAATCAGCTATGGAAAAACTGTTGCTATGGCAATGATCGTCATGATGATGAGTAAATAAAATCCAGATTTCTGTGGTGAGTGAGTGCGTGATTGCCAATTATTTTTATTTTTCATTTCATTTCAAAAATTCGCATCATTTGAGGAATCAGCAAGACAGGTATGAATTTTCTTCTGAGTCGAGGTTTGGTGCCAGCAAGATCTCTTTGCAAGTCCAAATCCAAGGAACACGAGAATCCGGTTGAGTCATTTTCTCATTATTATTTTAGAGAAACAGATCTGGAGATTTAGGACAATGGTATAGTCCTAAACCTCGAAAATGTAGACAATATATTCCAGTGGTAGAAGGTACATGGATTGGAAATAGCAACTTTTCCCAGGCAACCAGATTACGTTCCAGTGACGTCTTTTTTACGTCACTTGAATGACCAAGGTGACGTCAGTAGTTGGCGTCGCATTGACGTGATAATGACGTGAATAAGTCACAGCCCAATGACGTCATATTACTCACGTCGTATTGACGTCATTCACTCACCATACTGTGACGTCCGACTGACGTCATAATGACGTCAAAATGACGATTGAATTTGGCGATGGTACGTAAAAAAAATTCCTTTAACATGGTGAGATAAAAACCACTAGCCTCTTGATGATATTATATAATATTGATTATGCATTGTTGAGTCTGCTTGGTGGGTCCCTCCTGTGTCATGTTCATTCAATCGTCTATCCAGCAGCGCCATCCTTCAGTACGCATCTCCATCAGAATGCAATCAGTTACTCGTATTTGTATCAAAAACTATGTAGTTTGTGTCGGCGAGATGTAAGCAAACAAAGAATAGTTTGATAGCAATGGAAAGGATGTTGGCGAATTTGGCTTTACTTTGTTGAATAATGTATATTAATGCATTCTTTGTCATCCAACAAAAATCTAAATAGCAAATTATTGAGAAATTTTCTAAATGACGAAGCTCACCAAATTGGTACGTCACACCGACGTGATTTTTAGACGTCATAGATACGTCACTGCAACGTCATAAGAGTAACGGTTTCAATATAGGTATACCTGAACAATCATTTTTATATATACATAGCTTGTTGGTTTCCGAGATATACAGTTTTTTAGAAAAAAAAAATGTCTACTACTTTTCGGGTATATTAATAATTAGAATAAAATTGCATGTTGATTTGCTTTCATGAGTTATACTTCTGTTTCACATGATAATATATAAGTATCCATGGTTTAGAGAAGGTCTGGGAAAAATGGACGTCGACAGGACGTCCCTGCACCGTCATGAAACTGACGTCTTCTTTTACCCATCTAAGTGACGTTCACTCGACGTCGAAACGATGACGTGATTATCACGTCATAGAAAGTACGTCATAGTGACGTCATAAATTGGTGTGTGACGGCTCTGACGAAAAATCATCAATTAGGGACGTCACAGTGACGTGATCATTCGTCATCTGGTTGCCTGGGTTGTCTCCTCAGAAAGAATCCAAGTAAGTATTTTGTGTCCCAATACATATTTTTACGCCGGCAGGATAAGAACTTAGTTTCTCTGGTAACAAAAGAGGGGCAGAGATCTCGTTTGATTCCCTACGGGGATAATGTGACATATTTTCTCCCTAGGTAGTTTATACCAACTTTAGATGCTCCGCATAGTACTGCGCTATTCTTTTCGGAACACCCTTCTCTGAAGCGAGTATACACTGAAAAAAATAGTCGGTAGTAAATATCAAAAGTTTAGTAGAATAGGCGCCAGTCACTACATTCATCTAATCATACCACTACAAAATTGCATAATCCCTTATGGTGAAAAAAACAAACAAATTTTTTGAATGAATACATCGAATTATTCGATAGACAATGCAGAGATATCGATTTGATTCGAATCAATAATGTTTCAGAAAATGGGAGAATTTTGTTTTAGATGTATGACAAACTGACATTTATCATACAGGGCGTGGAAAGAAATTCTGAATTGAGAAAAACCCAATCACGAATCTGCGATTGAAGGTCTATAAAAATGACAAGTTTCCATCGTTCAAGTTTGAACCCCTTGATTGGGTATGAAAGTATTGAAAAGGAATATTCTCAGATATATTATAAACATGAAAAAATGGATACATTTGAATAAATACATTGAGAATTCGCATTCTCTATGTGATGAAATTATTAATCCTTTCTCGGCATATTCAACAGGAAACAACTACTTTCCTGGCTATATGCCACGACGAACATTGAATTATATCAATTGAACATACACGATAAGAATTTGAGCATAAAATGAATATCGTCTGAAATTGAGAATTGACATTCTCTTCCAGAATCGGATGAATACTATGATGAATATAACGATATAAAAAATATATTACTTACAATTGCCACCCACATGACTGGAGATAAGTCAACAAATTTTCATTCTCAGATAGATGTCAGTTCCACTATAGTTTTAGTTATATTATTATAGAAATGTGAAAATTGTGTATTAAATGAAGAATGGCTGAAGGAATGACTGGACTTCAGGTTACTGAGGAGAGTTTGAAACTCGAAATGAATTTTATTCGAATCAAAATCATCTAACCTATGTGAAAGAGATGTGCATATTCACGACTCAACAAGAACAGAGTATGTATACTAGTATATTTCTCCCATACATTCCAATTTTCATACCAATTTGGTAAGTAATATATTTTTTATATCGTTATATTCATCATAGTATTCATCCGATTCTGGAAGAGAATGTCAATTCTCAATTTCAGACGATATTCATTTTATGCTCAAATTCTTATCGTGTATGTTCAATTGATATAATTCAATGTTCGTCGTGGCATATAGCCAGGAAAGTAGTTGTTTCCTGTTGAATATGCCGAGAAAGGATTAATAATTTCATCACATAGAGAATGCGAATTCTCAATGTATTTATTCAAATGTATCCATTTTTTCATGTTTATAATATATCTGAGAATATTCCTTTTCAATACTGGGAGAATTTTCTCAAATGGAGAATATGATTCGCTCATTTATAGAATATATACAGGGTGTTACAAATTCGTTGCTAAGCATATGTGTATCAGTAACCATAACAGGTACAGAGTAGGTCGACAACAGACAAAGTTGCGCAGTTTCATTCTCAACAAAATGCTGCTTAGCAATTGGAAAAATTCCTATTATCTCCGGAGATATCTGGGAAGCAAGGAAATTGTGCAAAATAGTTTTTATTGCTTTTTCCTCTTATTTGGAGAGATATTTCCCTATATATAAGATTATATTTGTTTGATTGAATTGTGTTTCATTCATTCATTGATATCATTTCATTAAAAAAACACTTGCACAATCATCATTATCGGCTTCATATAACTAATAATATATCTCGAATAAGGTCAATACAAGGATTATTAAGTACTCCGTACTGAATACTGCCAAATAATAACAAAAACACCGTGTTAGGCGAAGATGGGTATCAACATGCTTTTCATGAACATTTTTTTCAATGGAGAAAACATTTTATGAATTCTCACGGAACATCATCATATCATCGAGGACATCGAAATCTATCGAAGAATGAGATGAAAATTCCAGATTCGTTTTTCGAAAAATGAAGTTGATGATGACCGCTCGAAGAAGAGAGTTGAAAATTCTATTCAGGAGAGGAGAAAAAGTGACTATCATGATGTGACATTCATTTAAAAAAAATTAGCCCAAATATACTGAGAAAAATAGAAACTATGTAAAAAATTTTCAATTATTTACAGAAATCTCCGGAAATAATTGGATCTCAAATCCAAAACAGTATTCTGTTGAACATGGAATTGCGCAACTTTGTTCTAATTTGACTCATTCTGTATCTCTTATGGTTACTGAGATCCACACGCTTAGCCACGAATCTGTATTACTCCCTGTATATTCACTTGGAGCAGGAAATCATCTTCCAGATATAAGTTCATACGAGTGAATCTTCATTTGATTCATATTATACAGGGTGTTTCAGACTTAAATGTACATACTATACACCTGTAGATAGACGGCACTTTGATGGTTCCAAATCAACCCACATGGATGTGTCTACTGTCTTTTATAACTGAGATACAGGACGTTATCTTGATTTCACCAAAATCTTCATCTGATCATTACTTTTGAACCACTTTGTATAATCTATCCATACTAGTTAGAAATATTTCACTGATATTACTCATCAAAAGTAAATGGAAATCGAGATCAGAACCCAGGTTTGTCTTTAGGAAAAACAGAAAATATCTTTTATTTAAAAAACAACACTCTGTATGGCAAAATTCTGTAGATCTGTTTCAATATTTTAAAAGAGCAGGGAAAAACGAATAAAGTGATCTACTTTTCACAAGCGCGCATTCGATTCGACATATGTTTTATTGTTATTTTCTGAAATACTCAGCTCCATTTCGAGGCATTTTTATCGAACCCATAATTCAAAATCCAATTATTTCACGAAAAAATAACAGTCTTCAGAGATCGACATCATCAGAGTCAGATTAGGTCAACTATCGATAGATTTATTTGTTTGACAGAATAACTCGTCAATGATTTTAGAAATTCTTGAAGGCTCATATTTTATTCTTCGCTATTAATTCATGGGCTGCGGGAAAGTGGGCTGTGCAAAAAATCTGATATTCTGACAGTTCCTATAATCACTAGTGTGATATTAGATAACCGTTGTATGTATTGGGTTATTACATTTCAAAGAGTTCATAATCATGCTTCAACTTCATAACTTAATGTAACCAATTATATCACACTGGTGATAATGAACTGTCAGAATCTTGAATTTTTTGCACAGCCTACTTTCCGCAGCTTATGAATGAATGTGATGAATAAGGTAGTCCTCGAAAATTTCTAAAATCATCGAAAAGTTATTCTGTCAAACGAACAAATCTATCAATAATTCACCTACATCCACTATAATGATTTTTTTTATGAGAATGGGATTTTGAATAACGAGTTCAATAAAAAAGCCTCGGAATGGAGCTAAATATTTCAAAACATATTAAAGAATCATCACTCAAATGGGATGCGCGCTCGAAAACGTAGTTCGCTTCATTAATTTTTTTCCGTTTTTTCCAAATAACAAATCAGATTCACGAAATTCTGCCATACACAGTGTTGTTTTTGAAATAAAACAAGTTCTCTGTTTTTTCTTAGGACCGACCTGGATTCTGATCTCGATTTCTATTTAGTTTTGATGTATTATATAAGTGGAATATTATCAGCCACTATAAATCGATTATACGAAGACCTTCAAAAATTATGATCAGATGAAGATTTTGCCAAAATCAAGATAACGTTCTGTATCTCAGTTATAAAAGTCGGTAGACACATCAATCAGGGGTGATTTGAAACCATCAAAGTGTCCTCTAGCTGCAAGTATCCTATGAACATTAACGTCTGAAACACCCTGTATATCGACTCAATTCAAGAAAACGACTCCATATAAAGAATCCCACTCAGAAAGAGAGAGAGATGATATTAGCATCAGGATTCGATCCTGGGACCTTCAGTTTATGAAGCCGGTGCATGCGCTATCTACAGTTCTCAACACAATGAATGGACCACTCATAATTTGACTCTATTTCGAAGACCTGTATTTTTTGAAAAAATTGAACGATCTTCATGAAGTTCTCGATAACAGATGTGATGTTTTATCGACTTCAAAGAGAGCTAGAACACTCTGAAAAAGTCCGCAGAACAAAACTTACACAGGGTGTAACTATTACACTATGGTCTACATTTCCAATGCTGCCAGAACTCAAAAAAAAAATGTTTGATCTAAAAGTCAGTCTTATTATTATACACTGGGACCTCATCTCGGGAAGTTTTCGTGGCTCAAGTGGCCATTGGAACAAAAATTCGATTTTTTTTTTCGAAAGTCTTGCATTTCTTGAATTTTTTCTCTGGAACTCCACTTGAGCTGACTATTGGGAAGAACTGGTCTCATGTTTTGTGAAGGACAATGGAAGACGAAAAAAGCACTATTGTGTGATATACAGGATGATGAGAAAATACGACAAAATCTCATTTCAGGGAAAAAAATTAAAAATGGTGACTAAAGCCATGGCCTATTTGATTTATTATATTCAGAGATGGCCTTCTCGATATCCATTATTTATAGTAGACTATTAACGAGACGTTTTCGAAAATTTGCCTTCAATTGAAATACAGATTGAAAATTTTCAATTCGAACTTATTTCCTGATATCGATGTTTCTTATCAACTGATTTCCAATATTCATCGCCCAAGTATGAGACACAGGATATTGTTGTTCAATAAACTGAGTGTTTCACAACTTATGTGACAAATTACGAACTCTAGAGAACAATTATGTTAGAAGAATGTGGTGACAAGCATTATCTCTAGATCTGAATTTGATTGAACATGTGTGGAGCCGAATGAAACTTAACCTATTGAGAAGGCGAGAGGCACCCTAAAATAATGACTCAATTCTTGTCTGGAATGATCCTGTGTTTCAACACGAATGAATCGATTCATAAGGTTCTCATTTATGTTGTCTCACCTGAACAAATTCTATTCGGATCAAATGAATGAAACTCAAAAAAAAACCATATTATAATAATTCTCATAACGACTTCTGAAATGTATTCCTTGGATAGATCGGTCTTCACATCTTACGAAATTCTATGATTATTATATATAATTTTGGACGTTTATGTTAAATAATTGAGGTATGATGGAAAATTGAGGTTTATTGGGATAAAAAAGAATGTTACATACTCACTTGCGTATAATGGGCCACCTTATGCGTTAGCAGAGTGAGCGTGATGTTGATATAGAATGACCAACCCGCAACCAATCTAGGGAGTTTCTATATCAACTCAAGCTTTTCAGACTATATTTCGTTTTGAAGTAATAGAAGTTATCTATTCAAATGACCATGCAGTCTATGAATTACTGCATATATTCAAGGTCCATCTGGTATATTTTACATAATCTATTTTATATTATTTTTGTTTGTTCCACAGTCTGAGAGCCAGCGATATACCGAGTGGCTGGAGATACTCAGATCAAAACGAACTTAAAATAAGTCAACTAATACTTTCTTTATCGATTCGTGAAATTCTCATGTTACTCCAGTTCAGTCAATGATTTTTCTGAAAATGAGAATAATATTGTTTTTATAATATAACCTGAGCTATTTTACCCACCATTTCCATCGATATCGAAGATGAAGATGCGATAACTCATTCCATAACTCACGAAAATAATATACAAGTGGACTCAGTAAGGTTATATTCGAATAGATTTCATAACTCAGAAAACGAAAAAAAGGTATAGCAACATAAATAAAGTTGCAAAATTAATATCTTCTTCGGAATGGACGTCAGTTCGAATATTTCGTCTTCTTCAATCTTATCACTTTGCAGATTTCACTGGGTGTTCCGAAAATAAGAGTAACAAAAATGTTCATGGAATCTCTTCTGTAACGTATTCATACTCTTTTGACATACTACATCTTTCAAATATCATCAAACATTCGATAATATTGCGAAAGTTTTTGATAATCGCGATAATTCTGACCTGGCTGGAAACAAACACTTAATATTGATCTACGAAATAGCCACAATGCTCAAAGTGGAATGAAATGTTGAATAAATACAAAAAGCTCGAATCATTTCCACACAATGTTCATAAAATGAACAACAATGGTAGATTTCGAAAAAAAAACAACTACTTTCCTGGCTAATGCCACGCATAACATTGAATTACATCCTCCCGAAATCTATGCATCGACTCTCGTATAAACGAATACTGATACAAGTGCTTCTTTCCTGAATTCCTATTGAATTCGATTTAGCCAGGCAACGCTAGGCAACCACAGACCAGCTCTTTGACACTCATCAGTGCAGTGTAGTCTCCAGCCAGCAGTCCTATGACCACCGACTCAGCGGAGCCTAGCCAAACAAAAATCTAGTGGTCACCTGTTGTCACCATTAGACATTAGAATGACCTGAATGCACACCTTTGAAATGAAGCTTCGAACCAGAAATCCTCGGTCAGCAAATATTTTTCGAAAGCAGCAGTAGAGTAGAGTATCCCTCTAGAGAAGTTGATCGAAATTGTTTCATTGGTAGCGATTGAATATTCATATGACATGTTCAAATGTGAAATTTGAGGTGAACATTCTAACTAGAAATTCTTGGTCAACAAGGAGTTTTAAAAAACGGTTTGAGTGAACTATCCTTCTGAGAAGGTGAATTGAAATTATTCAATTATTCAAATAATTCCATTATCAGATATAAATCAAAAATGTCTGGCTAGAAAACTTTTTTTCTTGGTTTTTTAACGTCGGCGTTTTCTGCTATAAGTATACCGAGTTATTCGAAAGTGACAGTGCAACTCCGTAGCATATAATATAACTTTGATGACTACTCATGCTAATAACTCCAATATACGATAACCAAAAATCGAACTCATGAAATTCAATGATGATCATTAGCATTTCAAATCAAATAATGTGCAATTCGATAAAATGGTCAATAATAATATTGCTTTAAGTAATATGGAAAAGTTAAATTATATAATATCCTAATTGCAAGGCCCGCCGTTGTCTCTGTTGTGAGTTGATCACAATTGAATATGAACTCGTTATAAGATATATTTTATATATTCAGTGATAACATGATAATGTCAAATCTGACCACTATCTCTAACAACCAATCTCCCCGGTAACTCATATACAGAATGATATCATGCATCTTCCCCTTTTCAAGCGAACAAATATATTTCATCACAACATCGGAAGTAAAAAAAAAAGAACTAAATATTATTATAATCCTGGAGGTGGCAAGGTTCTCTTGTAATACGACCAAAACGAGTTCTATATATGCTACCACCCTCTTCAGTATTTGGTATTTCAGTTGGTTTGTTTTCATTTCCTGAATTATCATCATTTACATTTTCATTCATTTCTTGATTCTCAATATTTTGATTTCCATTATCATCATAATTCAATGAGAAATCATTTCCAATATCAGATCTGATAATTGAAAAATTTGAGGATATTTTTCTTAAAAATTTACTATTTCTGACATAAATTCTACCATTTTCATTTAATTTAACAACATCGGATCTAGGCCTATCTGGATCAATTTTCATAACTGTTGCTGGTTCCCAAACTTTACCAAATTGAATCGTAACATGGTCGTCAGATTTCAAATCAGGTAAGCTTTTTACATTGCTATCATAATATGATTTTTTTCTACGATTATTATTTATGAAAATTTCATTAATATTTCTATGATAACTACTAAGGGTCGACAGATTCTCTGTTACGGGTACATGACCTTTGAGAGTGCGACCGAATAAAAGTTGTGCCGGAGATGGAGTATCACGACTAATTGGTGTATTTTTGTATTCCAGAAGTGTTAAGTATCTTTACCGTCAAATAGAGCTTTTTTCGACATTTTATTTATAGTTTGTACATGTCGCTCAATAAAACCATTTGACTGTGAATAAGTAGGCGAATCAGTTTTATGAACAACTGGAGCTGTGGAGCATTATCACTATAAAAAATATCTGGTTTACCATGAATGGCAAAAATAGATTTAACGGCATAAATTACTCGTTTACTGGAGTTATTATCTAGACATCGAATTTCAGAGAATTTTGGGTACGTATCTACCAATAACAAACATTGTTTTTCATTCAGATAAAAAAAGTCAGCAGCCACACTATGCCATGGACGGGTGGAAATATCTCTGTTCAACAAAGTTTCCTCATATTTTTCGGAATAACCATCTGATAACCTTTAAAAATTGCTCCTTCCTGTTCAACTAATTCATCTTTTATATTCCAAAAAGGCATTGCCAATTGAGTTACCTGTTTTTTTTCTAACTTTCAAATCATAATTTTGTAGAGTAATTCTGAGTCTTTGTAAACGCATAGGACATTTATTCAGTGGTTTTTGGACAATAGCTTCAAGTGGCTTGTGATCTGTTTCCACAAGAAACGACTAACCATAAAGAAATTGGTGGAATCTTTGACATCCGAAAACAATTCCCAACATCTCTTCCTCAATCTGTGCGTAATTTTGTTGCGTTTCTGTTAAACTCTTTGAAGCATATGCAACAGGCATTCCATTTTGAAGAATTACTGCCCCTAGCCCATCTTTTGAACTGTCAACTGACAAAACAATCGGTTCATTCTCATCATAATATTGTAGTATGGGTCTTGTCATCAATAAGGTTTTTAAATTCTCGAAATTTTTCTGATGGATGTCATTCCACTCCCATACAACATCCTTTTTCATCGATGCCCTCAAATTTGATGTGAGATTAGATAAATTTGGAACAAATTTGGCAACATATTCATTCCCAAAAACCTGCTTAATTCCTTAGTGTTCTTTGGAATATCTATTTGTTTAATTGCTTCAATTCTATCGTTTTTTTAATTGAATTTTACACCCATTTCTGCGTAAATTATAATATCGTCAATATATACTTTAACTCCCTTGATGCCACCAAAAATGTCCGTGAATGTTCTGTGAAAAATTTCTGGAGCATTACATACACCATACGGCAGACGTAAAAACATGAACCGACCGAAAGGTGTTGCAAATGTGGTCAGCTCAGAAGCATAATTCTGTATATGAGTTACCGGGGAGATTGGTTGTTAGAGATAGTGGTCAGATTTGACATTATCATGTTGTCAAATATAATGTCTCCAAAACTTCATTGGCCTCTTCCCTTAAACAATGTAATAGAACTGGTGCCTGAACTTCTTTGGGTTTTTCTATACACCCTGTTGCTATTGAGTACAGATTGAAATTGCTCTTGAACTCCCTCCAGTTTGATCCCAAGTCCCCACACAAACTCATTGACGCCCGTTGTTTCAAAAATTCCATTGCTTCAATGTGAGGTACTTTCTCTAATTTACGTAGATTCTTTTCACGACTGCGCCATGTTGTGAGTTGATCACAATTGAGTATAAACTCGTTGAAAGATATATTTTATATATTCAGTGACAATATAATAATAATAATAATAATAATACATTTATTGGACACCAAATATGTTCACATTGGAGAAAGTAAAACTAAATACAATATATATACATATGGTGAACAAAGGGCTTTTGGTTCAGATTGCGATCAAGTCGCATCTGGTGTTCCACCAAAGCCGTAAACTGAAAAATAAAGCTGAATAGGGTGAAAGAGCACGAGAAAGAGAGGAGGAAAAGAGAAAAAAGAGAGATGGAGAGAAAAAGAATTGGAAATAGAGCATGCGAGCGATGAGCTGATAAACAATAATCACGATCTCAATGCGAATGTTTCATAGCGGTCATTCAGGGACATTTTGAGACTGTATTAAATGTTTTTTAAATTTGTATTTGAAATTATCGATCGATAGGTCAAACCAATTAGGATTCCAAATATTAATATAATTTAATGTGTCAGAAATATTATAAGAGAACGAGCGCTTATACACTTCTTTTTTGTGAGTAGGGACACTCAATAGTAATTTCCTTCTCAGATTCAAATTGTGAACGTCCGTTCTATAACTCAAATAAACTACTTACCAGATGAAGTGGGACAGCCAAAAAATTGACTAATTTTGATTAGTTATAACTCGAACATTTCTTGGCCGATCTTGGATTTCCAACCAAAGGTAGAAAGCGTCATCCTTGGACTATGCGTCATTGGCGTCGGGTTTTTATTTTTGCGATTCGTTTTCTCTGTACAGAGTGTGAATTAAGAGCCGGTAAAATTTCAAAATTTTGACCAATTATTTGGGAAATGTGAGGGACCCTAGAATTATTTTTCAGATGTTGGGTGAATGGTTGGTCCGATACCTCGAGACATCTTTGGGATTTTTTTGATATATTGAGTTGCTATGGAAATATCGCCATTTTATGAAATTCCATTTTTATTTCAAAATGTGGCCTCTTTTAGTGAAACAATAACAGCCAACTTCTAAACTGCAACGAGTGATAATTCAACTAAAGATAATTAACACCAGTGGCGTGCAAAAAGGGGTTTATGATATTTTGAAACGAAAAATTCGTTTTTATTGAGGAAATTCAACAGTTCTATTGATTGTTACGGTTAGAAAGTTGCCATATATTCAATTGGCATGATGTATACAAATCCAGAGGCGTGCAAATAGTGATTCTGTAATGTGGACAAATTGAAATGCTATTATCAATGTTTTTCACTTATTCAAGGTGAGCATCGAGGTAATCCTTTGGCGTTTTGAAGAGGATTCATCATTCAAGGCAATTCAAAAAGTTTGATATGGAAATATTTTTAATAATTTTTTCAAGAGTTGTTCTTTGTTCGCCCAATGAAAATTTTCTTGTATCATTATTCATGAATGAATATTCAGGATCGTAACTTTGGCATCTGATGTTTCTCGAGCCGTGCAATTTGATAATTTTGTGTGGAAGAATTTGAAAAAATCTTCAATTTTTGCCCCCCAAAAAATTCAAGTATTATTTCTTCAATAATTTCCTAGTCCTCTTTCTGATAAAGCATTTTTTTTAGATAAATATTTTTCTCATTCTCACTACTCAGACCCTCTAAAATAAAATTCAGCAGGCCCATACATGGCCAGGGATACGAGGCTCATCAAAAATACCCACGATCAAAGAATTTTTTACTGGACGAGCAGAGAACACGTTCTCTAACGTACGTGAGCATATGGTTTTTTTTGTACGCCGATGGATTCATTAGAAAAGAAATAATTACATGTATTCACCTTATTGTAAATACATGAAAATAAAATGAATTATGAAAGTGGAATTTCAATCTGTCTACATCACATGATCATGTTTTGCACGCCTCTGAATTTGTCAACATCATGCTAATTAAATGTATGGCAATTTTTTAACTGTAACGATCAATAAAACTGTTGATTTTTCTAGATAAAAACTTTTTTTTTTGTTTCTAAATATCATACGCCCCTTTTTTGGACGCCTCTGAATTTGACAACATATGCTAATTGAGGGTATGACACCTCTTCAACTGTAACGATCAATAAAACTGTTGAATGTATTCAATAAAAACAAATTTTTCGTTTCTAAATGTCATAAACCCTTTTTTGCGCGTCACTGGTGTTGATTATCTTCAGTAGAAATATCCTTTGTTGCAGTTTAGATGTTGGCTATAATTGTTCAACTAAAAGAGGTCACATATTGAAATAAAAATTGAATTTCATAAAATGGTGATTTTTCCATAGCAACACAACTTATCAAAAAAATTTCAGAGACGTCTCGAGGTATGGGACCAACCATTCACCCAGCATCCAAAAAATAATTCTAGAATCCCTCACATTTCCCAAATTATTGGTCAAAATTTTGAAATTTTTCCGGCTCTTAATTCACACTCTGTAAGAAGAGAACGAATCGAAAAAATGAAAACCCGACGCCAATGACGCATAGCCCAAGGATGACGCTTTCTACCTCTGGTTGGAAATCCAAGATCGGCCAAGAAATGTTCGAGTAATAGCTTATCAAAATTAGTCAATTTTTTGGCTGTCCCACTTCATCTGGTAAGTAGTTTATGATAATGTCAAATCTGATCACTATCTCCAACAACCAATCTCCCCGGTAACTCATATACAGAATGATATCATAACAGTATCTTGTTAGTACTTTGCCGCCGACATCTGATAATTATAACTCCTTTGCTTATGATACTTCAGTAGACCACAATTCCTATGAGAGACTGTGTGCCCAATCACATTGGACCGAAATATAAAACACTCAAAAATTTACAAACTCTGAATCAGTTCCATCTCTCAGGAATCTCTTAGACACTTTTTCTGAGAATTTGTGTGCCTTGAAGATTTTGAACTACCCTACTGACAATCGGCATTTCATTCTGACTATGATGCTCTTGAAAAGGTTACATAATGATACGCTCACTCACCTTGAAATGGATCATCGATCCACCAAAGTGCCTACCTATGAAGAATTAACCAAACTTTTGTACAATCATTGTATCGAGTTGAAATCGCTTGGCCCCGCCTCCATTGGAAATGATTTCAAACGCAATTATACCAGTGAAGCTATCGCCAATGCTAATGTGCCAAATAGGACAACTTCTTCATTTGTTAATAAATTGCCTGCTGATTCATGTGTATTTTGCGAGGACATCAACCACTCGCTGTACAGGGTTACTGGTGATTTAATACATTCCTTCAAAGATGGGATTGGGAAGGTGATGAGGGGTGAATTTAACCCTAATATACATTATGCGAACGTTGCAAGTTGAAACGTTCAATTGTTTGAAAAATAGTCTTCTGTAAGGAAATTCCATAAATAATTTGGATCATAGATAAATTCTAAATTGAAAGTCGTAATTTCATTTTTGAATTTTGGATTTTATCACTTTCCAGCGGTTAATTTTAGGCAAATGTCTAAATCACATTCGTCAAATTTGTTGGGACTACCTCAGGGCAATAGCTGGGTACTAATTAAACTGAAAGTGCTTGATACGGGTTATAGTTATTTTGAATGGATTGTTAAAACATACTTGAAAAAATTCTATTGCTATTTACTGTTCAGGAATCATGTTCAAAGTAAGAGCTTCTATAGCGAATAGGTACTATAGCTCGGCAGAGTCTTTTTATTTTCGTCTTTGTTATTCTGGTTGTCAAATTGTTTTGTATGTGCAGGGCTGCGCCGATTATTCTTTGTATGAACTCTTTCCGGGTATTCACTGTGGTTTTATAAACTAGCCCTCCAATATAACCCCACACATAATGATCAAGAGAGGTTGGGTCACGGCTTCGCGCTTGCCAACCTATTAGACCTGACCTTCCAATCCAACGGTTACCAAAATACCAGACAACGTTTTGTTGGAATATTATTCGTCCTCGGGTGGCGAGAGGGAGAGAAACATCCACATAAGAAGCTCCTGTAGATCATGCCCTGAAAAATGTACATACATTTCCCCGTTTGAATTGTCTATGGAAAAATGTGGTCCTATTAAATACGGGTAAATGAGTCCCATCCACATCCGATAGAAACTATTTTCCCTTGTTCAACGGCTGATTTCTTTGGCCCAATGATGGAGATTATGAAAGTTTGTTATGCGTTTTGGATGCCTCAAGGAGATAAAGGAAAATGATGTTGTATCGTCAGAAATAAACACTGATAAGCATTTTCCAAGTATGTTTTCTACTATTAGTTCAGAATAACAAACCGGTATCAAGCACTTTCAGTTTCATTCGTACCCAGTTAGATTGCTTTCGCCTGAAGGAAGTTTTGTTAAATTTTTGAAGGAAGTGGTTCGATGATTTTTCTGAAAATAACCACTAGAAAGGTTTGGAATTCACAATTCACAAACAAAAATATGATTTTGGATTGGATTTGGATTAACGATTTATCTATGTGATCTAAATTATTCCTGAATTTGTTTCCTATTAGACATAAGACCATAGTGTTGCTCATGTATTTTAAGTGAGAGGTTGATAAAAGGTACAGCTGAAATTTTCGGGAAACTAACTTACAAACCTTCAAAGTGTACCTTTCGGAGAAAAACTGAAAATTTCAAATATATCTCAAAATCTATTAATTATTGCATAATGCATATCAGGGTTGAATTCACTACTCACAACCTCTTCTATCACATTTCCGAAGGAATGTTTCAAATTACCAGTAACTCTGTATAATCTTCCAGCCTTCGATAATAAAACGACAGGAAGCAAATACAATTTTCGTAAATGATTGAGACCAGTTGAGACTATGTTTTGATTGATTGAGCGGCTCTCATGCACGCTCTGCATTCATGTCGCTCAATTTCATTCATTTATTTATTAATTTCATCTAATACACTACAGAATTAATTACAAATTCCAAATGATATGCTTGAAGTAAAAATAAAAATAACATAATAATGAAAAAAAAGCATAAACAACAATGAATACTATACTATAACATGCGGTAAAACAAAATAGAGATTCAAGACAAATACAAATAAGTTACGAATTATAATTCCAACAGTAATGTCAGTTGCTTCTCAAACTTATCAAAAGGTATATCAAAAATAGCGACTGATGGAAAATTTTCATATAATATGACCACAACGAGAAGGCATCACAACATCCGCAAAAAACATGGGCTGATATATACATCAACCGATGTTTTTGAGGAGCCATCAGATAATCTATAGTCGGGACCCCCCCCACAGCCCAACAACATCTACAGGGCTCTGAGGAGGGCCTGGACTGCACAACCCCCCCCCCCATACACAAAAAAAACGCAAATAAAATAGTGTTAATGCCCACTAAAGGAGTGACAAACTAACACTGAACTCGGTCAGACATGCGGACGCTCCTGGGCCTGATGACTGGCCTCACAGCCAGAGTGCAGGGTGTGGGTAGGTCTGGCCGAGACAAATCAGAAGGAGGTTTTCGTTTTTCCAATTTTGATTTTCCTCCATCACAAAGAAGAACCTATTCACCACTGAGAGCGATTGATCAACTCCCCCACCCCCCTGGGTGACCTCGATGAGACTACCTATATAAAGGGCTCGGCCCTAGGAGATAGACCTCTGTGACTAACACTTCGTATTACACTCACATTCCTTGGCCAACATCAGCCACCTCTGCACCACGCGGAGAACACATCACACAGAAGAAGTTCTGTTTTATGTTCTTTTATATCTATATGTGCTTGTAATTTGCGAAGTGATGTTCAAACTATGATGACAAATAAATGATTTGAAGTGGTGATCTGAAGGTCGTGGGATCGATCCCCGGTAGAAGCGTTTTTTTTTAATTTTTTTCATTCAAAATAAGACTTTCGCTTTATCCAAATCTCTTTTTTGACTATCTGAGTGGAAAGAGGCGAATCTACGTTGATTCATGTATCCATGGGCCTGAATGGTCGTACTGAGGATGTACAAACGCGCGGAATCTAGACGTCCCCAGTACGTACGAAATGTCTTGGCCGGACGTTCTCAGTACGTTTTGGGGACGTGCTCGTGCTATATGGGTTAATGTTATCTGGGTGGTATATTCCATGATTATGTCATTGGACCATTTCTTTTTGAGAATGATCTGACGGGAGAGAGATTTTCACAATTTTCACAAGAAAATTCTCCTAATCTGCTTCATCATATCCCACATAAAATTGAACAAGATATGTGGTTTCAGCTTGATGAAGCCGCTGCACACTATCATCGGGAAGTACGGGCCAATCTTGAATTCAATTTTCGTCAGAAATAGATAGGACAAGAAAGTCCAATTCAGTGGCCTACTAGATCTCCCGATCTGACTAGTATGAATTACTTCTTATGGGGTTATGTGAAATCGAGAGTTTATCGCACAGTTGCCACCACAACATAGAAGATATGAAAGAACGGATACGAGAAGCTTTCCTCTGATTTTGACGATGATTTTTTTCAATTCTGATTTCATACTGGGTACTTCATTAATTGTTTTGAGAAAAATGTGAACATTTTGACAACGCCGCGAGTGATGAGAAAGATATTATATGAATGTAGAGAGTATAGGCAGAGGTTTTGATTTATTGATATAATATAGTGGATGTGACATTTGAAAAAATCGAGAGAAATTTCATTGAACCTCATGAAATTTTACTGACAAAATCATGGGCCCTGTGTATGAACGTCTTTTGGAAAAATTATTAGAATATATTCATGGGACCTTGCTACTACGACTTACAAAAAATATTCAAGTAAATGATATAGATGCATGAGCCATAACTGATTTATTCAATACTTTGCAGTAGTAGTAAAAATCAATAAATACTCTATAACTTGACAACACCACAACGGATTTTCAATTTCTCAGCATGGTTGGAAAAACAATGGAGATATGAATCGATAACAAACGAAATAAACAGGGTATTCAATTGAAAAAAATGTATATTCTCAGCTTTCCTGCCTCTGTGTATCACCCTGTACAAATGAAAAGGATTTTAAAATGTGTGGCCCATTGAACAAGAAACCAGTTATTTCGAATTTTCTTCAAATTCTATAGTCCACGAGATCGAAGAATTGTGTCTAAGATGAGAATGAACAGCATGGGGATCTCGGAAACGGTAGGAGATACGAATTCGGTTGAATCAGAGAAAAGTTGCGCATTTATGTGCCTAATGATATGCCATTCACAAAGTTACAATATTCCGAGTAGTTTCGGAGATATCCGAGAAAAACCGACATTTGGTAATTCCGTTTTGATGTTCTCCTAGCTTTATTTTCGAAGGAAATGTAAAACAAATAGCACTTTGTCATGGCCACTTTTTAAGGACTACATGATAAGGTGGGCAGATTTTTTCCGCGACGTTTCGTCTTAGAAAACATCATCAACTTTGTATTTTTATACGAGCCGAGACTAAAGTGTACCCTGTATACGACTCCATTTTTCATTGGGCATGCAGCAACGTATCACACAATATGCTTTTAGAACCATTTCTCGCACAAAATGAAAAGTGATCACCTATATAACCTGTCTTTCCTCAATTTTAGATAGTAGGCGCTGGAAAAAATGACAACTTTCAATACATGAAGTAAATTGATCAGTCTTATTTATACAAGTATGAATTTTAACTCACCACTTGCCTTTTGTGTTGTTGAGTGCAATATCAGAAGTTTAGTTCATGAATGTAGCTTTTTAATGTGATAACAAGGAGCCGATATGTATCACTTACAGAAAATGAACAGGAACTTATAACAAGTGTTCGAATAACCCGCTGTTATTTTCTGTGCACAAGTACGCTCGTCTTACAGATGAATTTAACACTTGAGTTAACATATTCGGAACACTATTGTTAAAGGCTGCAGTATCCAATCTTAACAAATCTTCTTCATTTTGAAAATTATGATTAGAGTTCACTTGATTCTTGATATATTCCCAAAGGAAAAAGTCTAGTGGGGTTAGGTCGGGGGACCTTGCAGGCCAGGGTGTATCACTATGAGTACCCATCCACTGTCCTGGGAAGTGACGGTTCAAATAATCCCAAACTATTCAAGCGTTTGTCATGGAACCACAGGTTTTACAATTGATCCGTATTCTTTTAAATTGGAAACTAACCGTCTAAATATCGATTCGCCAGGTTGTCGCCTCTCTGGATCCTCATCACGTTCAGCATCAACACAATTTCTTTGGCACAAAATGTAACATGACAACATATCATATTTCTCGATATTCGAAAAGCTACCGTTTTCCATTTTTAACACAATCTAGGTGAGTAACGAGTAACAGTAGGAACGGTAATATGTCAAAAATACTAAATAATACAGTATTATGATGACAACAGAACATTATGTGTCATTTTTTCCAGCGCCTACTATCTAAAATTGAAGAAAAACAGGTGGACTAATCACTTTTCATTTTGTGCGAAAAATGGTTCTGAAATCATATTATGTGATACGTTGCTGTATTCACAATGCAAAATGGAGTCGTATACAGGGTATACTTTGGTTTTGGTTCACACAAAAATACAAAGTTGATGATGTTTTCTAAAAGACGAAACGTCGCAGAAAAAATCTGCTCACGTTATCATGTAGTCCTTAAAAAGTGACCATGACAAAGTAATATTCGTTTTATATTTCCTTCGAAAATAAAGCTAGGAGAAAATAAAAACAAAATTCTCAAATTTCGGTTTTTCTCGGATGTCTCCGAAACTGCTCGGAATACTGAAACTTTGTGAATGGCATATCATTAGGCACATAAATGCGCTACTTTTCTCTGATTCAACCGAATCCGTATCTCCTACCGTTTCCGAGATCCCCATGCTGTTCATTCTTATCTTGGACACAGTGTATACATATTGAACTTTTGTTGTTGCATGGCGAGCACAGACAAAAATAATGAACCTGATATTAAACAATTTCAGTGATTAAACACTGATTCATCGATATATCATTATATGATTGGATCCATTGGTACAACGTACAAATGTGATATAATAAATTTCAGTGATTGGTTGATGAACAATTCGATTGAGATGATGAACGCTTGACCATTATAACAATGTTATGTCAATATCGAACTGATGAGAATAGTCATAAATTTTATCTGTTTCACATTGGAAGAATGTTAAAAATGCCACATATTTATATATCAATACAGTGTACTCTTGATCATCACCACGCGTAGTATTAATCCGTATTTTGATAGAGCTATGCTCAGAAAGAATTATACCAATGTTTCAAGGATAATCCATTGAAGTGCCATGCTCCATGCTCGAAAACATGGACTAAGGATAAGAATTTCCTGCATAGTTGATTTTGACAATATATGCACTAAGCATCCTTCAATTGATGTATTTTTCTCATCAGTTACTCATTGTGACACATAGGATTTAAGGTCAATATCTTCACCGACTACAAAATAGTGAAACATTCAATAATTGCCTGAATACTAACAGATTCATATGGATATTGCAGCCAACAATATGAAACATGACCACATAACTTCAGGATTCAGAAACTATTTGAATAATATTCACCCTGCTCGTTGAATTGGCCGTTGAGATGTCCCAAAAAAACTGAACTATTGTATAATCTAGGGTCCTTTTTGGTTGTGGAGACATTGATTTATAGCCACTGTATAAGATTTGCACGGTTCTAGGAGATATATGCTGTATAGTAGTTCTTACAGCCTTCATGAAACTAGTTTTGCTAGTTGGGACAGGAGACCTGTACTGGCCCTAGTCCTTTATATTCATATGCCCAAAAAAAAAAAAAAATTGTCACGACAACCTTACTAGAATATTACGATTTCTTCATTTCATATGACTCTCTATATGTTATTCAGCACAGCTCATCAAGAAGGTTCTTCTGTCATTTATCAACAGTAGGAATGTATTTTGTTGAGAAGCACTCTCTGCGATTAGTCAAATTATTCAAATAGTGAATTTCCAAAAAAAATCCATTCAATCGATCAATAAGAGCTATCTTGTCGAATACAATTTTTTGAGACTAATGGAGCATCAGCTTTAAGTGAGCTGAAGTAATGAACAGAAAACCTATTTAAGAAAATAAGTTCGTGATAACACAAGTATCTGAGGAACAGGAAACTGAGGAAATTCTTTATACGCCGGTACAAACAGTTATCAGAAAAAGCAGAGGCTGTTACCAGGTCACCTGTGGTTCGAATACTCTGATGAATATATTCATTGGATATTATGGGAGAATATCCTCACGACGAATGATGGACTAATAGAAGGAAGAGGTCATCATGAGGAAATAACTCAAACATTTTTTTCATTATACTTTCTTTTCGATATTATGAGGAATCAAGTCGAGACAATGTCGAAAAAAATAGACACAATATGCAAATAATTCGATTTCGACTTGACGCTACCAAAATGAGAATAGTCCTCTGTGTGAAGAATGCTCGATTCAAATCTACGAATCTCATCAGTCTTTAGTTCAGTTACTCCACATTCATCAAATGGATTTGTTCTTGCAGTTGCAGTTCGTACGACTCAATCATATTGTTATTTACAATATCAAGGACTTCATACTTCCTTATTCTCTCACACCAGAGACGGTTCGAACAGATTTGTCAATCAAGCAAAGAACAAGGATTTCGTAGTCGCAATAAAGGTGTGGCACAGTAGTATTTTGCGGCCGTTTTCTAGAATATTGGTTGTGCACTCAAACGTCTTTGTGAAATTTGATATTTTTCGAATATGATTGTTTCATGGAATTTTCATCATCAACAATTAGCGATGAACTGTTGTCAACATACCCTGAAACTGTTGGATTCTGTCCAAAAAAGGGCAATTCGTCTCGTGGGTGATGCCTCGCTCACAAACTCAATTACTTTTCTGGAACATCGTAAGAAAGTTCGCGATCTGGCTCTATTTTATAGATATTTTCATGGACGATGCTCTTCTGAAATATCAACAATTGTTCCTCCCTTGGCGGGTTATAACCGTCGAGTTGAGGCTTCGCACTCCTTCGTGATCATTTTGAGGACCTGCAGAACATCTCTTTTCAAAGACTCGTTCATCCAACGAACAGCGAGGCTCTGGAACACATTGCCAAAGAAGGTGTTCTCCGAAGCATATGACCTCCAGAAATTTAGGAAGACCACTAATTCCTACCTTATTTCCCTTGGGTCTCACGATGTTCTCTGAACATTACAGGATATCCCTTTTCGTGGAAACCAGAACATAAAAAAAACTCGAAACGACGTGATTCTGATTGAACATATGTGATTTTTTTGTTGTACTAAAATAGTGTGTACCATGATCAGAAACAGTTCATCTTGCCTGGATCGAAGTAGACTTGATGATAATGCCTTTCTTGAAATATCAACAGGGTGCTCGCAGCTTTGATGAACTAATGACTAAGATGTTTAAGTTTTTGATATTCTTCAAAAAAATTTAATAATGTTCTCTAGTTTTTGAGATGAAAATATCAAGTATGAATGGAATGACAGTCATCTATATCTTGTTCTAGAATATAACCTGCTTTTCTGAGAGAAAGTCCTTTTGCTTATAACTATAGACATACAATGAGTATGTTCTTATCACACAATAGATGGTATAGATAACTCATTATTCGTTGTATGGCAGTGGAGGCCTGATTAAACAAGTGAATGATGATGTAACAAAAATATAATCTGAAAATGTTTTCTCATCGAAAATACCTTCATGGAATTATAATACATTCGTTGGCTGATGGATCCATATCTGGAGATCGTCAAAAATGACAGACTTTGGCTTCAAGTTCAAATGAAGCAGAATATATCTGAGGCAACTTAAGAGTCGGAGTATCAGAAATATTATTCGTGTTCTGAAATATTTGATGGTGATGAAAATTGTGATTTTCTATTCATCAATATTCCAATGAATATCCCACGGGAAATGTTCTTCGGAAATCTCTGCTATCATCCCGTCACTAGCAATACCAGTCAGACAAACTAGACAAGCCCAGTCAGCACAGCGTTTCGTTGTCATCCTCGAAAGATGTCGAACAGTACTTCATCAAAACTCCTTCATCCATAGAACGACTGGGCTCTGGAATTCATTGCCTGAGGAAGTATTCCCAACAACATATAATCTCCAGAAGTTCAAAAAAAATTCCAATACCTACCTCCTATCCCTATCCTCCCTAGGATCGCACGATGTTCTTTGAACGTTATAGGGATTCCCTTTCGTACGCTCCAAGCGTTAAAAAAAATCATATACATATAATATATTAAAATATAATTTTATGAAAGTGAAAAAGTGAGAGATGATGAAACTCAGTTGAAATACACTGTGTCCATAAAGTCACCCCCCCCCCTGGTTAACTATTGAACGGATAGGATTTTTTTTTTCAATTTTTTTTGCTTCGATGGTAGTTTCAGTGCTACATATTATTTTAATAAAAAAAAAATATGTATCCTCCAAAATGGCGCCTGGGCGCCATTTTGGAAGATTTTTTTAAATGGAGTGGGAGGTCGAATGATACCTCGATTGAAAGGTCTTTCGATTCTTTATACAACCTCAGAATCTCAGACGAAAATATTCATCCAAAACAAAATGGCGGATGATAACGTTTGAAATCTCACACCAGAATTCTTTCGACTAGATGGCTAATAAAGTGCTCGCATGTGATCTTCAAATCTCTATTGGCGTATAGAAGAGTTCTCTATCATGAAAATCTGAAAGGATTTCGATACCTGCTGAGGATGCTGCAAGAAGATATTCATCCAGAGATAGTAGAGGTCGCTGGAAATAATATGCAGAATATTTTTTTTCAACAAGATGGAGCGCCTTCTCATTTCTATGGGCCAGTAACATCATTTCTTAATGAAAATTTTCCTGAAAGATGGATCGGTAGGATGGGTCCTATTGAATGGCCACCTGATTTGACTTCTTTAGATTTTTTTTATGGGGTCATCTCAAATCTCAAGTGTACAGAACACCAGTAACGATAGATGAATTGGAGCAACGCATAACAGATGCATGTAGAATTACTACGCCTGAAATATTTGGAAATGTAAGACGTGAATTCCAAAATCGCCTCTTCATGTGTCAAGAAGTGAATGGTGGACATTTCGAACATTTGATTTGATTTTTATTTATTAACGTGGAATAAACATTGTTCTTTATGTTGAATAAATATTTATGAAATTTTGCAGAATTTGGAAAGACAATCGAGCAAAGGTAATAATTGACTACCATGTAATTCTCTTCAAAATGGCTTCCTATTGATATCTTCATAGATAGAGAACTCTTCTAATACGCCAATAGAGATTTGAAGATCACATGCGAGCACTTCAATAGCCATCTAGTCGAATGAATTCTGGTGTGAAATTTCGAACGTTATCATCCGCCATTTTGTTTTGGATGAATATTTTCGTCTGAGATTCTGAGGTTGTATAGAGAATTGAAAGACCTTTCAATCGAGGTATCATTCGACCCCCCACTCCATTTAAAAAAATCTTCCAAAATGGCGCCTGGGCGCCATTTTGGAGGATACATATTTTTTTTTTAGAAAAATATGTAGCACTGAAAATACCATCGAAGCAAAAAAAAATTGAAATAAAAAATCCTATCTGTTCAATAGTTAACCAGGGGGGGGGTGACTTTATGGACACAGTGTATATGTCGAATAGCACTTTATCATGACTCGTTTCTCTTTATTTGAAACGGCAAAGCACTGGAAATTATTGCCAAGTTCAAAAGAACTCCAACTTATTTTCTCCTTTCCCTATCCTTCCTAGGTACGCACGATGTTCTCCGAACATTATGAGGATTCCTTTTCATACGAAGCGAAAAATAATAACAGGACGTCGAGGTCCTAATAACAAGGTTTCCTTTTCCTAATCCTACCTAGAAAATTGATGTAAGTTATTCTGATTGAATCAACTCTCATTCGAATATACCTCCATATGCCTGGTAGAGTTTGATATCATATTCGCAATTGATTAAATTTTTATAATATATCGAGACGATGAAGAGAGACATAAATACGATTGTAAAATGGAAGACAAGAACAAAACTCGGCTAGCCAAGAAAAAATGTACGATCCTTATCCAAAATGACATGCAACACTAATTTCATTAATGTGATTGTATCATCAGAGCTCTCAAAGGACTCACAATAAGAGAGAGGACGACTTTGTCAAGTTCATTCGAATACTTGTTTAGGGGAGAGCAATACTTGTCGATTATGTTCGGCTCTCTAAGTATACCAAGAATAGCATTATTCTGTCTCAAATACCAAGACAATACCATGAATTTGATTCGAAAAAATATGGACTGTTAATGGAATTGGCAAGCAATTTGCAAACAAACGATATTTTTTAATATCTACACTTTGTTCTGATTAGATCAGTCCAAACTCTTTTCTTTGAGGTTCATAAGAGACGTTGCCTGGATTGGTGTGGTTTCATTTGTGTTTTTCTATCAATCAGGTGTGATATGTATTCGTTTTTTATTGTTTCCACTGCTTTTTTCATTGCAAGGATGATGCCCAAATTGTGGATCTATATTCGTAATGTGTAGTGGGATTTTAACGTTGCTTCATTTTGAAAATATTTTGTTGTCTGAGAAGTTTTTCTGATTGATTTATAATATATTCAATGTATCTGTCTAATTTCCGAGAAGTGTCGAGGATGATTCCATGGTAAAGAATTTGACAGCATCTGCTTATATTCCGATTGTTAATTTCGTGAGCGACTGAAATATGAAGTTGAACACTTCTGTATATAATGAGTTTTTTTTTTCACAGTTCAACTGAAGAGAGCTGTCAAATCCTTTCGCAGCTTTGCGGTGTCGTTGACACCTTTGATTCCACGGAATATTCCACAGTCGTCGACATAGATGAGACAAGCCGATCAGACAATGGCTGGTAGATCATCTATAAATAATGTGCAGATAAGTTGACCAAGATTAGAGCCCTGGGGCACACTTGACTTGGCTATGAAGTATTTCGATTTTTTGTTCCTTAAATTTGATATTTTGAAACTTCCATGTAGATAATCAGAAGATAAAGTGAGTAGCTTGTCACTGAAATTGTATACAATGATATTATTGATGAGTTTATCGTGGTCGACTTCGTCAAAAAACTTTGCCATATCGATGTACACACAAACAATTTGATCTCATGTCTCAACTTCATCTCTCAATTCGCAAAAAACAAATAATGTGGGGTTGGTATCTATGGATCATTTTCTACAAATCCCATGATGGGATGGTCCACCTGTCATTTCATTTTATCATTCTACCATTGATATTGATGGAGAACGTTGTTATTACAATACTGTAGGTAACTCATTTGTTGTAACACTCAGTGTATGGCAGTGGAGGTCTGAAGAAAATAAACAGAGTCATCAATGTCGTATGTTCTATATATTATTATTGTATGTATTGATTTGAAGAAGATGAAAATAATGTAACAATAGTATATTGGTAACAAGCACTATAATTTTCGTTTGACTCAGACAGATAACAGCTACATTTTTGATTTCTTCGCTATATAGTCATCTGATTTCCTCTGAAGTAATGCACATCTATTTGAAAGAGCTGTCATTGCTTGGAATTTCACATTCCATAGGCGATGAGTTTTTTCCAATAATAACACAATATAGAGTCATTGTGATATCAGTTACGAAAATGAACTACAAAGTACCTCATTGATGAATCGAACACAGCAATTTTGTGTTATGGCCGTAGATAAATAGTTATTTATTATACAAGGGAAAAAAGTAGTAGATTTTAGCTCCAGGTTGTGTTGTCTCTCGACGCGTAGCGGAGGGAGACAACAAACCGTGAGCTAAAATCTAATATTTTTCCCGTGTATAATACACTATTTTTTTCTGTGACAGAAGAAAGGACGAATCAATATTGAGAAGATATTACATTATTTTGAAATCTGAAAATTATCGACGTGAAATTTTAAGTTATTAACAGTAGGGTCACCGCGTTGTGGACATCTTTTTCATTCATTTGAAGTAATCAAATATCTGATGTCACTTCTGTCAGTCTAATTCTGTAATTTGATTTCAAAAAATTGCGAATTCTGCGATTGTTTAGTAATATTCGTAACCGCGAAGTCGAATGGAAGATAAAAGGACTTGCAGTTCTTTCTCGGAGACGGTATTATTGACTCTTTTCTCGGAACTATAGCACAACAAGAGCTATCAACAGTGTGTATATACACGTATATATATGTAATATATATCCGGGAAAAAAGTACTCACTTTTTTCCCACGGGAAAAAAGTAATTTATGAAAAGTAACATTTTATAACCCGCCAACAGGGATGAACTGCCAAACTTTTTTCCCGTCACAGAAAAAATACTTTTTTTCTTAAGATGTCAAGAAATGGCAAGGTTCGCGCACTGATAACAATTCGCGAAGTGACACTTTAGTTTTTAACGTTACCATCAAAAATGATGAAGACAAAACTTTCAAATTCGAAAAATCAGGGGTAAACAAACTCAACTGTGGAACTTGTCCTGAGGTATATATCGGTCAGACAGGTCGTACTTTCAATCAGCGCATTCATGAACATAAGATGAATTTTCTAAAAAAGGAAACAAATTGAACATACGCCAACCAAATATCAAAAGAAAACCATAGTTTTGATGATAATTTCGAAATTCTACATGTAGAAAATAAAGGAATGAAACTCAATAATTTTGAATCATTAGAAATCAACAAACTCAAAAATTTTGACATTTCACTTAACGATCAATAAGACCTCAATAGTTCACCACGGTTATTGAATTTATTTCCTTAGTAGGTAATAATATTTAATTGCTATCATCCCTTTCAAGTTAATCCGGTATACCGTAATTTAATGTAGATATTGTGCCTAATTCCGAAAATGGAGGTTTATCGATCCTGCCCACAGGTAATTAATCCTCCAAGTTGGGAAAGTAAGATATATGAAAATTGAGTAAGCCATCAACGTTGGTTTAGTTCATTGTACCAGTATATCACTCGACGAAGCTACTGTGTTAGCGAAACATGTTGCGTGTTTAACAATTTTGTGGAAATCTTATCGTTCATGAAGTTTTTACATTTAATTTTTTTTCCATCTATGGCGGAAGTCATCATCAACTACTGCAATTACATGAATATTGGGTGTTGCAAAATGAGGAAACACTTCAACACTCCCACCGTTTGAATGTTTCGCAGCAGTCCGAGAAATAATTGAGTACAATTTTCATTCTTCATTTCTTCTTCAGATTCCAGTCATTCGCATCTTGTTGAGTAGTTTCCCGAAGTTTTTTCTGGGTAATGGTTCTGTCAATATATCTGCTAGTTGCTCTTGTGTATTGATATATTATCTTGGATCAATATCTCATTTTTCAGCCTCTCCACGTACAAAGTGATATCGTATGTCGATATGCTTCGTACGTTTGTGAAATTCTGGATTGTCAATTAATCCAATCAAGCTTTGATTATCTCCAAATAATGGAGTTGGTTTATCATCGATCTCTTTTTCTCCTTTTAGTAATGTTCGTAGCTAGATTGGTTCTCTTGCAGCATCTGAAGCTGCAACATATTCGGTTTCTGATGTGGTAGACAGGACCATTATATATTTAGTTGAAACAGGTAGTCAGTTGTAGATCGACTGGTTTCCAAATCGTTAGCAAAATCTGAATCATAGTAGCCGACAACCAAAGGCATTTCTTGATTATGATTGAATTGACTATTGAAATCGGATATCTTATGATGCGTTTAACAGCATTTCAATGATGCGTCATTTTGGGATTCGATAAATCGTGCGATAAATATCGACTAGCTACTCCCACAGAATACATTATGTCTGGTCGACTCACTACAGCTGCAAACATAAGCGAGCCAACAGCTTCACTATGAGAAACACTCAGCTGGACGGGATTCGACAAAAACAGACAGATTTTTGAAAACCTCACAAACGATGAGATTTTCACAAAATCCACAATTTCCTGGAAATCTCATCCTTATCGATTTTTTTTACATTCGCTATGGAACTCCATCAAGTAACGGCTGGGTTAATTCAAAACAGACAGATTTGTATGCTGATCTGTAGGAACTGATAATAGACATGCATCTTGAAGTTCAAAACGTATGATTATTTCCTTTGTATATCTTGTTCGATGAATAGACATGCTTTCATTGGCACATTTGACCATTTCTAAAATCAGGAATGGACATTTCCTCATTTCTGCTGATCAACCTTCAAGTTCCCTGATGCCCTTTCTATGAATGTTTTGTTATAGTTACCCAATAAAAGGTGGCTATATCTACTTATTCACTTAGTTCATTTGAATATCTGTTCAGGCATGTCTCTCTCCGAACAAATATGTTCACCATATAACTAAACAACTGTCTTCTAATCGAGAGGCACACAAGTATAGGAATCTGAAGAATCATCAAGATCAATTATCATGATTCATATCAGTCTCACCTATATCAAACGAATTTTAGTCCTAAGTAGATGATTTTTGAGGTTTTTCCAAGCACTCTTGACTCGAAATAGCGAATAGTTCTGTGTAATTCTAGACTTCAATGATCTACGCTTCATCAGAGGTGCTATACTAGAACCCTGGAAAATACATTCTGAAATATATAAACGAAACAAAACAATCGCAACTCTTTCATTTTTCTGTTCACGTTTCTGTTGAAATTGAACGTGAAACGACATATCATATCTTACTCATCCGATCCAAAAACAGAGTCGTTAATGTGATCGTGTTCAGAAATTTTGAAGTAACGACACATAGTTATTATGAAGACAAAACACTAGAGACGAAACACGGTAGTGGCAAGGAAATCATCTATATATCATATAATACTGGGACGTTCGAATTGCACGTGATATTTTCGTCATTATTACCTGTTTATGGAAAGTAACCATTGGTATTTGGAAAAAAATAATAATAATAATAATAATAATAATAATAATGTTTATTTGCAGAATGATACAGGATATAGACATATAAAGGAACAACTGATTATTAGGAATTGATTATCGGATCATACCGCAAAATAGACAGGCAGTAAAACTGATACGAGTGTCATCCCTAGCGTCTGGCAAAAAACATCAAGATTGGCACATGAATAATGAATTAAGCATAAAATGTAAAGTAAAATGTAAAGTGTAAAGTGGCATCATCTTAATGAATATGATTTATCTAACAGCATCAATTAGTGAATTTTTGTATGCTTTCCTGAACTTCGAGATTGTAGACGTTTTTAGGTTTGCAGGAACTTGGTTGTATAATCTGTATCTGTAAATATTATAACTGAAGGACCTCCTGAATACTGTAGTTCGATGAGATGGAGGCGAAATTATTTCCCTGAACCGAGTGTTCAGATTGTGAATATCACTGCGAAATGTTATCTTGTTATAAAGATAAGGAGGAGACAACAGCAGACAACTGTTTCATGTTCTTTGCCCAGTGGGTAGTGTCCTTTTATTCAGTTTGTGAACATGAATACTGCTTGAGATGTGTACAATTTAGCTCACCCTTTACAAGCCGCTAATTCACCTGCTCCACCTATCGTGCCGGCCCTGTCTTTCACTATAGAGTTCAAGAAAGTGAGAGGTTTCACGAGTCTTGAATTGATTGCCATAACATTCATTGAAATTGCATTAAATCAGTTATATTGCATTATCCTATGAAATTATATCGAGGCTTTTCACGTGTTCCCATATAAGTAACATTAAGCAAAGGTGAGTGCCAGAATTAATTCGCTTAACTCGACATACATTCCTCATTCATCTTCCTCTATTAGCGTTCTCAAATATTATCTCTCCTATGCAGTCCCAACAGCAAATTCAAGTTTCATGCATGCCCTCAGGATAATGTATCTTTTCTGCACAGAGTAGTGCGTAGGAGTAAAAATATTCAGGAATCAAAAGACACGAATGTGTTACATTTCAGTAGCTGTAGACTGTTTTTGGAATTTGAGATGCCGTTGCAGATGTAGTTTTAATTTTTTTTTCAATTATAGTTTCCGATAATTGAATAACAATATCTGAGTATACGATTAACCCAAAAAGTTCTTGTAACATCATCGTGGTCTGAGCAATCAATAATATACATTCTAACGAATATTCTCAGATATTTAATATTTCCAAAAGCTTTTTGGAATGTAACGGAAATGAAAAAGAAATGGAAAACATACATCGAGTAGCTACTAACTTATTTTATTTGTATTCATAACAATGTCACCCTGTATGATATCATGTTTATCACGAATATATGCGATTATGC
This sequence comes from Phaedon cochleariae, assembly GCA_918026855.4. Classification (NCBI taxonomy): domain Eukaryota; kingdom Metazoa; phylum Arthropoda; class Insecta; order Coleoptera; family Chrysomelidae; genus Phaedon; species Phaedon cochleariae. The sequence goes on from OU896707.1 coordinate 46,360,351, forward strand.
TAACATTTGGCATCTCGAATGGATATCATTGACCAAGCACTCATCAAACGCCTGATAAGAACCAGCGTTTTCAATAAATATGAATTTCGAATTTCAACATCAACCATAAAGAAGGAATTTTTTTCTAGAATTCAGGTTAGGTCACTTTTTCAATCGAAAAGTGTACTTTTGATACAGCATGGTACGAAATCCTCACCCTTTTATAATTTGTGAATATTCAGATATCATTCAGCAGTATGGTAGTAGAATGGATATCATTGGCCAAGCACTGATCAAAAGCCTGATAAGAACCAGCGTTTTCAATAAATGTGAATTTCGAATTTCAACACCAACCACAAAGAAGGAATTTTTTTGTAGAATTCAGGTTGACTCACTTTTTCAATCCGATACTTTGGATACAGCATGGTACATAATCCTTGCCCTTTTGTTATTTGCGAATATTCAGATATCATTCAGCAGTAGATTGAAAAAAAGACATGTGTCCATGTTGATACTGATTTCAAACGTCTTTTGTATTCTAAGGTATTACATGCAGGATGACTCGATCATATATCATCTTTGAGTTTCCCTGATTGACAACAAATTGTTCTTGCCTTGCTTTCCCATTTTCCACGATTTTTGCGATCTATTCGTATTGCTAGTGATGAAATATTCGATAGCCATCATTTCAGAAGAACATTTCTGCCGAAGCATCTCAAAGACGTGGAACTATATTGCAGAATCATACAAACATGTGAATATGAACCGCTATATTACAAAATGGTTTCCCTTCAGGAATTATCGATTATGAGATATAGATATGGATTCCACGATCAAGTTCATTGAAACAATTTTTTTTCTAATTTTGACATGTAATTCGACACTTTTTGAAACTGACGTTATAAATCTTCTCACGTGGCAATAGTGATATTTGTTTATATATTCTTTTTCATTCATAACCACACGACGCTGTCAAATTTATAATAAGTAACTAGGTAACTTATGAGAATCAATAATAAGAAAATTCATATTCACAAAAAAAAATAGTTCTACCTGGTTGATTATCACTCATAAAATATTTATATATCTTGCAAAATGCTTCCATGCCAATGAGATTTTCCTAATATTCCTAGGAATTATCGTGATTTCATTTACTCATCGAACTATTTTGTGACCCTGGCAACTATACTAGGTGAATTTCACTCCAAAATATAGTATTCATGCATCAATTTAATTATCCCAAGTTCAATTTTTACTAGTCAACCCTTCAAAATCCGACATTGAAGCAAAGCACTGTATGATATATCTATCTGAAAAAAATGCAAATTCACAATTTCTGGAGATATTATTTCAATACTTTCATCCAATCAAGGGGTTCAACCTTGAACGATGGAAGCTTGTTATTTTTAAACACCTCAATCGCAGATTCGTGCACGGAAAAAAAGTTTTGTTGCACAAACAAAATAATTTTGGTTTTTTTTTTGTTAAATTAAACATAATTTTGCGAAATCAACAAAATATATGATCATTTCAAATAAGCAACCTTCTCAAGGTGACAAAATAATTCGATTGCAATATTTGCTTACTTGAACAAAAGTTTCATTTCATTCAACAACATTTATAGTTGATATAAAACAAATTTTGTTGATCCAACTATTATCTCATTGTTTAATCAATCATATGCATTCTGTCTATCCGACAACATTGAATTAATTTTGACAACATCTTATTTCAAATGTGAAAACTTCACAAACGATAAGATTTCCACAAAATTCTCAAACACACGACATGTTTCGCTAACACAATCGCTTCGTCAGGTGATAGACTGGTACATTGATCTCTCTTCAGTCATCGGATTTTTTTAAATATTATTCAGCAAAATATTTTGTCAATTTTAAATACAATTTGGTTGATCAAAGAATATATATTGTTATTTTAACATATTCACTCTCTGAAAAACTGAGAATTTTGTGACTTGAATGAAATAATATAATCATATCAATCAATGAATCGTTCATGAGAGCAGATATTGTATTATAGAAACAAAATATTCCTTGTTTATTCAACCAATTCGTGCTGTTAATTTGAATCATTAATGAGTAACATCAAATGAATGTTGAATTGAATACTGACACGGAACATTTGTTGCGGGGACAAAATATTTTGTCGTGGATATATGACACTCAGATTTTGTTGCATTTACAAACATTTTGTAGTTTCAAACAATTTTTTTTTCTGAGTGATTAGGTTTTCTCAATTCAGAATTTTTTTTCACGTCCTGTATGATGAATGTCAATTTATCATACATCCAAATATATTATTTCATATTCTCATTGTGTGTGGTCAAGAAAAATATTTCAATGTTCGTCGTGACTTATATCCAGAAAAGTAGTTGGTTTTTGTTGAATATACTGAGAAATGATTCATATCTTCATCAGATGGAGAATGCGAATTCTGAATGTATTTTTTGATATGTACCTATCCAGTTTTTTATGTTCATAATATTTAATTTTGTCCATAATATATCTGATTTCTTGTCAATATCATCACATCCTGTTGAATACCTATCAGGTCTGAATATGATGGTTCCAGATTCTGTTTCCATATTTGAATTCATCTTGAAAATTGAGAAAGATATACGAAGAGAATCATTTTCGGAAGAGACTCCTTGAAATGCTATAGCTCACTGAGGAGAAATGTCTCGAACTACGTTCGTTTGACCTCGTCTTCCTCCTTCAGGTGTCACTGTCACTGCATAACCTTGTTGAAGTATGCTGTTATCATCATCTCACTGAATAAGATTTGTGAAATACATCTAGATACTGAAATAAAAGGTGACCAGGAACCAAATTAACCCCTTTATCTTCGTCGCTATTTTGGATGGATATTTAGTACATCGACTTAATTCCATAGGTGTTTTCTTGCTAGTATATGGGAAAGAATATGACACACCGGTTTCACCGGAATTGCATGATTAATTCTGAGTTCAGAAACAAGGACTTTCCTCTGAAAATTACAATTCAGTATAGGAAAACTTATCTTTTCAACGATATATTATTTCAATCAAACTTTTGATTCACAATCTACTTATATATACTTGATTGAGATTTAATAGAATATACCTTACTGTATCCATTCATCAAATGAAGAAAAATTTTCTCAAAATGTATGAGAGTTTCTAATCAACGTCGAAGAATCCTATGAAACCATTACAATAGTTATAGTTGTATCTAGTGCCCGAAATGCTACTTTGGTGATCGAGAACTGATGTTTTTAACAAGGCGCAGCCGAGTCGAAAGATATTGTCCTGAAGTAGAAATATGCTTATAAAAAATGGTGTTAAACTGGCTTGAAAGGCCTCTTCCTACTCTCCGTATATAGGTACGCACGATGTTCCACGAACCTTATAGGATTTTCCTTTAGTGCGGTCCAAGAGATAAAAAAATATTGTCAAACATTCAAAAATGAATGATGTTTGTTTCATGGAGTTGAAATATAAAAATCTCATATAGTTAAATACGATGTGCGAAGAATGTTTAGCTATCATTCTATCATCCATAGTTATATTCCGTTGCGGGGGGATACAAAGAGTATTGTTTCATAAGATTGAGTAGATTGTGGATTGATAGTATGATGGTGCTTTATCATAAGGAAGGTAATTAATTCTAAACTGAGTCGCAATTTGCAGAGATGTACTGATTTTGGAACATACTAAGTCGAAATTTGCAGAGAACAATTCATTCGTATCTGAAGAAATGAATCTGAACCATTTATGTTGTCTGATACAAGGAATATAAAATGCTCATGAAGTCAAATCGATGTACTGATTTTGTAACATGCATTCGAAATAGTAAGAAAACACAAGGGACTGAATTGGTTTCGGGTCACCTGGTATAGTGAATATTGTGTTATTTCCTCGAGTCATTGACGATTTCAATGGATTCTTCTGCTAGATAACGAACTGTAATACTCATTGTTTTTCAGATAAATCCTGAACGATGTTGCCACCCCTCTTTGAAATGGATGATTACGCCTCTTGTATTGACAATAAACATAGTTTCTGTAAATTAGAGGCACAACTTTATGGTAAAGATAATGACAGTCCGATCTGGAGATCTATAAAGGTTCGCATCATTTCGATACCTACGAATATATTTTTTTTATTTTATGTTCACAAAATGTTAGTAAACAGCACAACGAATCGTGAGATTTCGTTTCTCAAAATTAGGAATATCTGCTCACCCTTGAGCTGAAATTGAACCTATAAGAGTACACTATAACTTCATATCATATAATTGTCTCCGAAGAATGGATATTGAAGCAGATCTATTGTTCATGTAACTGCAATTTTCAACCTCTGAAGAAACGGCGATTTTCTAGGTTCTGTATCTCGGGATTCATTGAATCTGAAGGAATAGAAATGTATTATTCGGAATATAAGGAAATCAGTCAACTCCAGTCTCATATACTGATTTTATATAGGCTCAAAACCGATATTAGTCGAATCATTTCGAGGTTTTTCGAAGCTCCAAACTTGGATTTCAGTGGAATGCGTGAACTTATGCAAACTTCACCCAATTTCATTGTCTTAAGTCAGCGTCCTATCAGGAATCCGAGAAAAAGAGTAGTTAGTTCATCGAAAGGTGTTTGCAATGACAAATTTGTTTGCAACTGTCTCATTCGATTCTTTAGCTAATTGGGATATCCCTTCCTCGTCTCTATGAATTGGGATATCGAGTATAGTTTTATTTCTATACTTATTCTTTATTTGCTCCAAAATTTTACTGCGACTGAAATGAGTTTATAACTTCATTCAAGGGCAATCATGATCCCATTGCACACTAGGCGCGCCCTGTATGGAGTTTTTGTTATATATATATACTCTCATAAGCATCACACTGATCTGAATTGTGGATGATATGGTGTATTGATTATTGATTCATTTGATGTCCCTATTAGGAATCCTCTGAGAATGAGAAGCTGATGGATCGCAGTATACTCCATAGAGGATTTTGTATACCTCGTCAAGATGCAAAGGATTTGGAATCAGTAAAGAGCTTTTCAGAAATGTTAATCGACAAAGAGATAGGACCCATGAATTTGACTTCTGAGGTAAACGTCTTAGTCTGTTTCGATAATGACTTCTCTATGACATCATATGACCAACTAGTTATGTAAGTATAAGTATAAAATAGGTATCACAGGGAAATTCATACACATTCTACTTCGATCATGATTCTCTATTCAAAATTATATTGATTGAATTTTAATTTCAGATTGATCATTATGATATACAGTGGTTTGATACTATTCGCAACATTATACAGCATGACGAAAACAAAAGTAGTGGGTGAGTGGATATTTTTATGTATTATACTTTATGAATTTATCAATTTGGAGTGAACAAACTCAGAGCACAGTTAATGTATTCTCTCAACTGTGCTCAGAGGCAGATATTCGGAAACATTGTTAACATCGACTCGAATTTGTTCACTCTAGAGGTAAACATACAATGTAGAAACCAATAATTAATTTGCAGCGATGCAATCATAACGTTTCATATAACAAGTCGCGAATCGAGTTTGTTTTTTGCACTATCCGTAGGTTTGTTTTCATAAATGCAATGGAATCTATTCACTTCTCCGATTGTTCATTCCATATATCATGGTTGAGTATACACATTGAATAAAAATCGAAAGAAAGGACAAAAATTGAAATAATGAATTCAACTAAAATTTTATCTGGCCATGACGAAGCGTTTCAGCAATTGAGAAGACGACCAATGACCTTGATAAAAAATATGTTGCTTCAAGTATTGAACTGAGGAGTTTATTATTCAATTTCTCTATTCTCACGTTGGGTGTATTCATAATGTGGGAAGAATTCTGTTCATTTTTCTTCGTCACAAACAGATTCATTTAGATGATGGGGAATGAATTTCGTTGAATATATGCAGATTCAGAGCAATTGTTATGATAAATCTGACGAAAATTATAGTGACTATCTTGAATTGAACTGATATTTTGCTACCGAGTTTATTTTCCTGTTATCTCAAACTTCCATAATAATACATACTCATTGCTTATACTGACATAAACAACTATCCAGACCGCTTATGTCATAAAAAATAGGGTATGTCACTTACCTACGCGATGGAACTTCATATGTTCTTTATTTAACAGTTTGAGAGTCTCTGCGCATTGAGCAGAAGCGTTTTCAGGTGAGCAAATTTCCCGAGATTGTCGGAGTGCTGGGCTGAGATGTAACATAAGCTTCCCTTATCCCTGCGGTAGTTGAGTGTTTTCTGATCTGTGATCAGTCTCATCCCAAATAAGAAGCACCTAGTAACAGAAAGCAAATGATCTCTGATTTGAATTCCATCTCATTCCACCTACTTTTTCATTTTTCGAAGTAATTACTCGAAAGAAATGATGTGGAGGCATGTTTTGTTGAGGGCGATAGAGATCCGCTGTTTCAATGACTGTGTTCGAGAATTTTTCTGTAGACTTGGCTCAATCATCACTGATCTATCACTTGAAAATGTTATTGTTTATGAAAGGGATAGTTCTCATTTAGCCCAGTGATAATTATTATTATCATTGATTCAATCATCACGCATATAAAAATAAAGAAGGAAATTAACGCAGATGAGTCTAACTACTAGTTTTGGACTATAGCTTTGGAATTTTAATATTCATTGAATAGATAGTTTCCATTCAGTCTAGTAACGTTGTAATCATCATTGATTCAATCATCCCATATTCCTATGAGAATGAATGGAAATTAACGCAGGTGATGCTTTAATCTTCATTTATAGTTTTGTTTTGAGAGTTCAATGTAAATTATCGATGACTATGCAGTGTTTTCAGTATAATACCAAATGATTGCTATTGGTTGAAAGAAAGAAAACGACACATTTTGACATGTGGAGAAAATAATCGAGATACCAAATCATATCGATAATATTTTTTGTTTATATGTATAAATACATACAGCTCCTTCTTTCAATGGCATCAATTGTCATCTTGACCATTTCATCACGTCTCAAGCCTTCAAATTCATTTATCAATAAAATGCAGTTCCAAGATTACAGCAATTCAATACGAAAATATACCACCATAACCTCTATTTGCCAGCACACAAAGGTGACAGTTGCTATAATGACGTTACATAGTAAGTACAAATTTCTCTAACGTGGCTATTACAGTGGTCAGAGCGAATACATTACGACTCAGATATTGGGATGTCTTCAGAAGATTCTCGGAATGATTACAACTCTTCGATACAGGAAGGATGGCATCCATGTTCTTTGTTAGAATGAGTATAGAACTTTAGCAGCCATATTGTAACAAAAATTATCTAAACGAAAAATACACTACTATGGGCGTTATATCATCCTGGAATTCGATTGAGATGGACAAATGAAGTACATTACGTATGATGGTCACATTATTTTGATGATTCATGTAAAACAATCATAAAATATATTTTGCCAGAAATAAATTTTCACCCTGTCAGCATTATTTCCGAGGCCATACTTTCAAGTGAGTAGAATTGGATTCTGTTCGTCAATATGGGATTGTTTAGTTATTCTATGGTTTCTCATATTCTCAGTCAAAAATAATATTCAATTTTACCTTCATATTGTCAAGAAGTACAAATGTCTATGAAATAACTTTCGTTCGTTTCAAGATCTTCTATCATTAATTAACTTTTCCAAATTAAAACATTCAGTACATTGCAGTTCGATCAGGCCAGCGGAGTTCATAGACATCATTTCCTTTATAATTTGCAAAGAAATCGCTTACCGCGGCGATAATACCTAGGTAAGCGGTATCGAAAAGCTATCGACCGTTCCCCGTGTGGAAAATAGCGAACCTAGCATCGATTCCGAATATAAATAGATTCCGAATCGATAAGCCATTCATTACTGATCATTACTGATTTTTGATTATTATTGACCACTCATTCCTGATTACATTACTATTTGATTATTACTAAGTAAAATGCATTTCGATAACACTTTACTTTATTCCGTAATTGAGTTACTAATTCACGAGTTGCTGCCAAAATGTGTACCGTCTTCCCGACTTTGATCCTGCTGGTCAACCCCATGTTAGATGTCATGATGTAAGTACTGTTTTCCATGTTCTATCTGATTTGTTTTTTCTGTGTTGTGTTCCGGTTGTTAATTCACTATGGTTTGTCTCTGCCACTTTGCCATGTGGCACGCATTTATTCACGACTTTCCCATTAAATCAATAAATGTTAATGTTATACGAAAACTATCTTGACTCTTCATTTGGGGATGAATATGGTTGGGTGGTAAAATGATTGAAAATCCTCTCATCAAGCCAAGCGAGTAGCCAAGTTGCGATCCATAGGAGGGCAACATCTGAGTTGCGACATGTGGTGGGCACGCCGTTTGCCAAATAATCTACCAAAACCATCTGAGTTGCGACACGTGGTGGAGGCGCCTTGCTCCTTCCTACAGATTAACTCTTCATAGTTAATCTATTGAGTTCGTTCTGATTTGTGATCAATTTTCGATATTCCAGTCAATTTTTTTTTTATAAAGCTATTACACCCATCCAACCACGATTCATCTCAAAATATGAAGTTTTCGTAAATTCAATGATCTATTTCGATAATTACTTTTTCAATACTTGCTTTCAATTTACTTTCAACTCAACTTTTTTCATATTATCAGACCATAGATAATAAAAATGATATCATTCATACAACCATGCACCATTGTTTCTAAAAATCCTGGGAAATTTTGCTATTATAGTATAATAAGTGATTCAGAAAAGTATTCTCTGGTGATGATTTGTGTATTTTATTTCATTTTACGGGGTGTGTTTCTACGAAGTTCTGGGAAACATTAAATATTTCAATTTTGGTTTTAGATAAGTAAGTTATATAAAGCAATTTTTCTTATTAAGTGGGGTATTTGAGAAACTCATTCGATTTTCTTGCAGAGATACAGAGCGTTTAGTTTTAGCTAATCATTTATCAGTATAGGTGATATATCATATATGATTTTTTCAAATATCATATGATACGTTAAGAATTTTTTTCAACCAAAATGGAGCACAACCCAATGTTTTTCTATCGTTTTTATTGGTATATATATTTTAAGTTGTTTGCGCAATATCAACCCTTATCAACAGAGCATCTAAGTGTACCTAATTATTCAGATTTTTTACTTTTTTCAAAGATACAGGGCGTCCTTGACAATATTCAGTAATGAACATGCATAAATTCAACTTTTTATTTTCAATTTTGACATTTTATCTATTTTCTCACACCACGTCACAATTCTTGAGTTATGAATGATTATGCCCAATACCTGTCTTACTTCAGCTTGGTAATATATCATTGATATTGTCTAATCGTGAAGAATACCTGTATCGCCAGTACCAGCTTCTAAGCGATTACCAATAACATATTTTGAGAATTGTGTACAATTAGAGCCACCCTGAAACAAACCTACTGATTTGTTAATGGTACATACATTCCAATACCTGTCTCGTCAGTATCAGCTTGGGATTGTGTATCATAAATGAGTCAATGACTACCAAATTGGAGGATAACTGTCCACTTTCAGCTCACTCTGATTTGTAATCATACAGTTGGCACGATACTCAGCCATAGATTTTCTATTCACTTTCCTTAAAATTTTTTTTTGAATGGTTCGTTATAATCTAAGTCGTCGACAATATTTATTGACTGAGGCAAGAAAAATATAACTAGACTTGAGAAATACCCAAAAATCACGTTTATTTCAAACTTTTAAAACTAACTATATATTCTACGCCACTGAACAAATGCCAGTACACCCTGTAGACTCCACATTTCAACTAACCCGTGAAGAAATAGCACAGCAAAAATTGAGAAGATTATTTCGTGAATTTTGAAGTTGAAAATAGGTACATTAGGAAAAACAGGTTGAGAAATATCTGACAAACGTATAGGCTCAGTAATTTTTATTTATAACTTTTGATTTTTGATTTTCAGAATTCGGATTCAATTCGGAACGATTTTTCACAATCACTCATGATCTTGATAGAGTTTTTTTTTCGAAATATTGACTAGCGAGTTCTCAGTATTCCTTTAGTATTATTATATTTTCAGAATTCAAGATAAGATTTTTTTGTTTGGAAAATGAATTAGTGTCTTTAAGAATAATTTTTCTAGCTCGTAGGGAAAAGGGTCGTGGTATTACATATTTGCTAACATATTTTACTAGTTGATATCATGTAAAGATAACATTTAAGTGAATGCTTCATTCAAAAAATCATTTTTTTTTTCTTCGTTTTGGGCACAACACATAGGTAACATTAAGTTTTAATAACGATTTATAATATAATCGTACATTTGAAAATCATTTCAGATCGTTTTTCAATACTTTTTGCTTCAATGATGCTATTTACTGAATTCCCTACAAAAAATGCTTTTAATTCTAATTATTAAGCTATATACTTCATTTTGAATCATACCTACTTTTTAATACAAATACTTATTGAATATTTTGAAGGTAAAACATATAGGTATCTTCAGCTTTGTTTAATAAATACTCAGGATGATAATTATGCATGATACCTACTCGACTCTTAATTTGATTCAACAACATTTTTAGAGATCTTCAGTTAGGTAAACGTAGATATTTTGTATTCATTTATCAAGAACAAAATCGAAGTCAATATTGATTGAAACATTTTAGGGTTTTTTTACGATTCAATGAATAAGTGCAAGTCCGTAGCATAATGACCTTAGCAGGCATACCTCTACTTGCGAAATTCAACTTTGCAGACAACAGCTTTGCTTTCTATGAGTTCATTGAACAAGCGCTCATTTCTATGATGTGTGTAGTATTTGATGAAGATACTAGATCTGGGATTTAATAATGACATCTCGATGAGCATATAGGTAGGTTATTTGAACATTTATATTCATGCATACTTTCCTAGAGATTTCAATGATTTTTTCAGACTGCTATATGGTTAGGCTCCAGTCACTAAGACTATATAAGAATAATTTTGAAGAGTTCGTAATTTCAATAAGTAGGCATGTACTCAAATATTGAATAATCATATTATTGGTCGAGTTGTTTTCAGGTGAAATTACTCGAATTTAGCTATCTACTCTCTTTTCTTGAGAATTAATAATTATCAACAAAGTGTTGATGACTACACAGGTTATTCAGTTGAGAAATTTGTGAATGAAACATTGATATAAACATGAGATTGGAATATCTCCCGGCATTTTTTGAATGGTTTTTTAGTTTTTTTAAGTGTCTAATGCATTTTTTAGGTATATTTGTCGCATTTCTGCTCTTGTGTATATCTGATACATATATTTTTTGATACATTTCGTACTACCAGAATATAACAAATGATATGCTTTAATTTTTATCGGGTTATTTGAGCTAGCTAGTTCTATAATCACGTGTGCTTGGCTACTAGACAAATAATTCAATAAATATTCTAAATTCCGTGAAGTTGAATATCGTTGATAGAATGAATAATGAGAATTGATGAATTGTATTGATTATATATTGAGAGTTTCCCCATAGACGAGTAATTACGCAGGCAGACGTGGCAGATGACCTAAAGTATAGGTTGAACGTCCACCCGTGTATAGTTTTGTCTATTGATGAGTTGATAATGATGAATAATGAGTATAATTGGTTGATTATACTTTTGGAGAAGCGCGGTATATCAGAGATTGGTCGTGGAAGAATATCCTGATGACTGGATTGAACGACTGCCTCTGATTTGCGTTTTATTATGATGATATGATATGAGATGATATATAATTTTTTGAGATGAATATGATATATATGTTTATGAGATGAATATGATATATGTTTACGAGATGAATATGATTGATATTGAAGCATTGCGGTTTTTGTAGGAATGATCCGATGAAATCAGGTCCTATGAGATATTTGGGAAAAGTTGATATATGAGGAATACAGACAGATGAAAAAGTAATGAGCATGTTGTTTTCTATTGAAGAGTGATAAGAGGAAATTTTTTTTCTGGTGTACGTATTTTGGTAGTATTGTTGATATGAAGTTTTTTTCGTGATTCTATAACGAACAAAACATTTTCAAGAGCAGAAAGTTTTATAAAAGTTATTTATACATATATCAAATGAGAAATAAAAACCAAAGTTGATGATTCAGTGTGAATGATGAAATGTTTTGTGCATGTGATGAATGGTATATGTAGTTTGAGAAAAAATAGAGGATTCGAAAAGTAGAAGATTAAAAATAATAATTATACTAAGTTCAGCGCTGAAAGACCTATTTTTCGAATCGCCTATGGATGATAGAATATCGGATTGAATGAGGTATGAAATGTCAAAAGAATGATAACATGAAGAATGAATGAGTCGGAATCTTTGAAAAACTGAATAAAACAAAAATGTGCAAGTTATTTTGTGAAAGAAAACAAGATTTAGGAAATTTCAATTTGTATAATGAAGAACCGCATTATAATAATGACTTTTGTATTAACTAACATCTGAATAACCTGTAAAATAATAAAATAAGCCATGAACAAAATCACAGAAGGAGTATTTTTCGCGAGGCACTAGCTAGAATTTGCTCACAATTCGGCATGCCAAAACCGAATTGCTTCTATATGGATTTTTTTTTCCGTATAAGGCATTTCTGTTGGTGTATTTCAGTTCGGAATGCTAAAACCAACTGAACTCGGATTAACACAATTTCTGTATTGAGTTTAATTCTTCAAAATTAACATATTTTTTTCTTTTACAAATTCAGTATACTTATCTGTTGTAGAAAAAATAAATAAGAGTACCAATTATTTCAAAATAAAACTTACAGATTTTCATTGTTTAATAATACTAATAATATTTTCCAAGTGGTGCCTAACTATAGCAAAATCAGAATCGAGTAGTCAACTTATATGAAAATGCCGTAACTAGTAGGAGGTGTATGTACATTCAGAATCAATAAATTCATAAATTACTATGAAAATTATTGGCAATCATCGACAATGCATGTCATGCACTTTGCATGAGTATGGAAATTTTGATTCGAGAGCGACGCAATTTTAAGAAATGAAAAATTAACAATCAACTAGTTACTGAATAATTAAAAAATATACCTACTGTATATAGCTAAAAAGTATATTGCACTTAGCAATACCAAGTCCTATCGAATGACTACTAGAATTAAGTCATAATTAAATTTGGAGAAAAAATAATATACAAGTGTAAAACAAAATGGAGAATTTTGTCTCTCTCCAAATATTGAACATATTGTAAATATGGACATGACCCACCCACACTAGCACCAAACTATTCTATTATACTTATATTCCTGTATACACAGATGTTACTCAATACTATATGCGTACCTATACATTTTGTCAATTTAGTTCATTTTATATATTGCAATGTTCAAGTCGAGATCTTTATTTGTTATTTAAATGGTTTGATGTTTATAATATGTACTTGGAAATAGAATCTCGGGAAAAATACTGAATATGCGAATCACTAGAAAGTTGTATCTGATGAAGTAAGATTTATTATGGAGAATTATGTTGAAATATGATACGCTTATGACAGATGATAATGCAAGATAAGAGGGACGCCTCGAAGATGAATAACAACAATAGTTGCAAATCAGCTGTCAAGCCATGGCGTATGAATAAGTGCAAAGATGTTATTTTGTTATTGTCACGTAGTAAATGTGATGCGTGAAGAGAGAGAGATATAATGACGTGAAGGCACTCGAAAGTGCAAATTGATGTATTCGTTTCAAAGTGAGACGATAGATGTATGAAATAATGTTTTTCTCGCGATATGAAGAGAAATAGGGACAAAGTGAATTGTCAGATCAGAGGAAATAATGGCAGATACAAGGTTAATGATATTCGGGATGTACGAGATGAAGTTTCCACAAAATACCTAGATATTCATCATATTATGTAATTCAATGCTCGTCGTAGGTATTAGCCAGGAGTGTAGTTGTTTTATGATGAATATCATACAGGAAGATTTGTTTTTTTTCGGTGACAAACCATTTATATTATTAGAAAACAAAAAAATTAGTAACATTGAGATAACATAGGAATGAGAATTAATGGAATGAATGAAACATTAAAATAAAAATCATTAATACGGGTGTGTCATTCATATTCCAAATCGAGAAATAATCTCTTTTTTATAATTTGAACAGAAATTGTTCGGCAACACAAACAATTTCATACAGAGTGGAAAAGAGATTCTTCAAAAGGGTAGTAAAAGAAGGTATATCTTGATTTTCCTGTACTGAGACCTATCTTTTTGATGAACTCAAGATAAGCAGCAGGAAAATCATGAGAAAATAATTTTGTTTGAACTAATTTAGGAAGTTTTTAGAGATCATTACTCGAGAAAGTTACGTCGATAATATTCAATTATTTTATAACTAGTTAGGTAGTTTTATATGTATTCTTTTGTATGAACTTACTGCCGATATTTTTTCTCTCTTGTTACATGTGAAACGGAGAACCACACTCGACGGCACTACAAACATGCAGCCCAAGAAGTCGACCTGAACCACAAACAGTCATAGGCCCATATACCACGTCAAAGGTGTTTTGGTCCATGAGAAGTTCCATCGTTCCTGGAGTCATCTAGTAGATGAAATTCGAATGGTAGAGAGCCCTGGAAAATTGGAAAATGCAGTTATCACGGAATGAATAAGCCGATATATCGCAACTATAGGATGCATGCCCCAAGCAACTTACTTTGTATCCCGCCTGATGTGCCTCGAAATGGTAGATACGCTGCCCCGTGAAGAGCTGCCCAATTCGCATGACGATATGCTTTTCCGACGCTACAGGAGCCCAAAAGGCAGCCAAAATCCAAGAAACCTAGACGAAATTTCCACGAGGTTGAGATGGAAAGGTGCAGGATAAACAAAACTTACCAGAGCCCCGACTACAGGAAGTCAATACAGTAACCAAAGTAATGTCTATATTCCCAAGCAATTAAGTTCGCACAACTACTCACTATACGAAAATCACACCAATTATAAGTGTAGATGGTACCGAACTACCGAAATCATTGCAAAAACGAAGCACTAGTAGCAATGGACGACCAACTACTTATTCAGCAATTTCCGTTATCTGCATATAAAGAGACAGAGATACTCTCCTAAATCTCTTCTTGATTTTTCTCCAGAGCCGATAGAGCGCAGCATCCAAAGAACGCAGCAATTGCAGTCTATAAGCTGAACCGTACACTGCCATAGAAAACGTCTCATCAGAGAGCTAGTGTTCCCTCCCAGGCGAGATTGGACGCCGTTAGACCTTCTCACAGATCTCACGTGCATCAATCCTACCATGTTATGATCTCAATGTTATGGATGTATCGAGTTGCAAGTGAAACAAAACATCACTGACCTACGATACTAACATATGGAAAATGGAACCGCAACCTCAGATGACTGGAAGGACATAGTTCAGTGTCAACAAACAATTAAAGTGTAGTGCCGGACCAAATGATTTTCAGTGTGGTCCTCTTTGAAACTCTCACATACGCGAAGAAAATAGACTTATCTAATGTTATCACAAGTTCTTTTCATTTGTACATCTCCTTTTTTAACTAACGATTTTTTTTCACGTAATGTTTTTATTTATCATTGATGTAGATATGATTTTCACACAATTTTATATTTTTTATTTCATTCGATCACTTAGGTACTTCATTTGATTGTCTCATTATTCGATTTGATTATTGTTTTGTATCATGTATATAGGTAGTTATAGACACTTGAAGCTGTGGGGCCAGCTTCGTCAAACAGGGGAGATGTGTCAAGAAGTACAAATGTCTATGAAATAACTTTCGTTCGTTTCAAGATCTTCTATCATTAATTAACTTTTCCAAATTAAAACATTCAGTACATTGCAGTTCGATCAGGCCAGCGGAGTTCATAGACATCATTTCCTTTATAATTTGCAAAGAAATCGCTTACCGCGGCGATAATACCTAGGTAAGCGGTATCGAAAAGCTATCGACCGTTCCCCGTGTGGAAAATAGCGAACCTAGCATCGATTCCGAATATAAATAGATTCCGAATCGATAAGCCATTCATTACTGATCATTACTGATTTTTGATTATTATTGACCACTCATTCCTGATTACATTACTATTTGATTATTACTAAGTAAAATGCATTTCGATAACACTTTACTTTATTCCGTAATTGAGTTACTAATTCACGAGTTGCTGCCAAAATGTGTACCGTCTTCCCGACTTTGATCCTGCTGGTCAACCCCATGTTAGATGTCATGATGTAAGTACTGTTTTCCATGTTCTATCTGATTTGTTTTTTCTGTGTTGTGTTCCGGTTGTTAATTCACTATGGTTTGTCTCTGCCACTTTGCCATGTGGCACGCATTTATTCACGACTTTCCCATTAAATCAATAAATGTTAATGTTATACGAAAACTATCTTGACTCTTCATTTGGGGATGAATATGGTTGGGTGGTAAAATGATTGAAAATCCTCTCATCAAGCCAAGCGAGTAGCCAAGTTGCGATCCATAGGAGGGCAACATCTGAGTTGCGACATGTGGTGGGCACGCCGTTTGCCAAATAATCTACCAAAACCATCTGAGTTGCGACAATATTTTAAGATTATCATAATATGACAGTCAATTGTAGAAAGTAGGTTGAAAAAATTAAACTGTCGATGATGGTCTTGTTACTATGTTGTTATTCATCATGCATAGTGATATCATGCAGATATTACTCTCTAGTTGAAGTTGAAAATATAGAAATGATTCAGACAGGATACCGCGGGTGTCCCAGGTAAGGAATGTGTTTCAATGGAATAAACTATTCATGGCAAGAGTTGAAAAATGTTAATATTCTTGATTCGATGTGAATACGAGGGCCTTTTATTTGGGAGAAATTATACTTTTTTCTAGTGGCTCATTGTACATTTTCTTCAGCTTCTCAAATATATTCAGAATAACTTCAGATCAAAATTATTTCAGAGCGCAGAGAAATTTTTCAACATTCATTTCGATTTCCAAATATAATTCAATATAAGGACCTCGTGTTTATATCGAATCAAGAATATTAACATTTCTCAACTCCTGTCATGAATAGTTCATTCCATTGGAACACATACCTTATCTAGGACACCCGGTAAACTGTCTGAATCATTTCTATATTTTCAATTGATGCAACTTGAAAATGATATCTGCATGATTTCACTATGAGAAATAACAACATAGTAACATGACCATATCATCGAAGCTGCCACTATTGAACACCCAATCGCCCCGACGATCCAGACATTACATGTGACCTCGCGATTTCATCCCCTCAAGACTCCGACTGCAAATAAGAATGCAAAATATTGCCAATACACTGATCATGCACGAAGGTATTCTAAAATAGAAAACCAGAGTGCTATTACAATTCACCAAGAAGATTCAGTTTATACGACAAGAATATTGGGAGTACCTGATATTTCCAGAAGGACATGGCATATGATGGTTGGATGGCTGCAAGAGACATCGTCAACTTTGTTGAAACGAATAATGTTCGCCACCATTCATCATTTCATTCATACTTTTTCTCGTATATGTTTTTGGATTTCACAGACAGTAAATTTCCTAACGCTTTCTCAGGTTTGGGCGTCACATTATGTGAGACCTCTATAATTATTATGAACGTAATCGTTTATAGTTTCCTCCACTAACAAGCTTGTCAATTCTAACAAAAATGCAGCGTCGTTTTATTAAATAAACAACCCTCAGCAACCTCTCCGATGTTTCTATAGCAACTGCATAGAAGCTCACTTGTGCTCAGTTGCCAACCAGAACGCGGTAAATACTATGAGAATAATGAAGTGAACAGCGTCGTTTGAAATTATTCTTCCGTAAAAAAATTAATCTTTTATGCACCACGAACGTACCTAAATAACTATTGAGGACTTGCCTCATACTCATTTCAAATACCTTCGAACAAATCCATGAAGTTGTAAAACAACTAATACACAAGGTCTACAACCCAAGTTTGAGCGTTATTGACTGAAGTAAAAAAAAACATAAGGTCTGGACATCTCCAATGTCTTCGTCATGTTTGTTTAACAGTTACCTACCTCAGGCACAGATCAATATGTTTATATTAGTTTCCATACTGCATATGTTTCATCTGACTATTTGCATATTATGTCTTGATTTCCAGGTGTTTCACGATTAGTATCAGTGTTCTCGCTATACCACAATTGGCGAAAGAGAACAACTCCCATTGATAATGCAGACTATGGGAAGCTCAAATCTATGCAGGGTATTCGATTCTATTGTTTACTCCTCGTGTTGATGGCTCATACCAAATTAAGCTATGGTATGGTTTATCTTTCAAATCCATCATTCTTGGAGCAGGTACAGTTTCTTATATTATTATATTCTTCCTTGAAAGTTCAATAATAGACCTTCATCCTCTCATTCGACGTTGTTCCTCCTCGAATACTATAGAGAAAAACCTTGATTCGTGTTTCGATCAGTATTGCTTCGATATTCATTCATTTGGACCAAAGGTAGTGCTTGGAAATTTCGTAAAAAAAAAGGATTTTCATGAAATTTCCAATGACACGACATATTTCGCTATTTCAGTTGTGATGGTTTGCAATGAAACACACTCCTTCAGTCCGTGATTTATTGATATTTGAAAATCAGATTCCAATCTGATATATGATGACATTTGCTTTAACATTGCTTTGACACATTGTGATGAAAGGAGATCCTACATTCTTTACATTCTCTAGATTACTTATATGAACGTAGAATAACTTACCTGATAACAGGGCTATTAGTAATATTAAGGATATGATAATATTTCTTGATACTATTTCAGAAAGGCTATCAGATTGGAAATTGGTCTCAACTCAATAAATGAACGATTGAATAATAAACATGTCTCTTAGAAACATCATATACTGAGTATTCTGCTACACAGTTCATTCCGAAAGTAATTCACATGAAGAAGGTATACCTATACTCTGTTAGCGAAACAGTTTGTGTTATTGAAAATATTGTTTTCATAGAAAACTGAAGATTTCCAACAAGTTACGACTTATCGACGATCGAATTTATATCATTTCCACATAAAGAACGTTGTTATTCAGTTCAACTCATTTTGGGTGCTGGAACAAAGGATAGAAATACATGCGTCATTTGAAGTGGAATTCAACAGCTGATTATTAATAATAATAATCTAAGGATGGATGATGATATCATGGTAGCCATCATGAAGGCGGATATAACTTATTCCTCATTCTCTTTGATTATAGTTTTCTTTCCTCGTAGTCGTATTTGGGTTTTCTAAACTGTTCTTTATTCGGAATCATTTTTTTCTTCTCATTATAAAATACTCATCTGTTCAATCAGATTGATGATTCTTTTCATTTCATGTCAGGAGAATATTAGTACCTTTTCGAGAATGAAGAAGCCTGTTACTGGTGAGCAATTCTATGTCAACGAGAACAAGAAATGACATCAATCACTGAGTCTTAGCAAACCGGTGCAAAAGCATTGCCCTCTGATGTATTACTCAAGAAAATTCAACTAATGGAGACTTAATTTGCCGCATTTGTCACAACGTGACCAAGATCGCGGAACACATACTTATTAGCGTCTGCGGGACGGCCGCAAGTAATAACTCCGTGGTGGAAGAACGTTATAGTGGGCAGTAGATGCGACTGGCGTTATGTGGCGCCGACTGAATGACTTCATCATAATTCGTCTCGTAAGCATCTGGTTGGCACAGTAAGCAGAGCATCGGCATTCCAAGCCGGCGGGCCGGGGTTCGAATCCGTGCGAGGCTCATCTTTTCTTTATTTTTTTCTTGTTCTCAAGTGATTTCTAAAAAATATTCTCTATGGGAAATAGGTTCATTTAGGGGTTTTCTATGTTTAGGCCAGAGGTGAGGTTCGGTTAGGTTAGGTTAGAATAGAATAGAATATTTTATTTGGTGTTAATAAACATTAAGTTTTACACAGGTCAACGAAACAAGTACAGATATACTCATAAAATAGATAGGTTAGGTTTTCTCATTTTTTATGCAGAAACAATATTTTCCTTTCTCAAGCAAAATTCTTCTTCTTCAAGAAAAAAGGTTCATCTAGGTCGATTGATTGTTAAAAAAAAATCCTTCCTTATATTAGACTCGAAACGTTCCCCTACCACGGAGTTATTACTTGCGGCTGTCCGCAGACGCTAGTCACATACTTTGCTCATGCATCTAATGTTTTAGTTCACTGAATTCTGATCCAGCAATTCCCTACTGATGTGGAAAATTCAGTTGATAAAACATACTTGAGTACTGTGAGGAATCAGGAGTCGAGTTACACACTCACAAAATCAATAACTCACATGGCCAGAATGCCTGCACATCAGGCAGTGTAGTTTGATTCTTTTAGAAATGCGTAGATCATAAACTATCTACGGGAACCGACGAAGAACACTATTTTTTGCAAAATTTACGCATATTTGCTTCATATTCAACTTGCTCTAGCTCCTTACGCGTTAGTTCACAATGCATGAGCAACAACAATTAATAGGAAATTTCAATTCCAATTTTTATGAGTGTTAATTTCTGCTCAAATGTATGGTTTCGGAACATCTCAAAACGCTCTAGGAAATATTATTTTTCAAACTTCACATTCAGATTCAGCACCCCAAGAAACATATGAAACCGCTAAGCAAAGGACTACTTGAATTTCTTCCAGGTGCAAATACCATTCCAGTCCACCAATATGGATATATGATATATTATCCTTCTTTGTGAAGATGGTATATAGGTTCGAGCCATCTTACATTATTAGCGGCATCGATGTTTCCATATTTGTTTTCTGTAATAATATCGTTGGTCTGTATCAAGAGTGAAGAAGACTATTTTTTTCCAGGTCGCATCAAAGCCTTTACTAAGTTATGTGAACATTCTAGATGTCTTTATTGTACAACCATATTTCATGATTTCATCTTGGCTTCTCACAATCCAAATTATAAATGTTTCTCGAAATCATGAGGAATTCAACATCAAACAAGTGGGAGCAATTATTCTCAATAGATATTTCAGGTGAGTTGAATTCGAAATTTTCAATATTCTTCATGGACTTTCACGAATAAATAGGTATTCAGGCGGATAAACAGATGGACCAGGTCAAATGAATCTAATTGCCTCTTCATTGGAGGGAAGAGTTGATGATGAAAATCATATTGTTCGAGGAGTCAAAACTCTGTGAGAGTTATTTTTTATGTCGATCAGGATAGAAAAAGGAGAAGATGATAAGCAAGTTGCTTAGCAATAATATATTGTTTGAAATCAGTGAGGAAAGTGAGATAGAGGAAACAGAAATAGAAATATTTGAAGTGATTACCCAGATAGCACGGGACGTCCCGAAGACGTCCATTTCAGGTCCATTTTTGGTCTGAATGTCCAGGACCTTTGATGGACGTTTTAAAGACGTCCATTATTGGACATACTCCGGACGTCCAGAAAAAGACGTCTTCAAAACGTCCAATTCACAGACTCTCACGGTATATCAGTTAAAATCAATATAAGTAGGTAGGTATTTATTGATTTCAAAATTGGAATTATTGATTTGAATATGGACATGAATGATGTCAAGAAATATATTATATATCAGCTGTAGGTATCAATATAATATATTTCATTTTATTATTAATATTATGAATTTGAAATATTGATGATTTTAACTGATTTGTACCTACTTATATAGTTATGTTTATATTACTTCAATCACATAATACCTATATACAGTTTGACCATTCTTAAACCCACACTGAAGTATTCATACAAGCCGCGCTTTTATAATAAGATTTGATTGAATCACTGAATATGTAAAGCAACCGTAGAACGCATGCGTGCTCAGCGTTGCCAGACTTACTATTTTAGCAGTAGATCTACTGTTTTTGTCTCCGTTCCACTGTTCAACTATTCAAGGCAATGGTCTGATTGGTCATGTTTTGATATGACATAACTACCTAATATGCAACAATGAAAAATCAATGGGACACAATCACAGTAAGAAGATCTATGATAAAAATATACTGCAACTATCATATTCAGTCTGATTAGTAAAAATTAGCTTTTATTTTCAATCTGGTTGCGGTTTTTACAAATTTCATATTTTATTTCATTATTTTTTGTTATTCTTCGTTCGATTTTCATTAGGTATAATAGAGACCGAACATGATTTTTTTTTCGTTTATTATATAGGTGACTATGTTTTTTCATTTATAATAGCAAATTATGATGATAATCAAAATCTTCTGTTCAGTTTTGATGATCTACTGTTTTTTCCTCATCCATCTACTGCTCCGACAAATTTTCATCCGACAACACTGTGCGTGTTACGTGAAACGAAATGGGAAGATGGCGTTCGTCAGTTGACCACTGCCGAGTGCCGATTAAACTGTGATTCAGGTCCAAGGACATTCTGAACTTTTCGGGTTATTTGACTGTAAAAGCAGTGAATAAGTGAAATCTTTGCGGATATCATCTTTCAACTGGTGAACTTCGAACTCGACTTCTATTGAGATGTTTTGTGCTAACAGCAGCATGAAGGCAAGTATGTCTATCGACGCTATCGTTTTATTTTCATTCGCTTGAAGGTGCTTGAGTAAGAACATCGAATCTGGAGTTGAAAACATTAGATACCTTTCTATATAATTTGATTTCATGCAAAGCTCTACCTAATATCCTATTTCCATCATCTACAAAGGTTTATATTTTTGTATATAGTTAAAACATAATATATTTCGTGCAAGGTTCAAAGAGGTTATCAGTTTATGTTTGCAATAAGTTCTCAATGGAATAAAAATAATGAAGTATTAAGCTATACTGACTACTAAACGTTGAAAGTGGGTGTGTGTTTATGGTTC
The DNA here is from genome assembly GCA_918026855.4 of Phaedon cochleariae. Classification (NCBI taxonomy): domain Eukaryota; kingdom Metazoa; phylum Arthropoda; class Insecta; order Coleoptera; family Chrysomelidae; genus Phaedon; species Phaedon cochleariae. Next base: position 46,383,280 of record OU896707.1, read on the forward strand.
ATGATATTCACAAAAGATGTTATTGAATATAATTATTATTAAATTTACAGATCCAGTGGAAGAAGACAACAGCAGAAGGCTGCCAATCAGAAAAAGACATCATCGCGCCTGCGTAACTGGATGAATCACGCGACGTTTTTAGTGGTGCAGCTGCTGATATACGATATGGAAGAGTGAAATTGAAACATAACTACCTAAATCTCTGTTCATATTATTGTTTGCGAATAAATGTTTACTAATATTCAAGTATTTCACTCTTCCGATGGGTCAGAAAATGAATAATCAATATTATCTGAATGTCCTCAATACGTCCATTTTTCATACCAAAAAGGTCCTAGTCTGGACCTAAACTGGACGTCCCCAAAACATCCTGATTATTAACAATGGACGTCCCCAAAACGTCCATAAGACGTCCGTCGTCCGGAAATGGACGTCCCCAAAACGTCCTGAATGTCCACAGTGGACGTTTTTAAAACGTCCATAAGACGTATTTGTGCTGATTGGGTAGGACAATAAACGACAATGATAAATAACGAATATAAAACGAACAATTTCCTGGCTGCATTCACGCGGGACTTTGAATTTAATTTTTCCGAAATCCATATAATAATTCGAATATATAAACAAATACTTATTGCTAAGTGAATTCTGTCATAATATCTGATCAGTTAGTACTAATGTTTTCACATATGAAAATATCACCTACTTCTGCTTTCATGAATGAAATGTTATTCATGAAAACTTCTCATTTCAGATTAGCAGTTTCCCTAGGTGTCGTGATTGCATTATTCAATACTTCTATGGCGAGATATGTTGGTGGTCCTCTCAATATCGAAAATGCATTATTACATGAGGAAGCATGCAGAAATAACTGGTTCAAAACTATATTGTTCATCAACAATTTCCAGTTCGTTATCGATGCGGTGAGTTTTAGAATTAATTGATATGTTTCATCACATAGTTTTTGATACTGTACTGAGGAAAATACATAGGTGAGTTGCGACAAAACATCACTTAAATCTGTACACAAGATTGTAGCATCCTGATAACCTTTTTCCACATCAACCAACAATTTATTTCTCTCTGAAAGATAATAAATATTAGGTCAACGCTAACATCAGCAAATCATCATTTCAGATTGCAGGCACGCGATGATTCTTTGTTCATAATGTCAGAAACTGCTTAGCATTTCTCTATGAAATTTCGACCAGCACTAGATTCAGTAGCCCTCTTATGGAATGTTATAATAATAAAAGCCACTTTATCGTGGCAATTAATTGAAAAAATGGGCAATTGCCAGTTCAAAGTGACTATTGCTAGGGTCCCTTGATGTAAATTGACGTATTTGTCATATGAACAGGGTACGGATAGATCCTCGTCTCCTCTCACTCTAAAGTGTTTGTGAAACAGTTATTTAGTTCCATCTTCATTCAATTCTGTGGATAAACACTAGATTTCGACATTCGTTGTTTTCTATATCCAAATGATGATCAATAACTTTTGAGCTTTTGATTTTTCAACTGCAGCATAATTTTTGTGAGGCAGTGAGCCTACATTTTTCTAGAAGTTTGATATGTTTTACCAAATGGGACTGTTCTGATGGTGAAAACTCTGATGTAGGTATTCAAACTAATGTGCTCATATGTCATGTGTACAGTATATTTAATATCCATTCTGGGTATATCATTTTTGCAGTTTTTTCGAACATTAATATTCTCTGAATGTATAGGTATAATTTTCAAATCAGAACTCTTTCTACTTAAATGCATTCGAGAACTTGTAGTGTGGATGACTAGGCACAATGAAAAAGTATAATATGTTATTTCGTAATCCTACCTCGCATATATTGCTGATGTATTCACCGATTTTCCAAATTTGGTCTCTTCAGTTTCCATGTTCTAAGTTCATTCGCATTTGTTGGAAAGCTGACAATTTCAAAGGACCCCGCACATTTAGTACGTAAAATGGCTTTCGGCTAAATTTTCTGAAAATTTGATATGTTTAAGACATTATCGTCCTTATCACACAGTCCAATTTACAGATCGATCCTATGACCAGTTTTCGAGCTACAGGGTGTCAAACATTAGATATTGGCTGTTTAGAATATTTTGCATCAATTTGAATTATGTGCTCTAAGTCGTGATTATTCTTCAGTAGGAATGAACTCTTCACGTCTAATATCTACCTCATGAATCCCTCTATTCGGTTAGAGGATAATATCACATACAGAGTATTGCATTCCATCATGACAAGGTAATATTCTTGGGAAAAGACAAATATTGAAAAACATCAGAATTTTGATTTTTACTCAATCACTGAAAACTTGAAAACAAACGGCTAGAATCGGCCAATTATGTGACACAGTATGGGTCTTGATCATAAACATGAGGATTCATATGATTACCTCTGATACCATGTCCGGTTGGCCATATATAGGGTGATGACAATTTGAAAGCTTATAGAATTGATGTAACTCAGGTACAAAATGAGATACATTTCTATAATATATGAAGTGGAAAATGAAATGTCTCATGAAATATCCCACCCCCACCAAGCCCCTGATGAGTCACAACCACCCCAACCCATATAATTTCAATAGTAGCCCCTACTTATTGTGATACCTCATTGAATAGCTTGGTGAAAATACATTTCAGTGGTATTATTCATATCTCGAACTGGGTGAACTAATAAAAAATATTCATCACCTATATCATTCTGCTGGGGTGACGTATTAATTCCGTAACTTTTTGTAGTATGGAAAAAAATCGTTATTATCGAGCATTATATAAATAACCATAAAAGTGAAATTTCTTATGTGAACAGTTGGCTAGTGAAGCGAGAGAAAACTAAAATCTACAGAATGTTCTAGTAACCTAACCTAACATAACCTAACGTGAGCTGGTCAGACGGTATAAGGACACAGCTCCATTCAATCCAGCAGAACATCTCCAAGATAGAAGTTGTTAAACTGTGACATGTCCGCTATGTTTGAATTCTCAAGAGAATTTGTATTTTGATGATTGTCAAAAGCTGCTGATAGATATTTTTCACATTGTGGCTCACATTCTGGCGAGATGGTCGTATTGAGACAAGTTGTCAGATACCATAATATGACATCAAGCATTGCTATAGATGAACTGATAGGCACAAGCCATGAATGATAGTACATAATGGGTCGCACTGTTGATGGCGATTTCCGAAAATATTGTTGCTTGGGTCTTCGCTGGAATTCAGCAGAGATCGTTCACTATCTATATCTGCTTGAAGACTATATATATTTCATTCATGCGGTTATTTTTGCATATTGTTGTGTGCATTACAAACTGTTTTGGAGTCTGAATGGAGCTGAGTAATATTTCTGCATTGGTAATCAGTATTCCTATTGTTTTGGAAAAAAATATTGAGATGATATACGTTGGGGTGGTTGTGACTCATCAGGGGCTTGGTGGGGGTGGGTTATTTCATGAGACATTTCATTTTCCACTTCATATTGTTACGATTTTACTCTGGGTCCGTAATAACTTAACACTCGGTATAACACTTAAAACGATTTATTCTGAACACTACTATACAATAATTACAATACTCGTACTAAACACTTCCGATTCACAACACTTCTTCGATCGTTATTATAACGCTTCCAAATAAAGACTTCCCTTCCTGTCCCTAACAACATCTATTTATATTACCTAATAAAACGTCTAGATTCCACTCGAAATATCGTGAACAGGTCGATAATCTTCTCGAGTCATCTCAATAGCCGTCGAATCACCTAATTACTATTCCAAGAAATATGGCTTGTTTACATCTCGCCGCAGGTAGCTGGGATTGATCGCCAGGGTCGTAACATTTACCCCCTTCTTCAAATTTGATCGTCCCGATCAAAAACAGAACTTTCCTCACCATGATAAGGCTTCAGTCTTTCAAGATGAACGACTTTCATCTTTGTCCTAGGGCTGCGTTGGATTCTATAGACCACATCATTGATCCTTTTCAACACCTTATACGGTCCTTCCCAAGATGGTGTTAATTTGGGTGATACGCCTTTCTTCCGTCGAGGATTATACAGCCAAACTCGATCTCCTTCAAAGAATCCTTCTGAATTGGCTTTGAGATCGTACCGTGCCTTCATTTTGTCACTTGCTAATTTCAATCTTTTCCGAGCAGTCTCATGAATTTTCATCAAGCCATTCCGGAGCTCATCTGCGTAGTCTTGTACTTCCTTTTCTTCAACACTTGGTGAACCGAACACCAAGTCACAAGGTAAGCGGAGTTCTCTTCCAAAGACTATACTAGCTGGAGTTAGCTTCGTTGAATCATGGACAGCTGCTCTATACGCCATCAGGAATAAGGGAAGATGCCTGTCCCAGTCCCTCTGATGCTCTTCGACTACTTTGGAAAGATGTTCTTCCATAGTTCGGTTGAATCTTTCGACCATGCCATCGGATTGTGGATGTAGTGGAGTTGTTCTGGTCTTACTGATTCCCATTAGATCACAGACCTTTCTGAATAAGTTCGACTCGAAATTTCTCCCTTGATCAGAATGTAACTCCATTGGTACCCCGAACCGTGAAAACATGTTGTCGACCAATATCCTGGCAACTGTGGAGGCTTCTTGATTTGGCATGCCGTATGCTTCTACCCACTTACTGAAGTAGTCCATAGCAACCAAGATGTATTTATTTCCATCATCAGTCAAAGGGAATGGTCCGGCTACATCGATGGCGATCCTTTCAAACGGTGCACCCACATTGTATTGCTTCATTCCAGCTCTTGATCTCGTTCTGGGACCTTTACTGGCTTCGCATACAGGACATCTTCTACACCAACTTTCCACGTCGTCACGACATTGAACCCAGTAAAATCTTTCTCGAATTTTACTCAGTGTCTTGTTAACTCCAAAATGTCCACCAGATTTTCCGCCATGGACTTCTTCCAGAACTTCATTAACTCTGATGTGGGGCACAACCAGCTGAGAAATTGTTGATCTACCATCAGCTGATTCCCAAACTCGCTTCAATAATCCATTCTCCACAACTAGTGAGTCCCATTGTGCCCACATCGCCTTGAAAGCAGGCCCTCTATCCGAGATATCCTTCCATGTCGGTCTTTCTGTTCCTCTTTCTTTCCAACGTAGAAAATCGGCGATATTCGGATCGTTCTCCTGATCTCGTCTCATGTGTGCTGCTGTCCACTTATCATCGGTCACAAGTCTGGTTTTTCTAACATCAGCGGTTCCTTCTCGATGTTCAATGCGCAGACAATGCTTACAGGTTTCCGAACAAGGTCTTCTGAACATGGCATCTGCATTCTGGTGTAGTTTTCCTGGGCGATGCTTAATCTTGAAGTGATATACTGGTTCAGCTTTTCCAGCCATCTTGCTATTTGACCTTCAGGATTCTTCATCTCCATCAGCCACCTCAAAGCTGCATGATCCGTCCTAATGAGAAATTCTCTCCCGTATAAGTATTTGTGGAAATGGTCAACAGCCTTAACAATTGCCAGCAGTTCTTTCCTGGTGACACAATAATTCCTTTCTGGTTTGGCCATCACTTTGCTGTAGTATTCTATAACCTTTTCTTGACCATCCTGTACTTGTGATAGCACGGCTCCAATTCCGATGTTACTCGCGTCTGTGTCCAAAATAAACAAGCCTCTCTCTTGTGGGAACCCCAAAATAGGACTCGAACAGAGGCCAGCCTTCAATTTCTTGAAGGATTTCTCACATCCTACAGACCAGTTGAAGTTGACTCGATCTTCTGTCAATCTATGGAGTGGTGCCGCAATATCAGCAAATCCTTCCACAAAACGACGGTAGTAAGTGCACAATCCCAAGAAACTTCTAACTTCATGTTTGTCCTTCGGTCTTGGCCAGTCTCGAATGGCTTGAATCTTTGTCTCGTCAGTTTGTATTCCTTCTGACGTTACCGTGTGGCCCAAGAAATCTACTCGTTCCTGGAATAGTGAACATTTCTTCAGGTTCAGTTTGAGGTTGGCATTCCTGAATCGCTGGAACACTTCCCGTAAGTTCTTCAGGTGTTCCTCGAAATTCTTTCCCATGACCAAAACATCGTCCAGATATACCAGGCAAGTTTTCCAAGTGAGCCCACGCAGTACCAATTCCATCAGCCTTTCGAAGGTTGCTGGGGCATTACATAGTCCAAAAGGCATCACAGTAAACTGGTACAGTCCATTACCAGTCGTAAAAGCAGTCTTCTCCTTATCTTCTTCGTGAATGCCCACTTGTCAGTATCCGCTCTTCAAGTCCAGTGTCGAAAACCATCGAGAGCCAGCCAATGTAGTCAAAGTGTCATCAATCCTTGGTAACGGGTAGCTATCCTTCTTGGTGACGTCATTGAGCTTCCTATAATCCACACAGAATCTTGTGGATCCATCCTTCTTGGACACTAATACAACCGGTGCAGACCAAGGGCTGGATGATTCTTCAATTACCCCATCCTTCATCATTTTGTCAACCAGCTGTTCCACCTCCTGTTGCTTAGCAAATGGCATTCTTCTTGGTGGTTGCCGAATTGGGTGAGCTTTACCAGTATCTATTCTGTGCTTGACCAAGTTTGTCCGCCCTGTTGATGTTGATTCAAAGATATCACTTTCGTCTGCTATGAATTTCTTGGCAGCTTTATATTCTGTTGGTGATAAGTGGTCCAAGGAGGTTTCCAGAACTTTCAATGCACTGTCATCTCGTTCCCTCCATCTCTGCTCGTTAGTCTTATCACATTTTGCTACACCCAACTGACTGGTTCACAAGCTCCGATAATATCTCCTTCCCTTACTGTTATGGTGGTAGGTAAAACATTTGCTACCCTCACAGGAATGTCTCGTTCGGTGGTCACTAAAGCTCGGGCAAGTAACAGCTTGCTGGGGGATTCCTCACATGACTGTACTAATCCAACGCAGCACCCAGGGTCCTCTTCTAATCGCGCATGGATGATCTTCTCAGTGAATCCAGGAATTCTCACAGTCTTCGCTAGTCGTAGCCTCACAGACGTCTCCCTCTCGGCCGGTGTCGTTAGTACAAACTCTTCTCCTCCAAATTTCATGGTCTTCTGATCACTGTCGAATGAAAACCCGTAGTCACTTATCAGATCCATGCCGAGGATAAACTCATCTTCGATATCTGCGACGTATACCATGTTCATTATATGGAGTCTTCCAAGCGTCAACTCAATATCAGCCATCCCTCGTATTGGTGCATTTTCTCCAGTGACCGTACGAAGAACAAAGTTGGAAGTGGTTGGTTTTATACTTCCAGGCCGGAGAATGTCACTGCGTACCAGAGAAACTGATGCACCGGTATCTATGGTGCAGGTTACATCCATTTGGTTGATTTTTCCTTTGATGGTCAGGCTATCAGTTGTTCTTCTTATCCTTTTGATGTTAATGACCCTGGGGGCTTCGTTATTACTAGCCAGCATGCGCCCCGATACGCTGGCTAGTTCTAGTTTTCCTGGTATCTATCTGAGGACTCACTAGATGACCTAGTCCTCGCAGGTGAGTACGACCGTGATGGCGTCCTTGCAGGTGAAGAAGATCGTGGTGGTACTCTCACCTTACAGTCCCTTATCAGGTGTCCAGTTCTGCCACAGCGATAGCAGGATCTATTCCGCTGGTTACTAGACCCACTCTTAATTTCTTTGAGTTTCTCAAGCACTTTTCTCAACATTTTCGCCACTGGGTCCACGTCTTCGGAAGGCTCCTCGATGGACACAGCTCTCACTTTTGGCCTAGAGGTGTTGAAGGCCGCTTCTACCTCCAGAGATCTTACTAGGGCTTCACCACTCCTCTTAAAGTGTGTAAGCCTCAGAGTCTTCTGTATTTCTGAGTCTCTCAGCCCTTCGATGAATACCTGCACCGCCAGTTGTTCTTTGAAGTCCTCTGGTGCCTCTGGGTAGGCTAATTGAGTCAGTCTTCTCACATCTGCTTCGAACTCCTGTAGGCTCTCTCCAGACTTCTGCACACGATTTTTCATCTGAGCCCGGTGAAGCTGTTCTCGATGTTGGTCACCATACCTGAGTTCTAGCGCAGCCACTAAATCTCCGAAGTGGTTTTGTTGTTCCACTGGGATCGACTGTAACATCCCCAAAGCTGGTCCTCTCAGAGCTACAATGAGTGCAGTAGCTTTTTCCTCGTCACTCCACCCATTTGCACTTGCTGCAGCCTCAAATTGTCGGCGATACATAGACCAAGGCGACTGTCCATCAAAAGTTGGTGGTTTTACGGAAGAACCCGATGTGGCAACCCTGTCACGACGATCTTGACTTCGTAGCGAGGCGATCTGATTCGCTACATCTCTTTTGATTGTATCGAACATGGAATCTATTCTTGAAACTTCCTGGTTAAGCTTGTCGTCAATTTTGGTGAAATCTGTCTTCAACTCATCTATTTGCACATCAGTTTTATGCAGAATTTGTTCGAAGAAGATTTTCTGATGTTCTCGTTCTTTTTCTTGATGCTCCAGAATTTTCTGTAACTCTTCTTGACGACGTTGCTCTTCTTCTAATTTTTCTTCATGACGACGTTTCTCTTCTTCTAATTTTTCCTCTTGACGACGTTTCTCCTCCTCTTGTTTTTTTTTCTGTCGTCATTCCTCTTGTTCCGCGAACTGATTTTGCATAAATTTCAAAATGTCTTCCATCGCGTCGTATGACGTACTCCTTGTATTCACCATACGTCTTCAAATGTCCTCGAAAAATCCACACTTCTGACACCACTGTTACGATTTTACTCTGGGTCCGTAATAACTTAACACTCGGTATAACACTTAAAACGATTTATTCTGAACACTACTATACAATAATTACAATACTCGTACTAAACACTTCCGATTCACAACACTTCTTCGATCGTTATTATAACGCTTCCAAATAAAGACTTCCCTTCCTGTCCCTAACAACATCTATTTATATTACCTAATAAAACGTCTAGATTCCACTCGAAATATCGTGAACAGGTCGATAATCTTCTCGAGTCATCTCAATAGCCGTCGAATCACCTAATTACTATTCCAAGAAATATGGCTTGTTTACATCTCGCCGCAGGTAGCTGGGATTGATCGCCAGGGTCGTAACAATATATTATAGAAATGTATCTCATTTTGTACCTGAGTTACATCAATTCTATAAGCTTTCAAATTGTCATCACCCTATATATGGCCAACCGGACATGGTATCAGAGGTAATCATATGAATCCTCATGTTTATGATCAAGACCCATACTGTGTCACATAATTGGCCGATTCTAGCCGTTTGTTTTCAAGTTTTCAGTGATTGAGTAAAAATCAAAATTCTGATGTTTTTCAATATTTGTCTTTTCCCAAGAATATTACCTTGTCATGATGGAATGCAATACTCTGTATGTGATATTATCCTCTAACCGAATAGAGGGATTCATGAGGTAGATATTAGACGTGAAGAGTTCATTCCTACTGAAGAATAATCACGACTTAGAGCACATAATTCAAATTGATGCAAAATATTCTAAACAGCCAATATCTAATGTTTGACACCCTGTAGCTCGAAAACTGGTCATAGGATCGATCTGTGAATTGGACTGTGTGATAAGGACGATAATGTCTTAAACATATAAAATTTTCAGAAAATTTAGCCGAAAGCCATTTTACGTACTAAATGTGCGGGGTCCTTTGCCAACTAACTGATTGCCTAACGCAGCACATCTTACACTTCCGAAACAGAATTGAATAATGTCGTATCAAGATTGAGTACTAATTGAAATGTTGTAAGATTTCTTGTAACGCCTATGGATGTAACGTGACAGCAATGTCATGTCAGGGACGCCTATACACAAAACCAAAGTCACTAGATCATTGAAAAAGAACGGAGCTATGATCTGTTCGTAGCCAATTCAAAGTGACAATTGACTGTTCGAAGTGGCAAAACAAAATAAATGAATATGGAGAACATCAAAAATAAGTTTATGAATTCCAATGTGATTTTTATGTCAGGCGGTTCTCTTTCACGTTGAGTCGACAAAGCACACGTGCTCATTCCTCTTTTCATATGTAGGAGATAAAGGGATAAATTACTCCAAAACTCATTGCATTTGTTACATTTCAAGTAGGTATGTATATCTTATTATGGGTGGAAGGGGTAGAATTTTGAATGTTTAATTCATGAACTTCTTGCTGTGGATATCTAGGAATGTTTACATCTCTTGTCAATCAAATTGACAACTCAACAATTATTTTCCAGGTAGCAAAAAAATACCGTTCCTAGAATATGCTTCGCATCCTGCCAAAAGGCAGGAGAAAAACTGGTAACGTAGTTACAGCTACCGATAAGGATCTGATTTCAGTATCAGAGGATAGGAATACCATTATTCCAAAAATCTATAGCTTAAAACTTTGAAACTCTGAACATGGGAGCTCATATAGGCGGAAGTTGAATTGTGAGCAATTTTCGAGTGTTTTGTACTAGGTTTTTCAGAAATTAGCCACATGACACAATGATGATCATCACAATGAAAAATGTTTTTGCTCTATTTTTTCATGTTCTGGTTCCTAGAACGCTTCCACCATTCCATTGGCATTGGGTATGTCAGCAAATCCATTTGAAATTCTTCAAGAGCATCGCTCTTAAGATATGTTGAATTCTCATGGAGGATTACCGGGCAAGAAGTGCTGAAGATGGTTCATCCTTGGCCTGAGAATGTCTCGCGATACATTTTTGTAACATCCGCGATGTAGACAAGAAAAAAAAATGGTCATCGACACCTTCGAATGGAATAGCTTGACATACGGCTCTAACCGAAACACAGGTCATCTCATTCACCAACACGACCTATAATGTTATGTCCTGGGTTAAAACTCCCCACACATTTCAGATTCAAGAAAGGTATCAGGCCCAATTATCAATAAACTCAATGGAAGCGTTGGTCCAACGAATATATCGGTGGACTGAAAAATACGTACTGAATGGAGATAAACATCTGGATCAGTATTACGTGGTACATTGGCGCTAATGAAGGATGATAAGAAATTTTCGCTGCATTGGCAGCCTGGGGGGATAATTGCACGTCGGAAGAGATGGTGTTTTCTGAGTGGTATCCATTGAAATAACAAAGAGCAATATCAAGAGACCTTTAGCTAAGATATGTTCACTTTCGTTGGGAGCATTATCTTTCAAAGCGAGAAGAATGTTTGGGTTTCATGCCTCTGCATATATTTACTCAATTCGTTTATTGATTCAAAAAGATGTGAATACTTCCCAATATTCAACTGAATCGTTAATAACATTTAGCCGGTTTCAACATTATCAACAAATCACAGCATACTCTGTCAATGAAATCATGTTTTGCAAATTTTTATGATCTCTCTTGCGGTGGAATACATTTTCCCATTTTTTCTGATTGATCTTTCGTTCTGCATATCGATATCAATATCAATTCTATTACTTCCTGAATGTACCTCAGTTATATGTAGTACGCAATTTTATACAATTCATTTATGTTTCAGTGCAATCCAATTGCATGGTATCTAGCAGCAGATTTCCAAATGTATGTTTTCAATACATTCACATTCTATTTAGTCATCAAATACAAATTGAATGCCTTCAGAACATTCAGCATATTGATGGCTATAGCTTCAGTACTGTATGGAATAATTATATTCGTTTATGATATGGATATAATATTCAAACCTTCAATAAGGTATTGTGAAATATGAGATTCATTCAGGAAATATATTCGTTTCGTTTTCAGAAATATGGAATATAGGATTTTATCAAGGTCAATATTGTTCTTAATCACCTATCAGTCAACAATTTCAGTTTTCGGCTGTTGCAGTGTTGGTGTAATCCTAGGATTGATATACGTCAGAAACAAGGATAAAACAGTGAAGATTGATAATGTAAGTAGGTAGTATACTTCAAAAACACTGAGATGACAAGGAGATCGGTCTTATAAAATCATAAATAGGAACATTCCAGAGTTTTCGTTTTCTTGAATCATTCGTCTGATATTATAGATTTCTTCGTCTAACTAAATGAAGGTTATATACTGCTGTGGTGAGACCAATGATTGTATATGGATCGCTTGTCTGGTGGCCTGAGACTGAACAAAGATCAGCTATAATGGAGCTTTCGAAACTCCAGAGATTAGCTTGTCTCTGCATCACAGGTGCTATGCGCAGCACTCCTACCGCTGCTATGGAAACCATACTCAATATTCCACCTCTTGAAATCTTCATCAAGGCGGAAGCGAGGATGGGGGCATACAGACTGGAGTGTACCGGCAACTGGTATGCTCGGGGTGACACCCTGGGACATACAAAAATAATCAGCCAAGTTTCAAGCCCACTAATGGATATGGAAAGGGACAAAATTCTGCCTAGAAATAACTAATACAGACCCTCCAACACTCAGCTCTACTGGGATGAAAGGGTCTTGACTAACTGTCAGGAAGGCACGTAAGTGTGGTACACTGACGGTTCTAAGACTAATGAGGGCACGGGAGCCGGAATATATGGAGATAGACCAAGAACCAGGATGTGTGCTTCCTTGGGGAGGTATGCTTCAGTATTCCAGGCAGAGGTGCATGCTATTGAGGCATGTCTGAGAGAGAATATCGTAGGAGGATACAGAGGTAAACAAATCCTCATATGCTCAGATAGTCAGGCGGCCATTCAATCTCTAACATGCAATAAAATCAGATCAAAATTGGTCTGGGATTGCCTTCAAAGCCTGCTAACCCTGGCTAACCACAACAAGGTAACTCTTCAATGGGTGCCAGGGCATAAGGGAATTGAAGGCAATGAAGCAGCTGACGCTCTTGCCCGGCAAGGGTCTGCGACGTTGTTTATGGGACCGGAACCTGTGTTCGGTATCTCGAAAACCTCAATACGCGGCTGGCTGGCAAGGTGGATGCAAGAAAGACATCAGGCATACTGGAACAATGTCCCAGGACAAAGACACAGTAAACTGATGGTTGAAACACTGTCCAAAACAGTGACTAAGGACATTCTGAGCCTAAACAGAAGTCAGATCAAACAAGTGACGGGACTAATAACCGGTCATTGCCCCTTGAGGAAACATTATGCATCAAATGGGCATCTATACAGACGAACCCATATGCAGACTATGCAGTGAGGAGGAGGAAACTGCCACCCATGTAATATTGGAGTGCAAAGCACTAGCGCGTTGGAGATACAACCTTCTGGGAACAGTAAACTCTCAAGAGGCATTTTCAAAGAATGATCTGGTGAAGAGGCTGCTAAACCTCATCAAGGTAGCGAACCTGTTCAGCACCTAAGTCAACAGCATGATCAGGAATACAATAGGCCCAAAGGCTGCAGTGTTTTGGGCTTCAAACCCTGACTGATCATTATGCTATTAATCAATCAATCAATCAATCAAATGAAGGTTGATTCATCAATAACGATTGTGTGGTAGAAATTCTCATGGAAAATTATATTTCAGTCGATTCAGGGTGCAAGAATGAGATGAAGTATTCCTTTGGTGACCAGCTTTTTTGCATGTGTGCATAAGTTTTATGGAGTCAATAGTGAAAAACAGTTTGGAAAATCAACTGCATACTTCGAGTCAGTGGTTAGTCATTCTATCAATGTCTACTCAGATAGTAAGAAGCTTATTATGGATCTCAAATAAAAGAAGAAGTTGAATAAACTCAACTACAGATGGAAATATCTGATATTATTGGGAAAAAGTTTCAAATCATTGAATGATAACGAATTGAATTAACTGAAGGGCATAAGACGAGTAGAAAGTCTTTTGATATGTTAAATATGGATATTGTATATATGTAGTATGAATTCTTCAGTGAGAATGAAAATCCAATTCGGATCTGAATAATTTTAATACGATACAGTAACCATCGTAATAAACATAATAACCGATGCTCCTTTCATCTCCCAGTGTCATAATGTACAGGGTGGCCAACTAAGAATCCAGAGTTCGATACCTCTGTTGTCTTAAGAGATACAAGAAAAAATTTTGCATTCAAATTAAAGTGATAGCCGAGCTTCACATTTCAAAATTTCTTCGAAATATACAGGGTATTCCGCATGGTCACAGCACATCAAAAGTATGTTTCTTTCATTGGAACACCCTATATTTTTTTTCATTTTTGAATTCTCAGTGGAAGTTACTGACATATATGGTGTGCAAAATCTAGATTTTCCAAGTTTAGGATTTTTTTCTGTCGAAACTGTTCATTATTCGTCAAAACGGTTTACATGTCCCTATCTCAACTTTTCACTCACTGTCAATTGGTGTTCAATTGACATTCAATTAAAACAAATTATAAATTTAAAGTTGAGATGTAAACCGTTTTGACGAATAATGAACAGTTTCGACAGATAAGAATCCTGAACTTGGAAAATCTCGATTTTGCACACCCTATATGTCAGTAACTTTCACTGATAGACTCTGAGTATGGTGGGTAGATGAAATCACATCTTCAGGGAGAATTCAAAAATGAAATAAAATATAGGGTGTTCATATGAAACAAACATGAATTTGATATGCTGTTACCTCATGGAACACCCTGTATATTCCAAAATAATTTTGAAATGTACAGCTCGGTTATTACTTCAATTTTGATACATGACTTTTTTTTGTATCTCTCAAGACAACAGAGAAATCGAACTTTGGAGTCTTAGTTGGCCACCCTGTACATCTAGAAATCCCTATTATATACAGGATGTGAAAAACATGTAACACCTTCCCACCTTGAAAAGAAATGAACAATAACAACTCAAAGTTGAAAATCATTTCTTAATTGAACTGGCAATCTGATATTCCTCTCCGTGTGGTGGTGACATTGGAATTGATATTTGAAATCTCCATTGGTTCTGATGTTTCTTCAGGATCATCTACAGGGTATCCTATATCGTGATCTCTACAAGCTTCGTTCAATGTGTTGATTCCTCTATCTCCACGTGCAAGTCGTTCAGATGATTTGGTTTCGGGACCACAAAAATTATAACCTGGCAAATGCAATTAGAAGGGTAATCTATTTATGAGAGTGTTCAATGATCCTTTCCCTTTTATATCATTTCGAGCACCACACATCAGGAGCCTACCAAGATTCGAGCTCAGAAGTTCAGTACCGTAAGGCGGGGTGGGGTGACTTCGGACGATTTTTCAGGTTTTTCCGTGGTAACATTTTTGAAATGAATCAAGAATGTACAAATGTCTCATAGATTATTGATTAATCATTTCTTAATAGTTTTACACATATACCGAATGCAAAATTAGTTTTTTTATATTTTATTTTTCGGATTTTTTGCTGTCCGAACTTACCCCGCAGTGTGGGGTAATTTCGGACACGCTTCAAAAACCCGTTAAATACGATGTTTAGAGTGCCTATAATCAACTCCGGCCAAAAAATTTTTTTTAAATATTTCGAGGTAAAAACCAAACTTAACTTCAGAATAATAGTTATTTATTATACAAGGGAAAAAAAGTAGTAGATTTTAGCTCCAGGTTGTGTTGTCTCCCGACACGTAGCGGAGGGAGACAAAAAACCGTGAGCTGAAATCTAATATTTTTCCCGTGTATAATACACTATTTTTTTCTGTGACAGAAAGAAGGACGAATCAATATTGAGAAGATATCACATTATTTCGAAATCTGAAAATTATCGACGTGAAATTTCAAGTTTTTAACAGTAAGGACACCTGCGTTTTATAGGCATCTTTATCATTCTTTTGAAGTAATCAAATATCTGATGTCACTTCTGTCAGTTCAATTCTGTGATTTGATTTTAAAAAATTGCGAATTCAGTAGTTGTTTAGTAATATACGAAACCGCGAAGTCGAATGGAAGATAAAAGGACTTGCAGTTCTTTCTCGGAGACGGTATTATTGACTCATTTTTCGGAACTATAGCACAACAAAAACCATTAACAGAGAATATATATATGATATATATCCGGGAAAAAAGTACTCACTTTTTTCCCACGGGAAAAAAGTAATTTATGAAAAGTGACATTTTATAACCTGCCAACAAAGATGAAATGCCAAACTTTTTTCCCGTCACAGAAAAAAAGCATATTCTACAACTTCAAAAATATATTCCATTGAAAATAACAAAAAAATGAATAATGATTCCTAAAAACTAAAAAAATATTTAAAAAATAATAACAAAACAGTTCTCCTTGGTACATAAGAATAATTTGGTATAAGCTGTCCAGTAGCTGTCAAGTAGTATTTCGAACTATTCCAACGTTATTTCCTTGGGCAAATTCGAAAATGTATAACGTCCTTGAAGTAACGCGATAGGTTCGAGGATTTTGATTATCTCGTCCTTAGCTATAATACTTTCATCTACTACAGGTGGGTAATGAAAAAAAATTATATCGTCAATCTTCTTTCGTCTCAAAAAATTCACTAGATAATTTCGAGACTCCATGATTATAATGTTGCATGACTTCACAGGCATAAAAATATTTGAACTTGGAGGAATTCTCTAGAGGAACTTGCACAATCACAGATGAATTGACAGCAATACCCATTGCAGTTCCATCTGAGTCTTCCTCGTCTGTCGTTTTGGTCAGGTTTTCTTCAGTCTTATTCTGGTCGAAATCTTCATCAAGAGATTCGTTCATTGTAGTTTCAGCCTCAATCAGGTTTTCTCCTGCATCATGTCTAATGTTGCACCAGATTTTGGCACATTGTAATAATCCTGCGCCTCTCTGATCGACTTCCTTCCATTTCTCACGTCGCTCAATGTTCGTAGCAGTCTTTCTGCCATGTCCGAAATTGCCCCTTGAAATTATGAAATTCTAGTTATCACCCTGTATAAAAATTAGCTGATGAGATGGAGTGATCAAATTATGGCGAAGTATTCTTGAAACTAAACACTATCGGAATGTTCAGTTGAAATTGAGATACAGGCAACGTAATTAATCGCAGATCATCTTTATCTATTATCTTATGTGAAATACTTACTGAAGAGTGACTACACTGAGAGAAAACTTGAGTTATCATAATTGGAAATCTGATAACCGTTATTACGATATCTGCAATAAATAGGGGACAGATGTGTTCATTTGCTACCATAGATGAAGTGAATTTTCAGGTGACTTGTAGTTATGGCAGCTTATTCAATTTGCAGACTTGTATAAAAACACCGCTGCTGGATAACTACTACTTGATCTAGTTTCTATGATAACACAGAATGTCGAATAGGAATTATTCCCATAAAATGTTGCAGTAACTCTCCACTCTACAGTGGTTATTAGACTATCGACATAAAACAGCATGTTCTTATTACTGGCACAACCATCTTGAGGTAACGCAGTAATTCGTCTCATTTTATTATAGTTATCTGATATCTGCATGCAACCTGACATTTTGACATGCTATTGTAATGTAGCTCATTTTCAACAGTAATCCCAATATTTTTCTACTCTAGTAAATTCATCAAACAGTGGAAATATGGTTATCTAATCAACATTATTCGATGGTATGCATTATGTCACCGTGCTTTGAATTACTGCAATGAAAATAAATATCCTATCCACACTATCACTTTTCATGATCCAAAGTTATTGTTTTCAAAAAAACAAAAAAATACGTTTAGTCTCTGAATTGAAATATTTGGGTATCTGTGGAAGTTTTTTGACATTACTCATTGATTTTTTCGGAGAAATATCATCTATATGCATTACTGACCAATTTATTGAGAAATGAGAAGTTGAATACTTATATTTACCCTTCCTTCGGAGTTATGATGAGAATTGTCAATTAAACTTTCCTTACAGAAACCCAGATATTTTGATTCAGAATCTCATCGATCATTTTGTTCTTGAAATAAATCAATTTTAGGACGTGAGAAGTAGGTATGGAGAATACTTTTTTCATTGCAATAATGCAATGCACGGTGTATTTCACAGATCGGTTCACAGCCAGCACTAAAACAAAACTTTGCTACATCACAGACATTCACCTACAAGACACGGCTCTATCGAATCGGACGATCGAAACCTTTGAACAATAATTGAACACGAACACCTATGACCGAGAACAGCAGTGAAATGAACGCGATCTGTATCTTTGTCAGCCCCAATACTAATGAAACACTAGAGCGAAATGAGCCGAATTACGATTGTCGAATGATTGCCTAATAACCTCGCTAATAACCGTCATACATGCGAATTGCTAGAGTTATTCGTCAACGTACAATGCTAGAAACCCAAACAGCTATGATTATTGGGACAAACATTATCTGAATTCACCAATGAGCATAATCCACAAAACGAGCTATGTCAATAAAAAATCTAAATAGACTGGAATTTATAAAATTCTCATAATGTCATAACACACCTGCGTTATGATGGTAGCAAATGTCCATTCAAGGGTATTACAAATGATTTAAGAAATCGATTTTTATAATTACAGAATGGAGAGAATACTGTTGTAATAATGAAATGATCAGGAATAGGAGATTTCCTTATAATGGTTATTACAATCAGAGCTGGTAGATATTTTTAATATCCAGTTTCTCTCAGTGTATACGCTACCACTGTACTTCCACGACTAACCTAACAAGAATCGACAAAAATGCCTTTTAGTTTTATGAACTGCTTTAAGAGAAGCTGTGACAACTTTTATTTAGTTGGGCCCTTTATGTTTTGAGAAGGTTGTTTTATTGCTTCAATGATATTATTGAAATATGATGATTTTGAAAAGGCATTTCAAAATAGGCTCAACCAACCTCCTGTAGCTAACAATGAAACTGATAACGTTATTTGGAATTCAATTTCGGGACATTTTGTATAATAATAAGGTTCTCAATAAAGAGTTGTTATGGAAGAGGAAAGCGGAACTGAAAGAGGTGAAGGAATACTGTGTTCTCAAGATACAGGGTGTCGAAGTTGAAATTATTGATTGTTGTTCTCCATGACTACCCTGTATATAAGCTTTCATACTCAAATAATTATGCTGATGGAGACTAAGCATGGAAGTATCATAATATGTGAAAATCCATTATATAGTTTTCCAAGTTCCTTCACCTTGAAAAGGAACATTCCTCCACCTTCCATGTATTATTCTGTTTCAGATCACAACATTTTCCTGGTCTGCCATATTTCTTGGTTTACCGCTTTTGGTCATTTTGATTTCAAGACAGGAATATAGAGGAGTGTCGGCTGCTCTATTAGGACCTCTCGTTAAGCCTTTGTATGTCTTGGGAATCGGGATTGGAATCCTCGGAATGTCTTTTGGTATAGGAGGTATACTTTCCAATATAGTTCACTTCATACTTGATGGTTGTTAACGAAAACCGGGACACCTCTGCATCTTCTGAGATTTTTTAGTTCCGAAAATCAACATTCACTATTCTGGTCGAAATATCACTACAAGGAATGACGTGGAATGACTGTTGACAGTATAGTGAAACACTTGAAAAAGATCGAGGAGGAACAGACAATTTTCAAAGTAGAAAACGATTAGAAGTGATTTTCATCGTGAGGTCCACAAGTTCATGATTCTTACAAGTTTCATATGCTAATTTCCAGATGAATTAAATTCTGTCGATCTTAGAGAAGTTGCTCAAATCAGCACAATGACTTCTTCGAATATTTGTTGATGTATTCTCTGAATTCTCATGTCTGGTATTATGATTTTGAGATAATTTGAAGCCTCATTATATAAATATAACCTCTATCATCTATAATATGTCAATTCTCTCATGCAAGGTCATGAAGTTTCTCGTTTTATTATCAAACGTCATTCCCTTCATACCACTGCTAGCAGAATGGAACAATTTGAAGGCAACTATTTTCTCAATTCTAGTCCATACCCAAAAATACACATGTTTGATTGATAATCGAGAACATAATATTTTAAATTTTGTATCTCGGCAGTTGTATTTTATATTTCACTTTTTCATTGGCAGTTTGATCAAATATGAAACAGAATATTTTACCAGCAGCAGGCTGCCTTAGATCTCATAATATTTTCATATTCAGGAACTCAACAATAAATCGTGATAGGCACACACTTTCAATTTGTATCAAAAAATTTGAGAATTTTTTTTATGATTGGCATTTCGAACACCTTTAATATCAACTTCATGAACAACTGAGTAAATTGTTAACCTCATAACCATGAAATAATTTCAAACCTGACAATCCTTGAACAATATGATAATTGAGTGACGCACTAATTTCCTTGATGGATCTATGTATGCATAATGCAACGACTGTATGGTATATGAAAATACGAGATAAAATTATTGTTTTATTGATGAAATAATGAATGAAATGATCTAAACAACTACAACTCACTTCATTGATGATCATCAAAGATTCCTTCTCGCTTTCGAAAAAGATCTTTCTCCAGAACTGTACAGGATGTTCTATATAAAAAGAATTATTTGGACTTCATCATCATTTCGTTCAAGGAGTGCCTAATGATAGTACAGGGTGTCTCCTCATATTTTGAACCCTACCATCAGCTTCAACCAAGGCTCTAACTATACGAGGTGGACAAAAACGTTCAATATAAAAGGTAAAGGGTTTCATCTGTATGCTATCTAGTGACACTCCTCAAATGAATAAATGCGAATCACAAAATGAAAAAACAAACCAAATAACTGTTTTCAAACGAATCATTCTGTATATTTTCAACTGTTTCTTATGATAACAAATATATATACAGGGTCGCTGATATGTATGGAAACAGGTGAATATCTCGGCAATCTGTTGTTAGATTTTTTTGAATTTATGTACAGTGTGATTTCAAAACAAGGCGGATTTGAAAATGTTATAGCCTCTGTTGCCACTTTTTCAGTTATTCCGGATTTTTAGTAACTTCCTTATTTTGAATGAAACACCCTGTACTTTATTGGATTACCAGATTCTCCTTGAAGAGCTGATTCCATCGATCTATCACACTTGGGGTCGAGCGGGAATGATTACATAGGTATAGGGTGTTTAAAATCTAGGTTTTTCAACTTCAAGATTTTTTTGTGTAGAAACTATCCATTATCGATCAAAACCGCTTCAATGTTCCTATCTTCACTTTTGATTTACCATCTACTGACTATTTGATTGGAACAGATACAGAGGGTGATCAGAATTCTGAATCTTGAACCACCCTGTATTTGTTTCAATTAAATGTCAGTAGATAGTAAATCAGAAGTAAAGATGGGAACATTGAAGCGGTTTTGATCGATAATGGATAGTTTCGACACAAAAAAATACTAAAGTTGAAAAATCTAGATTTTAAACACCCTATACCTATGTATTCATTCCTGCTAGACCCCAAGTGTGATAGATCGATGGAATTAGCTCTTCAGGGAGAATCTGAAAATCCAATAAATTACAGGGTGTTCTATTCAAAATAAGGAAGTTAATAAAAAATCCGGTATAACTGAAAAAGTGGCAACATTGGCTATAACATTTTCAAATCTGCCACGTTTTGAAATCACACAGTACATAAATTCAAAAAAATCCAACAACAGGTTACCGAGATATTCACCTGTTTCCATACATATCAGCGACCCTGTATATAGTTACCTATTGTTTAGTTTAGCCGCTTTCTACTGAATTCTAGCTGCACTACTGTAATACTTACAATATTTGCATAGTATAATCTCACCATTTCGTATTTCTCGTTGTCGGAATAACACATTTCAATTGAGGAACCGACAGAGATGACAAAAAATGCTCGTTCTGTTTCCATGGCCTCTCTGTTGTATTCATATTCATTGAATTGTTATTTGAATTCTTTTTCAATGCTAAATCAATAAAAAATTACTTGAGGAAATATCAGCAAACTGTATAAATCTGTGAACAGAAGAAAAAGATCTCTTAAGGAGTACCAGGAGATAATAGGTACAGATGGAACCCTACAACTTCCATATTCGAAGTCATTTTTCACCTAGTATATTTGAAACTGTCGGTATCGTTATGTGATCAAGTATTTGCAGCAATATAGAAGCCATATTATTATAATTGAGAGAAATTGTGGCAATATTATCTTGATGAGAAAATCACTCAAAATTTCAACTCAGTACATCAGTGATCGTTCGCACATAGCTTTTAATCACTAATTCGGAATTTTACTCCAATTAGGACAGGGCTCGTTCTACTGATTATCAGTCAAGAATTTAGTTTTCAGTGTATTCCTTCATACCATTGTAAATTAATACATATTTCTTTTCATGTTTCAGTAGTGGTTTTCAGATTGTATATTTGATTGAAATGTTTTCCTTATTGATGTGATTGATGTATCATCTGAATTTCTTTCGCAGGTTTTCTGAAGAAGATATGTGAATTGAGGTTTGTTACAATCATGGGAAATTTCAACTACTGTATTTATATTTGCCATCTACCAATATGTTTTATGAGACCAAACGATATCCTGTTACCCATAGAAGTAGGATATTTCAAAATGGTAAGCATTTTCTTCACAATTGAATTCCATTTTCATCTCATATTTTCCGCCTGAGACTCACCCTATTTGCGAACAAGAAGCACCATATAATTTATTCCGTAGTCATTCATTTTCACATGGTGAAACCACTATCCTTTGTTGAATCAGAATATACGGATATAAATAATATATCAAATAGAACCTATTGGAGGCATATTAATTAAATTCGATTCATCATCCCGTCACCACCTAAACACCCTAACTTTGTCAAAATAAGGTCACCAAAATCAGATAGATATATAAGGCATCCTCTCGTTCTTGGAACTGATAATATTCTCATTCGTTCATGTCCTCGATTGCATCAAAACTTCATATACGATGTGCATTAATGAACGACTCTTTTTTTCTCGAATACAAGGTCAGTTACCCTAGAAGCAAGACACACACTGTATAGTGATTCATTTTATATTGTTGATGATTTTGATAAGCTAACTTTGTTGCGTGTAGCTGATGCATCTGAATTAATGCTGTTAAAAAAAAAATCATGAAATATCCTAGATTAAGCTTGACAAAATCAAAATTGGCTTCTTTTTCGAAATCAATTGTTGTATATTTCATTACATAACACTATGAATACATTGGACGTAGAGACAATACTCAAAGATCATGCTTTGCAATACAGAGGCCTTCACTAACCTCTATGGCGTTTGGAGTACACAACTCAAAATGGAAATTCCAAATGAAGAAATGAAACTACTACAACAAGGAAACTAGTTTCTGAAAAATGAAATTGAAAAATCAGAGAGAAAACAAATAATCTTGTTATCTTCGGACTCAATGAAGAGAGCAGGAACATTACCTCCCAATATATCAGATACCAATTCTAGAAACTCATGAATATAGAAATGACCAAAGAGGATATGAAAAACTCATATTGTTGAGTCAGTTACCGAAATTGCTTTGTTGAAATTGAATTGGTGTCCAACCTAAAGAAGAAGTGCATTTGAGAACACGCAGAAAAGCTCAAAGACACAAATATTTCAGTTGCCTTTGACCAAACCATTCAACAAAGAAACGGATCCAAACTGCTGATAAACACCTGGCTAAACAATAAAACAAAGGCGCCCAAAATTGTTTCATCAAAGGGGACAAATTGGTGAGAGGGAAATCAACTTATACCCTCCAAGATTCCTTAGAAGTTGAAAGGAGCGAGAGTAGTAAAGATTGGCCGGTTCTGGCTCTCCGCCCTAGGTCACCGTCCTCCGACCTTGGGCGGAGTGACCTTGGGCGGGAGTGACCTTGGGCGGGAGTGACCTTGAACGGGTCTGACCTTGGGCGGGAGTAACCTCGTATAGTGAAGTGTCGACAGCACGCCCTTGAACGCGGAGGTGACCTTGAGGGCGAGACAAAGTGACCTTGAAGGAAGGTTGTACGAGTAACCTTCGCATATGTGACCTTGGGAACGAGTGACCTTGAGTTGTAGAGAGAGAGAGAGAGACCTCGACCTTGGAGAGGGAGGTGAAAGCGTGTGCGACCTTGAAAATGGGAGTAGGCTGGTCGAGGTCGTTTTGGTAGAAGTGGGGTGCTGTGTTACGTCACATATCCCAGTTCCTATAAATACATCATTGTATCGTCTGCGAGAGCATAGTTCTCCTAATAATACGGAAGATACGCACCACCAACTCGCGCATAAAAAATATACCCGCTCAAATTGATTGGGAATATAAAGTGTTTGCAATAAAAGTGTACGTGAACTGTTATATGTAAGTAAAAATTATTTATATACTTTTTACACCTCTTTTCACTCAACAAAGAAGAATTTATAATGGCAGCTCCTAAAATTGATTTGTTAACGATAAATAATCGAATTAACGAAGACAATGATATTATCAAGCAAACTGTTATCTCATCACTACTCTTGAATAAAAGCTATGTGGTCAAGAAAATATCACTATGTGGAACCAGGTTTGGTAGGAGCGGTTCTGTAATATTGTACGATGAAGAAACTGAGGCTAGTCTGAAATGTTGGTTGCCCAAAAGAGTTGTAGAGTTGCTGAGTGACAGCGACATTGATGAGATGAATTCTTCAAATGGTCTTTATACTCTAGCATATTTGGGCCAGAGTGAGCCATTATATGTAGGTGCAAAAACGAGGGCTCTCATCAAGTTTGACTTCAAGCAAAATTAATTCGGAATTATTCTACTTAATTATTTCTGATAGGTTTTTTTAGTATAGTTTAGTGAAAAGGGTTTAAAAATTATATGATAATTATTATTACATTAACACAAGCCACTGACGCAGATCGTACCGTTTGCGGTAAGTAATAAATTAGGTTCCAAAAAGAATTCAATGAAAGACAAATCTCCCAAATAATCTCATCATTACCAAACTTTTTTTTTTTTATCATTTACAGACTCCTGTTCCCCAACATGTGGATGTATTATTCTAGTCAATTCTGGCCGGCAGCGGAAGACATCAAATCAGCAGTGAGCAGGTTGAAATGTCAGTTCTCTGATTTGTCACGTGATGCAATGCATGCGACAAATTATGATTTGAGCATATGCTTCGATCGAGAACAAGTTGAACGACTCTGTAAACAAGCCGAACAATATAGAAAGGGTTATATGTTATGCGCCCGGTTCGAATATGGTAGCTTCACTTTGGAGGAATTTCTTGAAGCAATGGTGGGAGAGGACTTGGACCAATTTCTGTATGAAATTTTTGATTTCCTACCAAACAGCCTGATACGGAAGTACAACTTGGGGGTAATTCCAGAATCATCCGACAACGAGGAGGAAGGAGAAGAAGAATCGAAATGATGATATTGCTAAGAGATGCTTCAATCATACTATTATCATTTGCATGTATATATATAAATTATGGAATGATGATGATGAGCTCGCATTTTTCATTGTCTATCAATCAAGAAATAAAAACGATGATTTGTAAAACATTTGTTTACTTTTATTCAATTTAGTGCAGATACATGTGTCGATAATAATAATAATAATAATAATAATCATGATGATAATAAATAATAATGAACATAATAATAATAATGAAAAAACTGATCTAATACAATTATAGGCTTCGAATGCTCATGGTCGGCTGTGGCGGTGGTGGTGGAGGTGGACGGAGGTTAGAATTTGCTCCAGATCTGTAGAGTGTATTCAAGGAGCACCCAACTGTATTGAACCATCTAGTGCGCTATATGTCAAAAATGCATCGTGAAGAATGAGCGCATATACCTTGGTATTAGATGGAAATTTCGATTGGCGTGTCTCAAACTCCAACTTGATATCGACAGTTGAAGATTTCAATGTGTCCGGTTGATGGCTGCAGTCTATGATGAATAACGGATTTTTTCTAAACTCCTCAATACTCATCATTGGTTCGCTCATGTCTTTACCATAATAGCTTCGTTGGAAATTATCGTATGCATAATAGGCTACAGCATCTAACTTTTTTCCAAAATCCAAATTCCACCGTTCATAAGGGTAAACTTCCGAATTCAAATACAGTCGAATATTGTTGACTCCCGCATGAATGAATTGGGTGGTATCCTTGGATCTATTATCTGTGTTACCAGAATTTTGGAAGCCTATGATAATGTACCTTGGTCGCTCGAGACTATTGGTGGTTTTAACAGCCCAAATGTCTGAAGATGTTTCACGAATTGACGGTAATTCATACAGATCCCACATCCTGTATGCAATTTTCACTTTTGCTGTAGAACTTTTATTGAGACGGTTCAGTAATTTCAACCTCTGCTTATCCGATGGCATAATATGTCCTATCTTCCATTCGATTTTGTTAATCTCCACACTGGCATCAACTTCTCCTATATAGCAGTTTTTGAATGATCGAGCTATGATGAGTATCAGCTCCTGTTTCACATTCAATATACCTTTATTATAATCCTCAGCGAACCCCATTAAATATTTTAGCGGTAGTTTTCCACTGAATATGTGACTAGATTTGTCTAGAATTGGCTGATTTTCGCTATCAATTCCCCATCCGACTGTTTCAAGAAATTTAGCGTTAGAATCTCCATAAGAGATCATGCTCTTCATTGTGGTAGTAATGCCTGGTTTTCGAATCATGCATACTTGTTCGCCACCCATTTCATAACGAATTTCATCGAAGAGGAAGGCTAAGGTATTGTTAGATAGATAGCAGGATTTCGTTGCATCATCTGGTGTGAATTTCCCCTCAATATATATGTAGCTATCAGAAATATCGAGTATCAAATCTTGAAAGTTGACAGCTATCCTGATTTCATCAGAATTCTTGAATGATGGTGAACCATATGGTTTGTATGTATGCTCATGTAGGCTAATTAGTGAATGATCGAAAATTGGTTCATCAAACACCTCCAATTGTAAGCTAGTAGAACTTGTGACAACCATTGTTCACTAATTTCTACTCGTTCGTCGTCGTCTTTGTCGTACTGTCAGACCAATAGATTCCAAAAAATTTATATCGCTCGCAGATAATCTATGACGTCCTACCTGACCGGTGAGCTGTCTTTGAATGAATCCTCTACCCCGTTTACACTTCTTCTTAACGGTAGTGTGTAGAATAGTGGGGTTTGCAGCGAGAGATACACGTTTTGATTGGTTTCCGAAGCAGAAACCCATTTTTCCAAACCGTTGTAATAATTAATCGAGCTGTTTCAATTCCAATTTTACTATAATCTTCTCTCCGCGAAAGTCAACTAATCGGTCATTATCATCCAAAATTCTCAGTGTGATGTTGTCGATAGACTGACGCCCTGTCGGACTGATTGGTAGATATATAATATTTTTCGGCTCCTTTGAGAGTTTGTATCCAGGCTCCACATCGACATCGAACTCGTAAAGCGTGTGAACCTCCTCACCATTGAGGTACGCTCCAGTAGTGATATTACAATCAACCCGTATCAATCGTACCTTTATGATGTTCACAGGTAAAGTGGATTCATGCAAAACATTGGGCTTGTAATATTTCGGTTCAAAGCCCAAGACTTTGGCTATAGAATCGTTAATACTCAAAATTAACATAATTTCGGACTTGAGTTCACATTTGAGCGTATTATTGTTAGCTCTAAGGGAGAATACATCATCAATATTTCGCCCATTCAGCGGAGTCCAACTCTCTATAGCCTTTTGTATTGCTCTATTGATTTCATCTATCTCATAGGCGCCTGGTGGTATCTGAAGAACAACGCTTCCCTCTTCGAACCAAATACCTAATTTGTTATTTGTCTCATCTATATTGAGTATAGAGGTGTATGAATAGAAACCGTGTAACCCCAAGCCGTAAGTATTCCTCACATCGAGTTCGATTGGTGGAAAAAAATCTGCACTCAAGATACTGCGATCTCCAGAAATGGTGAATGTTTGCGACATAACTTTTTACAATTGGAAAAGCAAACACAGCAAAAACCAAACAACAAGCTTCAGTGTATACAGCAGCAGTAGTAAGAAGTATCAACCTTATTGCTGCCTGCAACAATGAAGAATGTTCTTGTTTTCGTTCGGCGAAGCATTAATATCGAATTTATTGTTAGTTGCCACATTTACATCTTCTATTTGACAAAAGCAGCATAATATTTTTCTTGGTATCGGCCCATCATTGACATCTGCGCTGGAATGGTCACTATCCTCTTGGCGGCGGTGTTCGTGGTGCTCCTCACAAAATCGATATTTTGATACATCTTGATCGTTGCGTAATTGTTAAGGTAATTTATCCCACACTAGAGCTATCTCATGTGAAGCGCATCCGATTAAAACCTCTTTCGGCATATCAGCGAGCTGTTTCTCACTCATCT
This sequence comes from Phaedon cochleariae, assembly GCA_918026855.4. Classification (NCBI taxonomy): domain Eukaryota; kingdom Metazoa; phylum Arthropoda; class Insecta; order Coleoptera; family Chrysomelidae; genus Phaedon; species Phaedon cochleariae. The sequence goes on from OU896707.1 coordinate 46,411,471, forward strand.
TCAGCAAAGATCGTAATCTCGAGTAAGCCAATAATGCGTGCCCCATTTGTTTGATGCTTTTTCTATCCATATTATAATACGTAGTTTCCACTCTTCGACGAGAGAAATTTCAAGCACAAATGACCACACCAGACTGTGTTGTAATCCTGTTGACGGTCATAGTTATATACGATTTTGATAGCTTTTGATCCCCTCCTTAAATATTTCACCAACTCTTCGGGTGGCGGCAAATCGCCATAACTATCATAATATTCGACTACCCCACCACGTTTTTTATAAGCAACCCAATGTGTCCCTTTACCTCGAATACCATCGAGATTCAGAATGGCTGATTCTATGTGGCGCGGTGGAGAATTTGGTAGATTATCTCTCATAAATATACCTCGAAAGTTTGGAACACCCATTTTCTCTATGTATTGTGATAAATCGATGTCCGTCAACGCCCTTCGAGGTAACCCTGCTAGTTTTTTGAACTTTGCGGCTTCAAGTAAATGCCCAGTCCTTTTCGGTACGGCTTCAAATATACTCCTTTACCGATCTTTCCTAGAGCGATCGCCTCCAAATGTCTATTATGACGATTCGCTTCAGAGAGTTGCTCCCTACCCTCTTTAGCTGAATTAATAGCTCGAGCTATACCAGCACTACCTGCAGCCAAACTCCCCAATGCCGATAATCCCGCAAAAATGGGTATGAGTGGAAGAATTCCTCCAACTTTAGGAATTGGTATAATGCGAGGTGTTCGGATATTATTCTTTCCACCAGCCATCTTGACGAATTTTCTAGCAGCTCCAATCGCCATAAGAGAAGTCTTGGCCAAGTTTTTGGCGAGTGCCCCCTTCTTTCCCACTTGTCGCAACACATTGCGAACTTTGTGCACTATGCCGGACCCAAAAGCAATTTTTCTCCCACTCTTGGTAGTATTCTTCTTCTTCCTCGACACTCGACGTTTCTTCACTCCGCTGCTGCATCCCATACCAAAACGCCTCTTTCCCTTCATTATATTGGTAACAAGCCAAGATGCGGCCCTCTCTCCTGCAGATGCGTCCTTTGATTTAACACGTTTCCACGCGGATTCTTCCAATTCCTTATCGGCAGAATGCCTTGCAGATAAATCGTTCGGATGCTTGAAATATGCGATATCGTGTTCCTTGCACGCTCTATCTAATTGGTTAATGCCTGGATCACCTCGAGATAATCGTTTCTGTAACTTTGTTCCAGGACCACAATACTGATAGCCGCCGGGAATATGTAATTCGACCGGTAATTTATTAATTAAAGTATTAACAAATCCTCTGCCAGTCCTCTTTCCTCGAAAACTTTTTTCACCGTTATCGCTTGCCGATGTGTATCGCTTCAGCTTCATAATATAAATGACATTCACAGAGTTTGCGATTCATTATATAGCATTTGACCATCATACAATGCAGATTGTTCAGCAGCAAGAAACATTGCGAGTTGACAACTTCGATGAAAAAGTAGGGTTAGGAAATGGTATAATTACACAACGTCGGCATGGATTCCTACTACCTAATACTATACGCAGTCTCATTATCGGCCCATCAAATTGCGGCAAAACGAATGTTATGATATCCCTCCTCACCAACGATAATGGTTTACGATTCGCCAATGTTTATCTCTATTCAAAATCGTTGTATCAACCCAAGTATGAGTACTTGCGGAAAGTATTGGAACCGATAAAGGGACTGGGGTTTTATACATATAGTAATAATGTGGACATTGTTGAACCGGAAGATGCGAAGCCACACAGTATTTTCATATTCGACGATGTGATATGTGAAAAACAAGATGTAATCAGATCATATTTCTCAATGGGGCGCCATAAAAATGTGGATTGCTTTTATCTAGCACAAACGTATTCGAGAGTGCCGAAACAGCTGATTCGCGATAATTCCAACTTCATAATCATGTTTAGGCAGGATGATATGAATCTACACCACATTTATTCCGATCATGTATCTCCAGATGTAACATTTAAATAATTTCAAGAAATGTGTGCACAAAGTTGGACAGTTAGATACGGGTTTCTCGTTATAGATAAGGATAGTGAAATTCATGAGGGCCGTTATAGGAAAGGGTTCGACTGCTTCATATACCCCTAAAACAGCAACTGCATGGACTTCATTCAACCTTTGGATAGCACAATGAGCACACCTAGTAGTGAAATCGCTTCAGAAATACACCTCAAACGCCAACTTGTTGAAGCAACCGATGCGGTAAGGAATAAATTTAAAAGTCTCAAGAGCGAACTCACCAGTAACCAAATGATGTTAGAAAAAGCTTATGAGCCGCTGACAAAACCATTGAAGGTTATCACCGCGGCAGCAACGGCGGCAGTAGCCAAGCAAAATCTAATGCCAGCAGCTACTCCGAAGAGTTATAGCAAACCTTCAACGTTGACAATAGCACACCCGACATATTATTCCACACCAATATCGAGTAATGAGGCGAATGCTGTAGCGACGAAGCCGTTCAAGAAACATGGGGAGTCTGGGAATTTCAGCAATAGCTTTCAACCGCTACCATCATCGCCTCATAACGGAGGACCTAAGTATACAACTCTATTGGAAACACCACCAACATCTTCGTCTCAAATTTCAAGCAGTGATATTACAGTGTATCCTTCTGTAGATGGAACAACCGCGAGCGACTTACAGGGCAAAATAATGGAGCATTTGAGGAATTTGAAAGAAAATAACTCGAATTATGATACAACATATGGCGTTCACATCGATTCCAAAACAGGGGAATTGAAAATGGGTAATATGGAAATCCGATTTCCTGCAGACCAAATCGAATTATGGCGCGGTAATAAGAGAAGCGTAGCGTTTCCAGCAACAACTGGATTATACGATTTGATCTTTATGAAACATGTGCCAAGAACTATCGATGATCAAGATAAAAGAATATACACCACTTTGTTGGAGACTACACGAGCGCCATATAAGAATTATGACATCAGAGAAGGTTTGAATAATAGTGCGAGGAAGAAATATCAGCTAGTCATAAAGCCATTAATCGGCACACCGCATAAAATGAGGAGTCAACTCCTGTTAAATGAAGTTAAAGGTGGTAGAGGAATGAGCAAATCATTACCATACAGAAAAGTCGTGAGTAAACAACACAAAGAGTATGCTTATTGGAATGAAGCAAAAGAGCTGGTTGACCGCCTCCGACTACTGTGGGGTTCTAAAATGGCTGGCCACACTGGACACGACAATGAGATAATGTCAATAATAGAGGAGTTGCGCGAAGAAGGCATCGTTTATTAATGTTATTAATGTATATATATATATAACATCATAATATATTAAGGATTGATAAAGTCCGTTACTTGTCGATGGTCTAGCCAGTACCAATATAGTCGCCGCAGGTAGAAGATGTCTTATGAAACTATCGATAAATTTGGTCGTAAAAGGAGCAAATCCATGAGTTTTATACAAGGGCGGCCTGGTATCGGATTCAAGCTTGATAGCAATGGAGATTATGATGTGCAGGGTAAACGATTAACAAATATCGGTAATCCGTCGAGTGGTGGAGATAGTGTATCACTGGAGTTCTTCAACCAACATTTGTCTGAGATGAGGGAATCTCTGAATAATATGAAGATACGCATCAAAGATTATCCTCAGATTACCCAGAAGGTTCTCATGATGGCACCTAAGGTCAACGAAGCAATCGAGAAGATGGGCACCATGTCAAAAGAAATCGATGAAATAATGTCGGAATACAACAACAAAATCCAGGGTTTTGCCGAAAGATTATTGAAATTGGAAGTAGAAGTAGCATTCGGGAAGGGGAAAGTCTTTACCCAGTAAAACCAAACCAAATACGAATATGAGAGAAAGATCATAAAAAATACCAATATGCTGCAAACGATGTGGAAACTGAGGGTACAACCAATGACATCACACTTTATGCACATACTTTATCATTCAATGAAAATTGTATAATTGTCTGATTTGTGAAATATCCGGGAGGGGGGGAAAATTTGCTAAGTCCTTTTTTGAATTTTTTTTTTTTTTTTTTTTTTTTTTTCAACTACCTACTCCCCATAACCCTGTTTTAAGGATTTGATTTCATTTAATTTTATTTTGTAGGTGTTTTTTTTTTTTTTTTTTTTTCTTCAATTCACATGTTTCATATACTCATCAATTAGTTAAACATCAATCAATTATATTATTAATATTTTTATTTATACACTTAAATACTTATGAATAAGAACTTACTATGCTAAACTAATAACTAGAAACGATAAGTTTTGATTTTCACGCTACAGCATGTGGGGCACACATCCGACATGCGGATCTGGTGTAGATCGGCTGAACATACGGCACAGGAGAACGACCTAGGTGCCTCATCGAACCTCGTTGTAGAATGCGATGAGGTGTGCTGATATGCTCCAACAGTATTAGGCTGCCTTAGATATATGGAGAAGCATCTATAGCAAAGATTTGTCATCCCCTGCGTCGTCGTCATGATTGTGACCATTGATATCGTTGTGCAGAACAACATCTGCTCATGGTGGGCCCTGGCAACTGACACATCTATCCACTTAGATTGGAACCCAATCTGCTGGTCCCCCTCATCGCACACGTCGTCAAACCCTTCATCGGTGACGAGGTCTACCTGTTCGACGTCGCCTCCATTCACACCATCGTGATTCTGAAACAAAAAAAAAGACACGAATCAGTAAATGGTGCGATAGATGGTGAATAATGTATGGCCGCTACATGAGTGTATGGGTTATGTACTTACCACCGCTTCCAGAACGTTCTCGTCAATGAGGGATAGTTCTCGGAGCTTCTTGCAGATTACGCTGAATTCAAGTGCCATCGTTTCTGTGACTAATACGATCGATACAATGTTCAGAACTGTAGAAACTGTTTCGAATGATGCTCTGATAGGATTTCCACATCTTTTATGTCATTGAAACGAGGTGAGGGAGTGGGCGGTGTTAAAAAATCGTAGAACTCTCACCACCATACTGGGAGAGAGGTAGGGAGTGGGTGGCGCTACCCCCACCAACCCTTAGCTTTAGTGGTGCGTATGCGTTTTGCGAATGGGAGTGGGGTGGGACTTGATTATCGAATGGAGGAGGGTGAAAATCCGACTATTGAAAAGAGGAGGATGCGAGTGTTATCACCACAGTGTTTCACAAACTACCAACGAGTAAGTCGAAGAAGAAACAGGAGAAGAAGTAGAAGCAGCAGTGAATTTCCAACCAATATCGCCTCCGCCAATATCATGACGTACCCGAAATCGTGGGATTCGAAACCTCTGGCAGTCGCTTACCCTACTGTTGTGGACGGATTGACAATCTGTCACAATTGTGACATTGGGTGGGCTGCAAACGAGATTAACCCGTGCACTGGAGTGTGTCAGCGCTGCATCAATGCCAATCGCCAGGCGTCACCGGAACCACCATCACGATCGACCTCTACGGCGGCCAACGTTGTCGGAGCAAAATGTATAAAATGTGCCAAGCTGTTGCGGAACACCAATATGGGGATTTGTAGGAATGTGTGCAGGGAGTGTAGCATGGAGCGGCGACTACGGTACCAGCGATGTATCAGCTGTAGCCAATACCGAAATGATTGTTGGAATGGTGTTTGCCACGGTTGTTCGAATGGGGCATATTTTTGTGAGATACTCGGCCACATGTTTGAAAATTCCAACAAACATTTCAAGGCTTGCTGGTGCCTCCCTTATGAGCGTCGGGTGTTCCGCAGAAGCCTTAATATGCCGCCGGTGGAGCCATATTTCGTGCGTGAGCATGGTAGCTCCGATGAAGACGAGTGATTTCGTTTTTTTATACTTTATTATTTTTTTGTACATTTATTATGTGAATATTCTTCAACACAGCAAATATATATATTTCAACTTGAAAACATTTCTCGATTTCATTCTTCATGGGTTTGGTGGGAGGGTAGAAAAAAAGAATAGATATTACCGAATATGTTCGAATTATTTATTATTGAAAAAAAAAACACACACACTACACTTCAAGTAATAGAAGATTTCTTAATCCAAGAATTGTGCTCCTTAGGATATCCAAGCCATTTGACATATACGTTCTTTCCACTTTTGTCTTTCTTCAAGACTTTCTCCACCAAGTACACTTTTGGATTCTTAGTTTTCAACAATTCCATCTCATAGAAACAACCCTTGATTGGATTGCCTTCAATATCGTCCAGATTGTAAGTTGTCGGATTAGTAATATTCACTTTGGTTATCGTGAATAATTCCGTGGAGAAATTTGCTGAATAACCTTTTTCGAACACACCTTTGAACTTGCTTATTCTTACAACATCACCAACTTTATATTTTGGTTTCGGCGCTATTTTTGGGTGACTATAAGCTTTCAGTATTGTAGTGGGAGTTACTTCAGAGGGCTTCATACCAATTGTCCTATGTTTTTTATCATTGTACGAGTTGGTTAAGTGCGGTAAGATATCGTACCACTTATATTCCCCTCTGGCAGAAAATTCTCGGTAAATCCAATTCTTCACTGTTCTGATTACTCGTTCCACAATCGCCGCCTTCATAGTACTATATGTTGAATAATGGTTTATTTTATATTCCTTCATCAGATTACTGAAATGAGAATTATAGAATTCTTTTCCAAGATCGCTTTGCATGTTTTTCGGTGAATACTCGGCCACTCTCAATATATGTTTCATAGCTTGTGTCACTTCTTGACCGGTTTTACTTCTGATAGGTTTTGTCCATAGATATTTGGAATAGCAGTCAATAACGAATAATATATATCGGTATCCTTTATTTCGTTTTGCATACGTCTGCATTTCGGCTAAATCTATCTGCCACAAGTCTGCAAAACCTTTTATTATGGTTCTTCTTCTTTTGAAATTGCGCCTTGCAGGCTTGTGCAATTCTTCAACAATTTGTCTTTTGATTGGACTTATTTCCATACTTTCATCTTCAAGTAGTTGTGACCACTTTGAACCCCGTTCATATACTGATTACTTTTCTCATCCAACATGTACATATATAAGTGGAATTGAAGGAATGTATCAAGAAATTAAGAACCTGATATTTTTTAATACATTTATTGATGAAACTACATGACTATATATACAAAAAACTATATGACTAATGACTATGTACAAACAAAAACAAAAATCAGTCGAAGATGATGGCATCCTCGAGAATCTGTACCATCTCGAGCTCGTCGAACGCGTCCATCTCCATGTCCTCCATGATGAATGGATCCAGGTAAGCACCCCTTGCTACTGGACGGTCATCCTCCTCCTCCTCGAGTCGCTCTCCGCTCTTCCGATGCCTCCTAAGATGAGGGTGGCATCGGAATCGGAGTCATCTCCATTCCCCATGAGGTCCATACTGATACTACTTCTGTCAGAGGCCCCATCGCTGTCGCTGTCTTCGTCTCCGAAGATGACATCCAATACCCAGGGGAATGGGAATGAAGCGTCGCCAGTAGAATCGCAGGGTCCATCAGCTGCAGGTGCTTCCCATGGTTGATGGACAGCATCCGAGGACGAATCGCAGGGTCCATCATCTTCTTCTTCTCCTCGCCAGTTTCCAACCGCAAGTCGATAGCTGGCTCCGTTGTGGTTGGTGGTGGTGTCGGGCTGGTAGTTGCTTTCCATCTTCGAGAGTTGATTTCGAACTGACTATCTCGAGGAGGAAGCAAGTATTTATATGCAGCGGTTGGAGGGGGGGGGTAATAGAAGTAGTAGGGGAAAGAGTAGGGAAGAAAAAGTAGGAGGTCGTAGTCGCTGGGGAATCAATGAGTGGAGATGGTTAAAGTAGTAGGGGGGAGAGTAGAGAGGGAATTAGGGTAGCGATAGGTAGTAAGAAATAAATCGTCAATTGAATTTATTCATATATTATCCAAATCAATAAATACATCATTGTCCATTACTAATTCTACACACATATACAATTTATACATCAACACTATAATATACAACTTATATATAAAACATATTAACATGAAACAAACACATCTAAGTTCGCTCCAAATATTCCTCATTCATCCGATTGAAATGTTCGAGGCGAGACTTCTCCACTTCACAGACTTGGCGAAATTTTCCTTCTGTCGTCAATTGTCGACCTATCTCAGCCAGTCGTGAAAGCAATTCATCTCTTTCTGATGATAAACGAGTAGTTTTGCTTTCACTATCTGTGATCAGTGCATTGACGTTCGCATACCATCGCTTCAATTCACCATCATATTGCCTTATGGCTTCGATAGGTGCTATTGGAGGCGATGGAATGCGCATATGAATGGGAGCATTACAATCGGTACCATTATTGTCAGCAGCAGCAGCAGCAGCAGCAAGCCCGTTGAACGCCTCTTGAAGATTCGGCAGTTGGACAGCCGGACGTATAATATCCACACTTATAATTCTGACCCGCTCTGGCTGCTCCTGCTCCTGCTCCTGCGCTTGCTTCTGCTCCTGCTCCTGCTCCTGCTCCTGCTCCTGCTCCTGCTCCTGCTCCTGCTCCTGCTCCTGCTCCTGCTCCTGCTCCTGCTCCTGCTCCTGCTCCTGCTCCTGCTCCTGCTCCTGCTCCTGCTCCTGCTCCTGCTCCTGCTCCTGCTCCTGCTCCTGCTCCTGCTCCTGCTCCTGCTCCTTCTCCTGCTCCTGTTCCTGTTCCTGCTGTTTCGATGTGGTTGATACAGCATGATCTCTGCCGGCATTATACCACATGCCAGCCTTGCCACTTCGGTAGGGGTTAGATTTGCCTCGATTTCCCAGAAACTTTCGAAGAATTGATGGACTCCCACCTCTCATCCCCAAATTCTTTTTCTTAGGCGAAGGTTTCCGGCAATCGATTTCAGGCTTATCCAACGATGACGGCGTCAGTGATGGTGAAGACGAAGGTGAAGGAGTCTTCTTGCCGAAAAAGAGTTTCTTTCCTTTCCGCATCAAGACACCACCATTTTCGACGTCGCCATCATTGGGATCTCGAACCTTGGCGCCAACCTCCAACCGTGATGATGCCTCAAATTGGTTTCGGCTCATCTTGAGACATTTCGAAGGCCTTTTGAATACCCCAGTTGCGGGACCAGCACTTGTAGATGGGGTAGGGCCGGATGGTGATCCTTCAAGTAGGGGCATATCTAATAATGTTGCTGACACGCCTGCCCAAGCCTCATCGGTTGCCAGCAATTCACTATTGAAGCTGATATCCAGGTCTTCTTGATCCACATTCAAATTGCTGATAGACCCATCAATGCCTGAAATACAAATTATGAAATCTATAAAATGAACTACCGTCAAGTTATCGAGAAAACTCACTCAGATTAGGGAGAGATCCAATGTCTTCTTCTTCTGCTGCGAAAGCTGTGGTTGAATCGGTGCTAGGCATCTGAAGAAAAAAAATCATTTCAGATCAACGTAGACTATTTGATGAAAAACTGTGAATCGAAATACAATTCACTAGCAATGATCCATATGGCAACAAAACTTGTACTTACAATTGGTTAATCGACGATGTAGTTGGATTGGCACAAAAAAGATGGTATATCGAGAGTACTCTGGTAGTGGAGCTAGTGGATGATATCTGCTAACAGAATGAGGAGTCTCCGTGTATTCAATGAGTTTTATCTGCTAAGCTCCACCTATTCTCCTTCCACCGCTAATATCCGCCTACATCTCCCCTTCCTCCCCCACCTAGCCTCTTTTCACCAAAACGAACCTTATCGAAAATGTGTGCGTAGCTCAAGGTCGACCTCCACACAAGGCTGCATTATTCAATGCGAACCAAAATTTCATTCGATATTCAATATTATTGTGGTGCGGCATCAGCTGGCTGATATACGTTATAATATGAATAAAACACATCTCAAATAATCTAAGGAATAATTTATTCAAAAATACGTGTATATAATATATATAAATAATATAATATGTAGACTAGATGAAGAGTGTACAGAACTCGTATCACATCATATGGAGACTAGATTAAACAATAAATATGATTATAAGCGTATGAGGTTGGGTACAGAGTTCGCATTATTATTATTATTATCGAGGCTCTGAGTGTTCCATCAACATTTTTATCAGGTCATCTAAATTATCGCTAGAATTTGATTTCTCAGCTGTTTGCATTGTAGCAGATATTGCTTGTTGTACCCAAAGCATATTACGTTCAGGACTCGTTTGATAAAATTCGATATCATTGTGCCCCCAAGGTAAAGTTTTAACAGTATTAGGTATGATAAACCGTTTATCGTCATGGTATGAAAGGGCGACTTTGTTTTTCATTTCAGTATAAATATCGTGCCGATCGCTACGAAAAGTATTCATTTTTCTGAATATCAAGCCACCATTTTCTACGATTTTCTTATAATCATCCATCGATAATTCACTTCTAACAACTGGCCTTGAAACACCCTTCGCTTTTTTCAATTCGGAATTCGAAGATTGAACGTAATACGCTTTGGCACCCGTCCCATAGAAGCTCACAATAGGATCATTTGGAAATTCGTCCTTCATATTTCCCACTACTGATTTCGTTATTGGAATATTGAATTTGTTATCTACGGGGTAATTAGATGTGTCGAAATACCTTATATTCTCCTTCATGAAATTATAAAAATTTTCTGTTTCTATTTTCAATATCAAAGAATCCGTATCAGTATACAATAGCCACGATTTACCAGAGAAATGTTTCTTAATGCATTCATACAGAAAGTTATATATAACGACTTTTGATACATCTAATATGCTGAAACCTAAATACAGCGGTTTATCATAATGCACTTTAACTTTTCCCATATGGATTGCTACGAAATTTTCATGGAATACTTTACAGGTTTTATAATTGGGGAGTGCTATCAATGCATTAGCACCCTTCCTCTTTGTGATACTTTCCCAATGAGTCACAAGTTTGATATCGCTTCTTTTATCAACATTCTCCATGGTTTTGCCATAAACTGAGTTGACCATATTCTTGTATAAACTTTTATCAGCTTTATTTGTACTCTTATTACGCATTTCTGTATTGAGGTCAACATACTTTTTTAACCACGGGGATTGCTTAAATTTGAGAACTCTATGTGTTTTTATCAAGGTCAAACCGTTTTCCATAGCCTGTTTGAGATTTCTGTAATGAACAATATATTTAATTTTATTCGACAAATTAGGAATCAGTTTTTTCAGCTTAGATTTCGATCCGGGTGGAGCAATGGATTCCACGAGGAAGGGTAGATCTGAGTGTGCATCATGTAATTCTTCAGGATAGTACACATCAACTTCAAGGACATACCCATATGGGCTATCGTTTTCAACGCTCATGACATCTAACTCTATAATTTCTTGGTTGGTCAACCACCTAAAATCGGATGTTGGTAGCGGCTGTGACATACTATGACCGTACAAGTTAGTTGCATCTAAATACATGATAAATGTTGATGGTTCATTTGGATTGAAGTTTGGGATGAACTTATTATTCGCAACATGACTCCTCAGACTACATTGACTAATCCCGCCTCTTATACCTTTTTTGAAAAAATGAATCATATCGATGTCGGTTAACAATTCCAATTCGATTTTTGTGTACCTCAACATAGCATCCCACGATAAACCGGGTGCAGTGAAGTATTGGCACGGATCTAACTTGTACGTTTTCAAACAAACATTCCGGAAGTTCTCGAAAACATCACATAATAATAAAACATCTGATTTTAAATAAAGGTCGGAGTAATCACCGAGTGATTTACATTGGAATAAATTCCAAACATGCTCAGCTCTTCGATAATCCTCGTCCGAAATATGTGTATTAGATAAATTATCGAAAAAATCACTTTTTGATGGCAGATCTTCATTATCCAATTTATCCATAGACGTTATGAAACTATATGGAAAAACTCCCTTCTGCGTCATGTATTTGAATTCTTCAGGGTCGCGAAAATATCTAGCAGTTTCTACAAATTGAGATTCATTCAAATTTTCGGCCAAGGATTGCAGGGGTTGGGCAAGGAATTTGTAGCTATCCAAGAATCGCAGTTTCAAGAAGACATTCTGATTCACACCGTTTTTTCCCAAATATTCGTCTACTAAAATATGTTTGGTAAATGAAATATATTTTTCCTTAGTTTGCGCGATACAATCAACTCTCTCTTCTCTATCGAATAATTGCTTGATGAAAAGGTGGCTATCGTAGCCACTCATATTATGAAAAAATATGGGGATGAAATTTGGAATTTTAAAGTTCAAATTACATATTGAATGTGCGGCACCGAATCTTTTTTTTCCCGTTAGATGGCAGTGGTCTCTCACTTTGACGTCGCCATATATAAAAGCTTTATCGCAAATACCGCACTCCGTGGCATTAGCGAATTCAACTTCTTCTGCCGGAGTTAATTTTTCCATAGGAACTACACGTTTTAGAAACAAGTTGTATATTATTTTGCAGTCATTGACTAAATTGGATACGAATTTTTTCGCAGCATCTTTTCCACGGAATGTAACATATTTCGTGATAGAATTATCGAAAGAGCATTTGATAAGGTATGCAAATGAATAAGGTTCATGTGCGAATGTTCTATTAGTAAAGGGTTTATTCGGATCTGGCTGACTAGTATGTATCGGTTTCAGAACTGATTCGAAATCTGCATAAATAACGAATGGTACTTTCATCTGTTTCTCAAATTTCTCGAATTTCAAAATGTTTTCAGGTACTGAATTTCCAAATTTATCGACTTTGATCTCTGTGGACGGAGTTGTAGTATATGTATGATTACAATCATTCAGCTGATGGCGTAACAACTTTGTTTCATCTGAGAAATATATCAAACAACCGTCGCAAAAAAATTTCTTATGCGCTTTGGCAGATATCTGGCTAGATACCAGCCTTGATAAATTCTTTATCCAGCAATAGTGGCTATTTCCAGTTTCATCATCTGTGGTCAAAAGTAAATTCACATGTTTACTCATTCTTTTCTTGGAGTAATACAGTGGGCCGACTACATGATATTTCACTTGATGATCTTCAAATACACTCTCTAACCCGTAAACGTTGATGGAACAATCATTGAGAATTTCGAATTTTGGAATGCTACTCACTTTAACAGGGAACTCTATACCCACCAAATTCAGAACTGTAGAATAGTGCGGATATGAAGAGGTTTCGCAAACATTAGCCCTTGCCGGATACAGTGCAGACGTCACAGCCCAAGCGAAACAGCACTCGTCCTGATTCACTATGTTTACAACGGCCTTTTTATTCTCTATGAAGCTAGGTAGCTTCATGTAAGAGCATCCACGCAGAGGGCTGTACTTGTTGATATTGATTTCCAGGAACATTATTTTTTCTAAAGCCCAACCTATAACAATAGTAACATCTGTTAATAATCAGAAATATTTCAAAAATCATACCAACTCACCAGAATCACGCTCCTCGAATTCGGTCGTTTGATTCAATAAGATGTCCTTGAATGTGTCAACCACGGCCTCCAAATCCAGCGATGAATCCATGATGTGATTTGGCGTCATGAAGGATTTGATGTCATGAAGATCTTGGGATTGTAAAATGTATCTTCCAAACACTTCCATATTCACCTTGATGGAGTGGTGAATCGAGATTATATTATCCAATAAAGATATAATGGTTGCCTTATTCTCATTAAAAAACGTATTGTAATCCAATACATCAGTTCTGCATTCCAATCGATAGCTCACAATGCGGCATTTGAACGCATTTTCAATCACATATACTCCGTCCCTATAATTGACGCAAGCGTTTGTCCGATGCTCCAATGTCCTTTTATGCGCACCCATTTTATCGGTTGGAATGGTCTTATTGCAAACAGTACATGTCTGCACATTTGCAGAAGTTGCTGCTTGCTGAGTGCCATCTTCCAGTCGAGGCTTCTTTGCAATAGATGGGTTGAAATTTCCCACACATGCAACCCTTTGATGACGTCGTAGATTGTCACTACGTGTGAAAGGTTTAGCGCACACACTGCAAACTAACATTTTGTTTAGATGATTTATCACTCACAAAGAACTATTCAACTTGATGTTTGATGATAGTATTGAGAGAGAACTGTGCTCTCATGGACACAACTATTGGGTTTATATAGGAGGGAGTCATGACGTAACACAGCACCCCACTTCTACCAAAACGACCTCGACCAGCCTACTCCCATTTTCAAGGTCGCACACGCTTTCACCTCCCTCTCCAAGGTCGAGGTCTCTCTCTCTCTCTCTCTACAACTCAAGGTCACTCGTTCCCAAGGTCACATATGCGAAGGTTACTCGTACAACCTTCCTTCAAGGTCACTTTGTCTCGCCCTCAAGGTCACCTCCGCGTTCAAGGGCGTGCTGTCGACACTTCACTATACGAGGTTACTCCCGCCCAAGGTCAGACCCGTTCAAGGTCACTCCCGCCCAAGGTCACTCCCGCCCAAGGTCACTCCGCCCAAGGTCGGAGGACGGTGACCTAGGGCGGAGAGCCAGAACCGGCCAATCTTTACTACTAGCGAGGAAGATGAACTAGAAAAAATAATGAATAGTTATCCCTATCTACTTCGAGTAAACAACTATCACCCAGAGTATCAGACATAAGCACATCCCAAGAACAGAAAACAGGTCACACTCAAAAAATGAAGAATTCATAAAATAAAACGCAATTCAATATTTCTTTCTAGTTAATCCATCACATTCACATTTCACAACTGGCAGAGATAACAATATTTCATATTCCTGAAGTACAAATCACACTTTCTGAATTCCCATTCAACTGATCAACATCACAAATGACGACAAAGTCCGAATTTCAATTGAGCCGTTCTGAATTATTACAAATGGTACATTGTGAAATTCAAATGAATATTTGTGAATTTCAATTGACGCCTTTTCAATACCAATTGATATCTCTGAATCATAATTGTCGCTTTCTGGATATCAGTTGACTAATCTGGATAACATTCAATATATTCGGAATTTCAATTAACTCATCTGAATGATATTGTCTGTATCACATTCGACGCTTTCTGTAATACAATTAAAAGAGATGTCGACGTTTGAATTCTGAATAGTCTATCTGAATCTTGTACAATGCTTTCAACTCTAATAGGCGCTGATGATTGTACCCTATTAGCTGTGAATAGATCTATTGATGTTGTAACGTGAAAATTGCCTTTCCTCGAATTTTCAGTTCCATCTTTATAATTCACGTATGAAAGCATTGAGACACTGTATCTGAAATTCTTTATTTATATACCATATTCACATGACACTAGATTGTATTGATGGTCCTTTAGTTGATCAGACTTCTACGACCTGAAAATACAAGTAAATATAACAATTCTATCAAATAACAATTAGAAAGTACTCACCTGGTTCAGGATGTTCTTTCAGTCTGGGTGTGATTATTGTGCTTCAGGGATTTCTTCCAAGACCTTGACTTTGATGGGTGTTTGGCTTCTGTGCATTATTTAGCTGGTATATTTTCTTTTTCTACCATATTTGATGGTTCTTATACTTATATCAGTAATTTCAATGATTATTGTTTTGTTTATTATTGTTGAGCTGTCATTGAAATATAGGAATTTCATTAGAGGTATTCATCAAGTTGATTGCCAATTGTCAAGTGATGAGGGCAACTGCACCTGATCTACACCGAACCTGCAGCGAATAGTTGGACGGTAAAGTGAATTATTGCAGCCAGGATAGTTTTATGACTTTCAGGGTACTGGCGCTAGTCATCTTTGGAAGGCGAAGAGCAATGTTTCGTGTATTTGTCAAGGTCGTGTCGCATCTGTTCATTCTGGCCCTGTGGAATCCAAGTCGGAAGAAGTCGGGGATGCTCGGTTGTTTCGTAGCTGTCATTTCATTCTGGGCGAATCACAAGTCAGTATTTCAGTCACATGTAGGGCGCTTAAAACCATCCTGTATTTCCTCTAGTGCGCAGAGTTTGCATATGAGTTGTATCCTGTTTTTTATTGTTAGTTTTTGGGATGTTAAGTTCTGAAAAGGCGCAGGAGGCTATCCCTCCCAAAGTGTCGACACGCCACTTCGACATTCATTCTCGGCAAGATGGGCATTGCTCATTATTTCGTGGTGAACCTTTTCAAAAGTGAGGCCTTTCCTTCTTGGGGTAAGTTTTTGAACATTGAAAATCTAGCGGTCAATTCCTCCTATGATATGAGGCTGGTTATTTATTTGGATCTATTCCGTTAGATCTGTGGGCCTCTTTGGTACCCCGTGTCGACCACGTGGCCATTTTATACTCTCAACGGAGAGATTCCATCTCTGAAGCAGGAGGCTATATGAAGCCTCATCAGACGTCGCAGGATCTCTCGTCGCTGCAGGCATCTCAGGCTCCTTCATCTCTGCAGGCCTTCCAGGCCCTTTCGTCTCTAAAGGCACCTCAGGCCCTGCAGGCTCTTCGAACGACGCCAGTTCATCAGGCTCCACTGGATCTACAATCTGCACAGGATCGTCAGACTTCCCTGTCTCTTCAGTCTGTACCGGATTGCCAGGCTGCCTTATTCCTTCAGTCTCCACAGGCCTATCTGTCTGTGCCGGGTCATCAGTCGTCACTGTGTCACCAGGCTTCGCAGTGTCCTCTCTTGGAAGCTGCCTCTTGCTGGCTGGGACCAGGATCGCACCTGCTAGACTCCAGCAGAAGGGGGCCATCTTTCTTCTGGGGACTAGCCATTGAAGAGTCTGGCCAAACAGGCTAAGAACGCCGTCAGGATGCCACCCTGCTAGTTGCCCTACTAGCTGTGGTTTGAGTAAGAAAGCCACCCAAAATTTGGAATTTACCATTATTATTTTCTTGAGGATGTCTCAATGTCTAGTATTCTTCACCATGATTATTTTATGATAATTAATAGGTTGCTAAAGGTCCATTTCATGCATCCGGTTTATAGTACTATAAAAGGGATTTTAGGGTTTTTGAATATACTGGTCATACATAGTAACTTTCACTGAGAATATTTTGAATTCTATCATATTACTTAGACAGCAATCTATCTTGTAGGTAATAAAAAACTGAATTTAATCCTCATTGAATAATATCTGAGTTCACACAGTGTTTTTTCTTCTATTTCTCTTTCAGGAAGCTAGACTGAATTTTACTATAACTTTCTTGGTTTTGCCTATATCAAATCAAGTGGCGCCCTTTGTCATTCAATAGTCAGAATTCACTACCATTGCTCACCAGACGAAAAGCTGCTGTGCCTTGTAAGCCCTCATGAATAATTTTTCTTAAATTGAATTTCTATATTTTTCAAAATTTCATAAGTTTGCTACAATGTAGCCAACTTTCTTGAATCTACCTCCAAGCTTAGATCTTCATTAGAATACTGAATACTGTTTATTCAGGTGATTCAATACAGTGATATGATCCCGAATGATATTGTATTTTAATTAACTGAAAGAGGGATGAATATGGAAGACAACGATATGACCTTGAAGAATTCCGAATTCCATAGGAAGCCCTTATCTGAAAGTTATTATCTAAGAATCTCAACACATCATAAACCTAATCGTGGAACTATATAGTTATTCACCACGGATTAACAAAACTGAAGGCATGCTCCCAAGCTTATATCATACTGTTTGGAAGTGGCAGCTGTCGAAGTTGTCATGTTTGATTTGAAGGCGTCTTTGACAACACTCTGGCAACTAGGGTGATCATGTGGTCAGAGTACAGATACAGATACAGCTATACAGTTCTCAGCCCCTGGATAACAACTAAAAAGAGTAATCTTCGTTGAGTAATCCAAACCATCTGCCTGTTTCTTCTCAGCGAGGTATAAAATTCTCGTAGAAATCTATTCAATTAGTATCTGTCTCATTACTCTCTCAAAACAATTTAAATCCCTTTCATCAAGTTGAGAACTTCTACGAACTGTATATTGAGTGCGTCAGCTTCCTCTGATTCCATTTTTAGCACTTAACTGAAAGGAAAACTTGCAATGATGTATAAATAAAGTAGTGAATACTGATATTGTGTATGTATACAGGTCTGAGAATCATTGGACCATCAGGAACTTTTTTCTCATCATAAAGCCTAGAAACGATAAAAAAACTAGATGATTTGTTGGGGGAAACTAAATTGGCAACAATTCTCAAGAAAACATTCCCATTCGATCCCTCTTTAGAATTCTTGAAGAAACACGTGCCCCCTGCCCCTGCGTATTCTTCGTCGATTTTTGTGGTCTCCATATACGTATTAATAAACAATACGGATCATAACGGGTGCCAGGATGAAGCCAAAAATATGAAACAGTTGAATATCCATAAGGATTTGGTGGCTTGATACGCATGCGCCATGCGCTATTATAGTAGTCATCAAAGATATGCGTTTCGGTGGACAATGACGTTTACTAGCCTTTCAATCAAAGCAGTATGTGTCTGATCGTTTCAAAACTCTTCCTTATGGATAGCCATTTGTCTTCAAAAATCGGCTTCATGTTTCGCTATGGAAACAGATAGAGATTATCCGTATTGATTATTAATACGTATATGGTGGTCTCTCATCACATAGTATAACGATAATATATATAATTGATTATGATTCCAATGATTTCAGATAGAAGATTATTTGAAAGTGATAGTGAAGAGTGTGACTATCGGAATCATCATGACGCTCGCAGTGGAGGAACCTGGAATATCATTACAAAAAATGATGCTGCCTCAGATTGAACGGAATATATCAGAGAAGAAATTGAGGAAGCACGAAAAATAGCAAGCAACAAAAATGAGACAGAAATCATTATACTCAGAACCCAAACATTATACAGATTGGAATTGAATCGAATATATTTTGTTAATCATGCCAATGTAATTTATTGACCATTGTGTAAAGTTCTAGGTGTTGACACAAAAGGGATTCAGTATATCGTAGGTCTTCTATCCTCGGCAAGTATTAGTATATACAGATAATTCATAATGAGACTGACAATCTGCGATTTCAAAATCCTCACCCCATTTCGAGGTGAATAGGTAGTGTATTACGTATATTGTGGAAAAGCTCCATAGTTCAGTTGCTATAAAATATAGACAACATACAACCTCCGTATATCGATATTTTTCCAAAAGAATCATGTCGTATTCTTGCAATTTTTTCGCGGCATTGCCGAGATGATTGGAATAATATCAAAACATTTTAATACAAGATGTTCATTCTTATATGCTTGCTGAACATTTTCAAAATGTCTATTCATAATGTATATTATTATTCAAAATGTCTAACCAAAATTATGCATGAACTTCGACGATAGTTATAATTCTAATCTTATCGTCATATTCTCGATATCATTGGTCTATTTCTATTATTTTCATCTATCAGGCATGCCGATTCGCTGACCCCCTTACGAAATAAGTTGGGTTTACTGAGTAAAAAAAATTCGTACCGGCATCTGATATCAATATACAAGGTGTTGAAAAAATTAAATTTTTACACATTCTTCAAGATTAGGTCGAAACTACTGGCAACATTGAAATGAAATTCTGTATGAATGTTCCTTAGAATCTGACACATCGCATGCATTTGTTTTTATATCTGACTCTCATAGAGGGCGCTGCACGGTTCGTACCGAGTAGTTTTGAACATAACTTTTTTGAGGTTAGATTTTTCAATCCAAATTTGATGTGAACTTGAAGATCATTCAATATCACTACCAAAAGGTACCTACTCTTGGTAAAACTCGATACTGTGTTCCGTTTTCGGAATATTTCGATTTGGAAATGTTGAAGTGATAACTCTTGCAGGTATAAAGGTATGTATTAGAGTGAGTATTATGAAGAATTATCACCTATTTATTGAAAATCGAAAACAACAATACATTTCGGATGCAAAACTTATTGATTTAACAATGAATTACAAGAATAACATCGAAACAGATTTGACTAAGATCATGAATCACACAGTTCCATTCATCCATTCCATCAATAACTTCAGCACAACAATTTCTGTTTGTTTTTGAATCTGAATAAATCGGTAATTGAACTCAATAAAATTCATTTAATACCAGCATCTATATCACTTCATCATTTCCAATTTCCAAATCGAAATATTCCGAAAACGGAATACAGTATCGAGTTTCACCAAGAGTACCTTTTTAGAGTGAATTTGAATGATGTTCAAGTCCACATCAAATTTGGATTGAAAAATCTAACCTCAAAAAATTTATGTTCTGAACTACTCGGTACGAACCGTGTAACTAGCGCCTTCTACGAGAGTCAGATAAGTATAAAAACAAATTCATGCGATGTGTCAGATTTAAATAAACATCCATACAAAATTTCATCACAATGGTGCCAGTAGTTTCGAGTGTTTCGACATAATCGTGAAAAATGTGTAAAAAAATAATTTTTTCAACACCTTCTATCATGAAAACGGATGCCGTTCGAAATTTTTTCACTAAACAAACCCAACTTATTTTGCAGTGTTCAACCTACCCTAGCAAGGGGGTCAGTTTTTTTTAAACACCCTGTATGAAATAATAAATAATATGTGACAATTGTTATCAAAATTATATCAAGTATAAGGTGATCAAGAGGATTAAAAATATAAACAATTTCAGATGATCAATCGTGATTTCATGAAATATTTTGCTAAATTGATGTGTTATTGTGGAAAATATGAATATTATCGGTATCATAGATATTGTCTTATGCTTATTATGGATATCGATAGAATTTTGAAAGCCTCGCAGTAGGTATAATTGCGCTCGATTATTTTGCGATGACTGCTTGAGCATGGACAAAGGTAAGTAGTTATTGTTCTATCGCTATCCCAGATATACTAGCTCATTGATTAAACGTTCGATGAAGGTTGGAATCATGGAAATAACTTCACCGGTGTGAAACTTCAACATTGAAATTTGGTTGAGGTTAATCAAGAAATAAAGACGATATTTAAACTTTTCACACCCAACCATTCATATTTTTGTGTCCATCTACAATCACCATCACCTCACGGAGTGTGCCGTCATCACTCACTCAACGTTGGCATCCCTCGCTCGCATGAGTTTTTATTTTGATCATTTTGCAGTGGTAACAATGATTCAGTATGGCGTATATTGATTTCTTTGTTTATGTTGTTTCAACACTCTCAACAGAGATTTTAGTACTGTGTTCAGTTCGTGTTTGGTTTTCTAGTGGATTTTTATACAAAGTGAAAGGATATTGAAATAAATACAGAGTGAGTGAGGAACAAACATATATACAAACTTGCACAGCTAAATAATGCCCCTATTTTAGATAATAATTCAACAAACACCATTGGACAAACAGATGCAATAAGAGTTTGGACATGTTTAGCGAATACACAAGAATCTAATAATATAATAATATGAATCATAAATCTATTTTCGAAACGAAAATCAAAGAGTACCTACTTGAAGAAACAGTTATATTTCAAGAATTACTGTAGGTATGTATAATGTTGCATGTTTTATTGGATTAGTAGAGAATGAAATCATTCAATCTTTCAGCAACAAAATCAACAACCAGCAGCCCATCAATCACAGATATCAATGAAGAAATCACACAATGATCCAGACTATGATATAAATTTCTTCATGGTATATGATATCTCACTTCCAGGCAACACTCATATCAATATGATAAAGAGTGAGGTTCTCCATATCTGGGAATTGTTTTCTTGTGGATTGAACTCTCTATTGTTGACAATAACTTGATCAATATAATAACTGATTACCTACCTACATAACTTTCAAGTTATTAGGTAGGTATATAGGTGATGTAATTTTTGACCTAGAGTTAGCAACTTTTTGAAACAAGTGGAGAAACAAATATCTATTCTGCATGATGAAACACAAATACCTATTATTGTAAATTGTAGGTACCTTTTCATGATGAGTATACAGAGTGATATGTAGAACTAAAATTAAGATGTTTGATGTTTCCATAGTTGTGATATGTATTGTTTGAGATCATGGCAATAATATACACACATGGATATTTTCAGTTCTTGTTTTTGTATGGGGTATTTATACTGCTAGTTTCCTGGAAAAAACTGTGATATCAGGATTTATATGTTATACCCAGAGGATTAACAAAAAACTGGGAGACCTCAATTCTGTGTTTTGAAGTTCCACATTTTTCAACCAGTTTGAAAATAAAGAGAGTGATGGAGATCTGAGTGAAAATGAGATACTTTGCTTTCCAAGTGGTGATATAAACTGGGATACCTATCAAAAAACTTATTTTCACTGAGATATATGCATTACCCTGTATATTTTTTGACAAACCTAGTTGAAAAATAGGACATCAAAAAACAGAATACCATGAATATTGAATTCATTCAACCCCGTTAACCAACGGCCCTGAAAAACTCCTCTATTGAAGGAATAAAGATTCTCAAGCGGCCAATTAATGGCAGTCTCAATCGGGCCGAAGATATGCCATGAATGCGGTACATTTGAGTACTTGCATCTGCCCACCAGAAGCCCTGCAATGTAATAAGCGGCATACTGATGGCTCTAGAGAGGCGGTCGGCTGTCGGCCGCCGGGACACGGGCTAGCCGGCCCAATTTATTTGTACAATAGAGGACCGCTGTTACCGCTCGCCGGCAAGTTTCATTGTACCTTCAGAGGGCCGCAACA
The DNA here is from genome assembly GCA_918026855.4 of Phaedon cochleariae. Classification (NCBI taxonomy): domain Eukaryota; kingdom Metazoa; phylum Arthropoda; class Insecta; order Coleoptera; family Chrysomelidae; genus Phaedon; species Phaedon cochleariae. The sequence goes on from OU896707.1 coordinate 46,434,072, forward strand.
ATCATGTTTGCTGGGTCCTGAGTATCTGATAGACTGTCTTGCTGTCCAAACGTTCCTAGATGGATTGCGCGATATGGAAATGCGGAAAGCGGTTCGGTTGGCTCGACCTAAAGACTCTCCCAGTGCTCTGGCAGCTGCGCTAGAAATCGAGGCCGCGATAGAAGCTACACGAGAAGCAACAAAATTTCAAGCCGTCGATGACAGCACGAACATAGCGGACAGTCCCAGGCAAAATCTAACTGAAGACCTTATAAACGTCATCAAGGGCCTCTTGGATGAGGAGAAGAAACCAGTTCGAGCAGCTGCAGGAAAACTAGAGCGAGATGATCCAAAAAGACCTGTTTACCGAGTGAGGACGAGCCATAAGAATGCAGATGCATTGTCCAGAAGGCCATATCCATCTGAGTGCTCACATTGTAGTCGTTTGGAGGATAAGGAAGCAGCCCTCTACAGAACCACCGTTCTCAATGAAGATTGGTTACCTGCAGCAATCAAGCAAGAGCAAGAAAAGGACCCAGAACTTCGCAAGCTTCGAGAATGGAAGAAAGCGAATCGTCGTCCTTCTTGGCAAGAAGTAGCACCATCTTCACAGACTTTGAAGGCGTACTGGAGTCAGTGGGACTCCTTGGTATTAAAAGATGACCTGCTCAAGAGGAATCTCGAGAGCGATGATGGGTCGGATAATCGGATGCAGTTGGTCATTCCTAGGAGCCGAGTGTCGGAAGTACTTGGATATGTACATGATGGTACGTCAGGGGGACATCTAGGAGTGAGGAAGACACTGCAGCGAGTACGAGAGCGGTTCTACTGGGTGAACTGCAGTGACGACGTCAGGGAGTGGTGCCGCAAATGCACCGTGTGTTTTGCCAGCAATGGGCCTCATCGTAAACCAAGGGCACCCATGAGACAGTACAATGTTGGAAGCCCTTTCGAGAGGATTGCCATTGATATTGCGGGGCCGTTTCCAGTGACTGATAATGGTAATAAATACATCCTTGTGTGCATGGACTACTTCACCAAGTGGATGGAAGCGTATGCGATCCCTAACCAGGAAGCCGTAACTGTCGCTGATGTCCTAATGAATCAACTCATCAGTCGTTTTGGGGTGCCATTGGAACTTTACTCTGATCAGGGCCGGAACTTCGAGAGTGAAGTGTTCAAGAAGATGAGCGAGAAGTTAGGAATCAAGAAAACAAGAACAACTCCGTTGCATCCACAGTCAGATGGCATGGTGGAGCGAATGAATCGAACAATAGGGAGGTATCGCTGCAAAGTCGTAGATCAACACCAACAAGACTGGGATCAACATATTCCTTTCTTCTTGATGGCCTACAGATATGTAGTAAAGTTAATTGTATTAACTGTGATTATGATCACAGGGTATATTGGTAGATGACAATAGCTAGACAACTTGTGATTATGATCACAAACCCCTTTTACATTTGAAAAAAAAAAGTTGATGGTACCCTTAACACTAGGCCACGTGACCACAATCATTGTTATGCCAAAAAGTAGTAAAAGTAGTACCTTTTTACCTGAATTTTACCCGACCTCGATAGCTTGTTCCGTTCAGAAGTTAAGGGGGGGGAGGACTTTTTACGTCCTCACTGTATATACACTGTTGTTGGCTCTTGTTGCGCTATAGTTCCGAAAAATTAGTAAATAATATCGTCTCCGAGAAAGAACTGCAAGTCTTTTTATCTTCCATTCCACTTCGTGGTTACGTATATTACTAAACAACCACTAAATTCGCAATTCTTTTAAATCAAATCACAGAATCAGACTGACAGAAGTGACATCAGATATTTGATTACTTCAAAAGAATGATAAAGATGCCTACAACGCAGGTATCCCTACTGTTAAAAACTCAAAATTACACGTCGATAATTTTCAGATTTCAAAATAATGTAATATCTTCTCAATATTGATCAGTCCTTTCTTCTGTCACAGAAAAAAATAGTGTATTATACACCCTGGAGCAAAAATCTACTACTTTTTTCCCTTGTATAATAAATAACTATTATCATTCGCAGCAATTTATATCATTTTCAACCACTATAATTATCAGTTGTACGTTGTACCATAGATCTAAATACACACTTTAGATCTATGGTTGTACCAGAGTTAATAATTTTGCTTTTCTACCAAATTTCAGGAAAATCTGTTCACGAATGCTGAAGTCACAGAGGTGGCCCGATACATAGTTTCATCAATCCAATCTATTTCTTATAGCACATCATATTGACTGAATCCTGATCCCATATTGTGTCGATATAGAAACAACTATAGCTTACGAAAACAAAATAATAATCTAGATACCCTCCATTTTGTTTCGATAATGATTGTCATAACCCGAATTTATTTTCTATACACAGCTGCATGTTACAAAGTTCATAGTCTTCTCTTGGATGCTTTCCAAAATCCTGCTAATTAAAGAGAAAGGATGGAACCACTTCTCACTAATTCGCCGTGAATTAATCACAGGAGTGGAAAACAAAATGAGAGGATTTTGTGGCAGTTGTGGTGAGATTAGAGGATGGCAAATTACTTTGAATAATCCGTGCTTCATTAATTCATTCCGTGTCTCTCAAAATTCAGAATCTTTCAATGTGAGGGTATAACTAAGTAGTTGGATTATTTCGTTTATAAATTGAATATATTGAATATTGATCATAAAGATATTGAGGTTTTCAACATAATATGTTTCTAGGCAGAGGATATTGTCGACATATTGTCTAGGATGACAGGTTGAAAACTCAGCTAGAAGAAAATCACAAAATGTGCGGCCTCTGGAGTCGAACTTTAGAATATTTATGAAGATTATCATTTTTCTCCATAATTCTCGTGACTCAGTCTGTGCCTATAAGTGATTGATGTTTCAAAACATATACAGTCGTATTCAATAAAAAAGCGTACAAGTATTAAAAAGAGAGGATTTCGGGATCCTAATTCTAGTTGTGTAAAACTGGCTCAGCCAATGCTTTGTGTTTTCGAGAACCTATGACAACTTTAATGTCAACATTTGGTGAACAATCATTCCCGATAGCCCGTTTTATGCAGAATAGGATGACCTCAATTTCTCTCTGTAATATACTTGTACGCTCTCTTTTTTGAATGCAACTGCACCTATCAAATGAACAGAGCTGAATCCAAGAAGTAGTTTTCAGTTTTTTCTGTTCTCCTTTGAATATACAAACATCATTTCCATATACATTTTTTCATTAGGGATACAGAATTATGTGAAAAAATCCTGCTGAGTTGCTGAAAATTGAAGAAATCGTATGGCAGTAAGTACCTACCTACATGCATGTTCGTAGAACACATCATTGCTGAGAATGTAACAAATGCGGGAAGCTAGAATGAGCCATGAATGAAACTTCTGTATTAGTTTTCTGAAAACTTGAATCCTACGTGGTTCTAATTGATGTGAATTCACGACT
>OU896707.1:46438011-46458185 GCA_918026855.4 Phaedon cochleariae
AGGTAAAAAGTTACACCATTTTAAAGACTATCATATTTTATTTTATTATTATTAAGCCGATACCGATATAGGCCGATATTGCCTCTTCATATCGGCCGATATGGCCGATATACCGATACCGATATCGGTATCGGTCGATCCCTAACCTTAACCCTTCAGTGGTGACGCAAAAAAGTAAAACACGAGTAGTGACGCCGGTCTCATAGACCATATATGAAATTCTCGAATGTTTTTCAGAATTTATGAAATTTATTGCTATCAAAAGAAAAGAAAAACACATTGGAACTAAAAGAATATATTTCTTGAAATGTTTAAGTATAAAGAAAACATGTTATTGAGCTGTGCTCAGAAAACGAGAACAATTATTGCAAACAACACCGACATGTTCCAAACACAAAAACTTATTGCACTTTCTGCAACTATACTTTGTTTTACGATTCTTCTTATAACCACATTCTGCACATCTTCCCACAAGTCTTCTCTCCTGTTGTATCTCTTCTTCCGGTGGTGGTATGTTACAAATATCGGAAATACGGATGCGAATGGCTTTTGGCAGAGTGGTCAATTGAATTCGAACTCTTAGGTGGGGTTCAATTAGACTGAATGCCAAACCTTCAAGAAATTTTCTTCTCAGAATCTTCTCTCTAGTGTTTGCAACATATATCACTTGAGAATTAATGCCAGATATGTTCAATAAACTATAAAATACAACCATTTGCCAGCGTCTTGTTGGCCTTGCACAGTTATAGTTTGCTGAAAGTTGGTCGACTACATCCACTCCTGCTTTAGTATGATTTTAATCTACAATAATCTCCGGCTTGCTAGTTTCTGCACAGATTTTATCGTCATTGTGACAGGTTGAAATCAATAGAACGTTTTTATTTTTTTTTGGGATGTGAGACACTAAAGTACATTTACCCTTGAATCCGAACATGCTGCTTCCAATGGGTCGAGAATTACGTTGAACAAATTCGGGTGGTAACTCTCTTTTATTAGATCGTATTGTACCTATGGTTGTTAGACCTTCTTGCAGTAAGAATTCAGCTAATGGAATGCTAGTAAACCATCTATCCGTTGTAACATTACGTCTAGAACCATAGATAGGCTCGCATAATCGCTGTACAATCGCCATTCCACTGTTTTCCTGATAATAAGGTCCTTCTGGTTGGGTACCAACGTAAACTTCCAAATTATGTGTGTAAAACATTTTGGCATCACACAAAGCGAAAATTTTGATCCCATATTTGTTAGGTTTCAGGGGCATATACTGGCGGAATGAACAACGGCCCCTAAAAGCTTCTAATTTCTCATCAACTGTAACATAACATGACATATTGTAATTTTGTTTAGAGTTGTTTACAAATTTGTCGAACACTGTTCTAATTGGAGCAAATTTATCTGTTTTACGACGCTCTTCTCTATCTTGTATATCATCAAAACGAAGGTAACGAATCAGCATCCGAAATCTTTGAAGAGACATAGTGGTTCTAAACAATTCTGGAGCAGTACCATTCGTTTGGAAAAGGTCTTCAGCATTCAGGTGGTTGCATTTTTTTACTCCAGCCAAAATCAGCAATCCTAATAGAGCCTCAATTTCGACTTTATCAGTTTTTCTGGTATAGGTTTCTCTACCGTATTTTTCTTTTACAGATTCCAAATATTCATTGGTATGAGTCACAATGAGGTTTATGACATCGTCATCAAAAAATGAGCGCCAAATTTCTAGCAGCGTTTGAAGATTTTGCAATTCACGTCTTACAGAAGGAATCTTGATTTTTATTATATTCTCACTCCTAGTTTTATAATTTGATGGATTAGGATGTTTCTTCCATGTTGTTTTTTTGTCTTTACCAAGGAAAACGGGACCAGTACGTTCATCTGAATCTACCTCCTCAAATTCTTGTTCAGTATCAGACGAATCTTCATTCACTTCCACACGGTCTTCGTCTTGTTCTTCATTTCCATCTTCAGATAACATTTCTTCATTGTCATCATGGAAAACTGTATTCATAAGGCTCTCAAGTCTTTCTTGTTCTGCTTCGTATGTTGACATCGCACTAATATGAGAGAAATGTAGATAAAATCTAATAATAATTCAATTTCAAGCAAATTACCTCAAAAAATTTATGGTAACACCAGTAGTGACACCGGTCTAGGTGACCGTAAACAATGGCTAACGCAAAACTACTGATCGATTCAAATCGCCAATACACACTAACTCTTATTGCCCCATCTCGGATACACTTACGGCGCGTCAGCGTGTATACCCCCCCACAACGAATTTTATTGGTGGAAATGGTTGCCTACGGTCTCTGAGACCATTGCGTCACCACTGAAGGGTTAATACAATGTTACCATAGAACGAATTTGAAAAATACTATATTATCATTTTATTGTATTATCTATATGTAGGTAAAATGTATCCTTATGCACTAGCGGGCCGTAAAGTGCACTTTACCGCCCGCTGTTCTCAGTCACCTTATATCCACGTATCAATTCATGAAAAACCTATGATCATATTCCTAGATTCTAATATATCCAGCGGTATATCATAAACTTCTTCTTTATCCGATTCCATAGTCTCGCTATTATTATTATCACAATTTTACTTTTCAGTCAAAGAATGACAATTCAGCCCGTTTATTGGATGTATTGCTATAGACAACAACCATCAGATTGATTGACAACGTCAAAATAAGTTAGGTTTATATACTGGGTATGCATATTGTAAAATTCTGAAGAATGAATCTCTTCTAGAGCTGAAAGAGTTTTACTATTACGATAATCGCAATATTCGTAGGATGATTTTCATATGTAAATCATCCATGAACATTACGCTTCTCTTGATTACTGAATTAATACGTAACAAATTAAATTCTGGGGAATATTAGTTTATCGAAATCTATAGTCATTACTTATGAGTCAGAAAATAAACCACTAGTGCATAAAATTTTGTATGTATCTCGTGCGTGAAATGCGTTTATGGCCTTCAGCGTGTAATGGGCATCGGCTAGCGCCATCGGGCCATTATTCACACCACAGGCCATAAACGTCTGCTTTACGCCCTTGATACATAAATAACTATTTCGTGGCGTGTTTGTAGATTTGGCGGTCGAACAAGCGATGTATCTACTATGTAACTCATATATCATTGTAATTCGTTACAATTATTTAATGAATGACATAATCATGGTCTCCGCGCGTGCGTTGAAAGTACTGTAATGATGTTCGATGGCTATAGTCAACATCAACAAATCCTTGTGGATATCACTACTTACCAAGTAACTGTAGGCGGCGAATCTCCGGTATTCGAAACATTGCACTTTAAATCAAAGTTTGTTTTCGGACGAAAACTCACAGAATTATCTACTGGCACTAGTTCAGGGCCTGAAACAAAAATTATTATGAAAATACCACAACAGTACTGTTTTAATAACCAAATTGGGTTTTTTGACAAATCACCATAGCAATAGCAACATATGTATTTAAGTGGACTTTTTTCTTGTGGGTACTCACCAGCGAAATAAATCGGAAATTTATGTGACGTTTTAATAACAGAATAATATTTTGACATACTGAAAAAGTGATTTTGGTTGGTTTCACACGGATAAAAGTTTGTATGACCGTGTGTCTTGACTTGCTGCGTCTTCAAGATACAGGATGTGGAAGTTGGATATATCAATTGATTTTTTTCATTATCAATCGATTTTGTCATTATCACCCAGTATAAGCTTTCATAATAGCCACGGTTGGCACGAATTCATTCATATGAATTGAGTCAGTGATTTAATTCGCGAATTAATTCAAACTCTCTCCAATGGAAACAAATCGCATTATTACCTCGATTATTACAAACAGTTTGAACTACATAGTTTAAATCCAATGGTATTATGTCAACCTGACCATTATAAAAATCGAATAAAAATGTGAGCGTCCACAGGCAGAAAACTAACTTCATATTTCCGACAAGAAAAATAATCGGAATGACCCGCTTGCAATGTCTTTCTGTCAAAAAAATTGTGTTCTACTTCTTATTGTGTTGAAAGACACCATGAGATCATGGGAACAGTAACATTCAATATGCATAATGATGTACAAACAATGCATGAAGTATCGAAAATCCATCCATCATTTCATCACTTATCACGAGATCTTTTTTACTCAAAGTAACCATGACAAATTGACATTTCAATGAGAATTGTGATGCTTGGCAATAATACGAAAAAAATTGCTGTCCAAAATGACACTAGTGCATAGGAGCGCACTGAAAATTGCTGCAATTTTTTAGATAATTGCGAACTTTGAAGTAGCTCTAACGATGAAGGTTCTCAGTTATAAGTTGCATACAGGCATTTATTTATTCATTTATTAATTTATTTTCAATCAATGGTTCCAGTTTGTTTTGCGAAAATTGCCTATACTTTGTTATGATATGCTTTTGGATTCTTGAAGAAACAGAAGTGAGTTTACATTTTTGTATCTTGTTCACGTAAATAAAATTTCTTTTAAAGTATGAATGGATTCGAAAAAGTCCGAATTAATTCAAAAAGTCATGACTTATTTCAACCCTGATAATATCATAATTCCGACTGGTTGGTGTATTAGTAGAGTGCCAATCGAATCCTATCGTTCACCCCGTGGGAAATCAGAGGTAAAAAGCTGTTACATGGCTAGAATTGTTACCTTCCATCTCCAGATCATGGATCCATATGCAACTTCCAAAGGAGAATATTTTGTATTTTCATGTTGAGAACGGGAGCAGATTCGTTTCCGAAGAAACGAGGAGAGAGAATCCCGAAAAATCAAGTAAAATGAATTTATCGAAGAAATCAGAAAGCACTACGACAATGAGATAGAAATTATCAAATAAATCCAAACGTTCTAATGAGTCGTATATCGTGATTCCCAAAGTGACAAAAACTCATCTGACCCACCCATATATAGAACAAAGTGAAATTATAGAAGATACTCCCCTGACTTTGCATGCATCAGATATGACCCAAATACACAAATTTTTTTGAGATATTTAGCAAGATATGAGAGATATTCCAGATTAAAAACAACTCAAGAATAAGGATGTCAAGGCTTACGAGGAAATGATACAAAAAAAACGTTTTTTATTTCTGACAGTGACATTATAAGCTTATATCGTCATAGTTACGATATCTATTATGAGGGTCATAACTCCCTTGGGATGTTATAGATGCTATAATTCCCTCTAACTAAAATTAAATAAGAAATGCATAGCAACACCCACGCAGTAACGTAGCAATAAGGAATCTCCTATTCGCGGTAGTCAAGATCATCATCTGACGTTCTGATGACATTGAAACTATACGGAAAAACATGTCTAACTTCCAATCGGAAAGGTATCTAATGAATGAAATCAGTCAGAAATAAAATTATCTATGTATCACGGGAATTACTGAGCCTCAATAACCTCAGGCAATTGCTGTCCCTCGGGCCAGAGGCCCTCGGGACGCAAACTTTGCCATCGGTAATTAAGGCCCTCATAATTCCCTTAATACATAAATATCTATTATTAGTTGCCTTATACACGATAAAGTTGATTCAGTTGATTCAAAGGTGTTGAGTATCTGTCAAGGTATAATATTCGCTAATTCGAAATTAAAAAAACTCGCACCGAAACACGTTGGTTCGGGAATAATGATTCATCAAGAGACATGATCGAAAAAAATTATCGAAGCTTTGGATTCTTGTGGACACTGTGTCGTAAAAAAATATTTTACAACTCCGCAATTCGATAGGTATCAAATGTTTTTTTCGAGTTTCCACAAGGATATCTTATTTTTATTTCAATATTATATGCATCATGTTCTGTTTCATTATTTCTCAATTTGTTTATGAATGAGATGGGTGACATTTTACTCTGATGGATGAAAAATGTACTTTCGAGATAGAATCATTCATAAAATAAATTGAGGTCTGATCAAACAGCAAGTTAAAAGGAATTTCTGTTAACTTTGAAAATAGCGATCGATTTAATTTTTCCCGTTAATTCCATGATCGTACTATTCTGTAACACTCAGTAATTCCCGGTAATTCATATTTACAGTGATCGTACTAGGACGGTCGCGGGCGTTGCGGGGAGAATCGGGGTATGAAAGCGGCGAATCGCGGTCCTTCGTACTACCTACATTGGATTATGATTTTCCCGAGGATTTTCCCAATAGCTTCCTTATTTATACTTCGATTTTCAAATTTGAAGAACCATTCGCATCTTGAAACATAGGCGCATGGACATTATTCGAAGTATTTTTTTGATAAACGTTGTAGTTACTGAGATAATGAGAAGTATATGAAAAGCGAGTTATAGCCGCTTGAAATATGATTTTCTCATATATATCGAATATCGTAATGTAATTGGTGAATTTCAAAATTTTCTATAATTTGTTCTACTTGTCACACGAAATCAAGATTCAACAGGGTGGAAGTTCTGGAACCCATCAATATTTTCCACGAATAAAAAAAATCCATATTTTTTTATAAATTACCCCCTACCCCCGAAACGCACAGGACGATTTTTTGACAAGTGTATCCATGAACTGGAGGGTAGGTAACAATTCTAGCCATGTCACAGCTTTTTACCTCCGATTTCCTACCAACTTTTGATCTAAGCGACTTACGATTCGTTTGGCAATCTACTATATGACAAATTCTCAAAATTGTAAATTTATACTCATGGTTATCGAGTTGAATAGCTGTGTCTTGAAGTGTCTTGAGTGAACCTCCATCTAAATCCGGCGTTTAGTCAGGTTTCATCATGATAGAACCTCGCTATCCTATCCAATGTGTATATACAGGGTGACCCGAAATTAGCCTGCCAAACTTCACCAGCGGCTTCTTCGACCAAAAATAGGAAGAAAAGTTTCAATGAACATGAGTCAAGAAATGTCTCCTAAGGGAGCTACGGCCCCCTGAAAGGGGGCTCCTGAAGATGATATTTCTTGAATATTTCCGGAACGCCACGTGATAAAATGATGCCCAATGCGGTGCATAAAATCATTTCAGGGTTTCATTAAGGAGTGTATAATACCGGGTGGGACTACATTGAGTATTGCTCAAACTTTTTCGTATGCATATTTTTCGACAATTAAATCTTGGATTATGAAAATTCACACCATTTCACAGAAAAGGTGCTCTTGTTCTGCATCGATCACATGTATTATTTTCGAGTGAAATCGATTTGAGAATATTGATGCAGTCACATCTTATGCATAACTTTGCCAATCTTCAAATCATAGTGGCATTTTTTTTTCATTTCCACTACGCCTCATTGCAATGTTATGCATAATATCTGAGATGTAACAATATTTTCAAATTGCTTTTACTCGATAATAATGCATTTGATCGTCACGGAACAATAGTACCTTTTTTCTGTGAAGAGGTGTGAAATTTCATAATCCGAGAGTACATTGTCGAAAAATATGCATACAAAAAATTTTGAGCAATATAATGTAGTCCAACCCTGTATTATACACTCCTGATTGAAATTTTTGAATTGATTTTATTTTCACTGCATTGGGCATGGAAAGTTTAGTGCTTGTATCAAATTGCATCTTTTTAAAACATGGACTTTCGGAAATACTCAAGAAATATCATCTTCCGGAGCCCCCTTTCAGGGGGCCGTAGCCCCCTTAGGAGACATTTCTCGAATCATGTTCATTGACAGTTTTCTTTTTATTTTTGGTCGTAAAAGCCGCTGGTGAAGTTTGGCAGGTAATTTCGGGACACCCTGTATAGGGTGTAAGTAAGTTGTTGAGGGTGGCTTTTCAATGGTAGTTTGACCGAAGTTGACTTTGGCACAACAGCTTCGATGTTATATGGGTTTGACAAGTGTATTTTAAAAAAAAATCCAAGCTGCATAACTGAGCTATTGGCTTTATGAAAAAATCTGGGACACCCGGTATATAACTAAAAAAAGTTGTTCATTATCTTGGAGATGAATGTTTCATATGGACCTCTTAGAATTCTCCGGAATTGAATAGGAAGTCCCCGGAATTCCTATCAATTGTACACCAGAATTAGAATTCCCATGTGGTCGACCCCTCGGAAAGTTGACTTCGCCCGTCCCTTTTAAGGATCCGTCAAATATTAAATCAACGACGAAATTTACGCTGACTCGTTGGATATCTTTATCAGTGGAAAATGGCAGATTCAAGTTCAGATTTGTGAGTGATATCGAGGAAGCAGCACAAAATGCACTATTCTGTTCGTCCATCCAAATTCTTACTCGTATTTTTATTTCATAATTGGTGCCGATACGGCAATGAAATTGATGACATACAAAGTGCCTCATTGATATATCCAACACAGTAAAACAAGAGCAAGTGTTATAGCCGTAGAAAAATATTCTTGTGGCGTCGATCTAATCAGGTCGGCATATTTCTTGTCTCCCTTTTTCATTCTATTCGTTGAAGAAAAAGGATAGGATGTATTCTCTTCCACGCCTTATCCTCTTGCAGATTGCGTTACTCGCTTGTTTTATCAGCCGAGTTATCAGCCTACTCGGTTCAATATGTATATGGATTTGTAGCATAATATGGGGTTTTTATGTTTATTCTTCTAATCGATACAAGATGGTCACTATTACTGTTATAGCTTCGATGCTCACAAGATCCTGATGTATATGAAATTTATATTGTGTTTGTATAGATAGATAGATATATACTTTATTGTCCAAGAATGAATTCTCATTGACAAAGTAATATGAACAATACGAATATTGTCCAATGTGTCAGAAGCAAATACATTTTTTCAACAAATACATACATATATAGATACAAATAATAAGAACTAATAAATTAAAATCAAGGGTAAGGGCTAACCTTGCATACTATCGATGCAATTGCATAAAAATAAAAATATATACAATATTAGACTGCATGAACATACAGTGTCATACAAAATTTAAGAAAACTAGCAAGAAAACTAGCAAGAAAACACGTTAAAATATTCATTAAAATAAGTGAACGAATATACAAACAACAGTTTTAATAGTGTTATTTATTGAGGCAGGTCAGCATGATATTCCTACAGGCTATAGTATGCTTTATATGGAGAAGCAGATGTTTAACTGATCTTCTGAATATTGTATGATCTAGAATATTCTTAGTGGAATGTGGTAGGTGATTAAACATTTTTTTCCCTTCATACATATTGGAGTGTTTTGTTAAATACAGTTTGGGTATTGGCAGGTGAATATCACAGTTTTGTCTTTGTCTGGTATTATAAGGTCTATCAACTTCAGGTAAATTAGTAACATATCTTTTCCGTCGACCTCGTTCTAACGACCAAGTTTAATGTATGAAATCGTTCATTAATGACCCCTATTAATAAACGATTTGTCTATTAATGCACGATTGTTTTATAGGCAACCAAACATACACCGCGTGCATTCATTGTTTATGCTATAACTTACGGAATCTGCATTTAAATCGAAAATATGGATTTCATCGAAGATTTTCTGTTAACGGGTTCGCCTTTCCAAGTTTCTGACACGATTTTTTCCCTGTTTTCTAACACAAGGAATTTATTTTCTATGTTGATCATTTCGACAAATGTCAAATGTCACTAATGTCAGTGACAAGGCTACTGGGTGATTCTTAGCAGTTTCCGGATGAATGATGAATTCGCGAACCAAGTTTTCTTCATTGCAGGAGAAATGAGAAATATAGTCGACGGAAAAATTTTGTAACCAACTTGTATATTAAAAGGCGATTAATGATCTCAAACATTAACGCGCTCGCTTCACTCGCACGTTAAAATATCTCGATCATTAATCGCCCTCATTAATACACTAGTTGGTTAAATAACTATTTGTGAATCAGGCATACTACTTCCAGAATGAAGATGCTCACTACAGTTAAAATTCGTAGCTGTATAAAATGATGTCTACAACTATCTCTGTTGTTAGCCCTACACAAATATCTCAAAGATCTCTTCTGCAGCACAAGGTCCTGATTGAGGAGTTTTTGGCTACAAAATCCCCATGCCATATCGTAAATGGGACTCAACGAGGGCAAAGTAAGTCAATCTGACTGTGGATATGTCGAGTTCATTAGCGACTATTCTGACGGCAAATGATCCAGAAGCTATTTTCTTACATAATAATGTGATATGTTCATTGAACTTTATCTTATTGTCAATAAACCTTGGCGATGGGAAACTGAGATTTGTTGGTCAGAAAGTTCTATTTCGAATAAGGCGTTAACAATTAAATATTAAAAATATTTTAATTTCGAAAGAAACAGCCTCAATATTTTGAAAACTACACATGAGATGATGAAGAGTCGAATTCTTTAACAAGTGGCCCTGGGCTATACAGTGCTTTTCTTTAATGCCCCCCCCCTTATTTTTTGAACGGGTCAACTGAAAAAAAAAAAAAAGAAACTTGGGGTGATGAAATTGGTGCATGAATACTATATTTTGGAGTAGAAATTACAGATGAAAATTTCAAGATGGCAACTAGGCGCCAATTTAACTTTAATTACTGAACAGATTTCGATGAAACTGTGATCAGTAATATTTCAAGACATCCTGAATCCAGTGGAGTATACAGAATTTTCATAAAATTCCTTAACATGAATTGGTGGGTTGATTAAACGGCATATTTTTCAAATTTCATTCCTTTATAACTTTTTTATTGATTGACGCATTACAACGTAATTTACATGTTACCCATTTGAAAATGTCACAAATCCAGTGGTGTAGTCAGATTTTTTCTAAAAAAATCGCTAGTAATTTTTTTAGATTTTTGACCTTGAAAAATCAGATTAGTTGGCCCTGGAAATGGAGATTTATTCATGATATTTGGTGTCCTAATAGACTTTTTGAATATCTACCTAACAAAAAAAAAATCATTCCAATCGGTTGAAAAATGTAAGTTTTATAAGGGTGCTTCCATCTTAAATGGGTCACACTGTATTTATGGTCGTAAGAAAAATAGTGTACATAACTCGTTGTAAAGTGTATTTCATGCACTCGTTACATTTCCGCACTCGCCGCTACTATTACACCTCAACAGCAACAGTATTTTTAGATATTATGTACTATAAGTGTCCACCCTGACCACTGAATAGATATCACGAGGTTGAGCTTGGTGCTAGGGAGCGTCTCTAAGTGTCAAATAGGATGGAACTATCCCATATTATTATCGATTTAACTCTTCAAGTACAGGTATATGTAATTTCCAAGGCAATATTTTTATTATTTGAATAGAAAATAAGTTCAGTTGAATATTTACATTGAGTGAGGGCTAGCCAAATTGATGGGACTTCGCAATATCAAAACTTCTTTCTCTGTCACACTCATTGAGCATATGGAAACTTAGAACGCAAATATCTGCGTAATCGTTTGAAATAACTCTATCAAACAGTTTTGGTTTGGAGATATTCCGATCCTGTGAAAACCAGTGAAAACGCCCAATTTTGTACACGTTGTGCCGATTAGACCAAGGAGTGGACTAGCTGTGTCCATTTTTTTTCTTCATAATTTTCGATGTAGGGAATAAAAATTCGAGAATGAATGTTCCAGGAGCTTCAAAAAATAGGGTGTGGAAACGTTATAAATTGTATGAATGATACACTAATTTTTTCTACTATCATGCGAGCTATCATGTTAATGTGCATTTTTAAAATGTCGAGGAAAATACCTAAGCAGCAAAACCTATGATGAACATAAGCGGATGAGAAATCAGGTCGATCGCTCAATATGTTGTACACATACAAAATAAAAACAAAACGATAGTTACCTTCTCTAAACAAATTTTCTGAAGAAAAATATGCTATAATTCTTCCGTTCGGACATTGAAATAATATTATTTATCCAGAAAAAAAGCAAAAATTGTTAAGTTGTTTTTGTTGTTCTATTTTTCTTTCTTTTCCTCTAAATTTTTGTGAGAAACTACATGTAGAGATTTAATATATTTCTATTTTCGTTGATTTGGCTATTTTTTTCCACAGGACATTGTTTTGAATAAAAAATTTTGCAAATGTTCACAATTTTGGTATAAAAATTATTGAAAGGGAGACCAGAATTTCTTTGTGCATAAAATATTTTTAGAAGAATTAGCTCATTGTTAACTATTTTGCGAATTTCCGAAAACGGGGTCTTGCAAAGTACCGCATCACATTAGTGAAAACTTCCATTCGATTATGTATTTTGGAAGCTCTAGAATTTTCATGGCCAGCTACAAATACAAATAGGTATTGGACGACCAAAGGTGGTTGTAATAGTTGTTTTCTCATTATAATGATTCGAACAGAAATACAAAAAAACTACGAGCTTTCTGTTAAAACTAACAATGAGGAAACACTCGACAGAACTTTACAACGCTCGCAAATAGGCCTTTTTGTTTGGATGATTTTAAGAGGCTCATGTGCTCGTTTGTAGAAGCACATTCTGATTGGAAAGGTCATTGACTAATTCTGAATAATATACTTTCTCAATCGATTTCAACATTTCAAGAAAATACAGAGATATTTTTGGACTGAATTACTCCTGCCACTGCGGGCCGAAATGCTGAAACCATACATTTGCCTAACATTTTTCGCCTCTGATTCTCCGATTCTCCATTCACACTAATACTAATAAACATTTTAATTATAGTCACAAAATGTTCTTAATCTATGACGCAAATAATTAAATGAACAATTTATGAATTTACACTCGACTATCACAATAAAAATTATAATTAGCGGGTTATTAATAAAATATCTCAATAAAGTGAGCCTAACCTCGGTCATAACGTGATGAAATGTTACGTATGGTACATACCTGCAATATACATTCCTAGCAACATATATTGTTATACATTTGAAGGAAATTCTGAAAAATTTTATCAAATAGCATCTGAATGCGAAAATAGCGAAAAGGTAATTTTTCACAAATCAAATGATTCAAATCATGAATTATGATTTAAATCACTAATTTCAATTTCAATCATGTTGTAATGTTTTGAATCAAATATAAATTGCTGTAAAAAGAAGTCGCCGAAGAAGAAATTCAATAAAGAAAAATAGTTTATTTAGGTGTTTACCTCGGTGTTTATATACATTATACGAGGTATATAAAACGGAGACAGACGTTTTGTCACAAGCAAATGAAAATCATCTAGCATTTATCTATTAATTAACTATTTTTTAACACCAAGTCGAATTTTTTAACTCAAGCGGTTAGCGAAAAAATGGTGTTGGGCCAGCTTAACCTCAAGCTAGCACATCCGTTTCACAATTTTCCACCCAAATGAGTTATGGACATGATTCAAACGCTAAAATTTTTAACTTTTTGATAACTTTCGAATGGTGTATCCTCGGGTGTATCGATAATTTGAATTTGAGCAAATTTGAATATTTTTAAAAGGGACAAATATGCAATAATACATGAAATGCATGTAAATTTTTCATGTAATTTTTTATGTAATTCTCAATCGCATTCTTTCAGCAGAAATCGACAGATTATGATTATAGATTATATGTTTTCCGAAAATAATACAGTTGTGATGGACAATATTCAAAAGAAAATGTATTATAAGGACAGAAAATCGCAATATGACTAACGGGATGACTAAGGAGTGTTTTCGAGGATCTAATATTCAATAACTTCAGCACAATCAGTTGATATTGATATATTTTTCAAGAATAGTACAGTTGTGTTGGGAAATATTTAAAACAAAATTATTATAAGGACAGAAAATGGCAATATGATGACTAACGAGTGTTTTCGTGGATCTAATATTTAATAACTTCAGCACAATCAGTCGGAATTGGAAGAATGTGGTTTCAGATGATATATTTTTCAAGAATTGTATACTTGTGATGGAAAATATTCGAAAGAAAAATTCTTATAACAACATAAAATGGCAATATGATGACCAAATAGTGTTTTCGTTGATCAATTATTTAATAACTACAGCACAATCAGTTAAAATTAAGAGAATATGAATCCAGATGATATATTGTTCAAAAATAGTACAGTTGTGTTGGGAAATAATTGGAAGAAAAATTATTATAAGGATAGAAAATGGCAATATGATGACTCACGAGTGTTTTCGTGGATCTAATATTCAATAACTTCAGCACAATCAGTTGGAATTGGAAGAATGTGAATCCAAATGATATATTTTTTTAAAAATAGTACAGTTGTGATGGGAAATATTCGAGCGAAAAACTATTATAAGGACAGAAAATGGCAATATTATGACCAAGGAGTGTTTTCGTGGATCCAATATTTAATGACTTCAGCACAATTAGTTGAATTTGGAAGAATATGAATCCAGATGATATATTATTCAAAAATAGTACAGTTGTGATGGGAAATATTTGAAAGAAAAATTATTATAAGGACAGAAAATGGCAATATGATGACTAAGGAGTGTTTTCGTGGATCTAAGATCTAATATCTAATAATTTCAGCACAATCAGTTGAATTAGGAAGAATATGAATCGAGATGATATAATGTTCTATTTTTGAATAATATATCATCTGGATTCATATTCTTCCAAATTCAACTAATTGTGCTGAAGTCATTAAATATTGGATCCACGAAAACACTCCTTAGTCATCATATTGCCATTTTCTGTCCTTATAATAATTTTTCTTTTAAATATTTACCAACACAACTGTACTATTTTTGAAAAATATATTATTTGGATCCATATTCTTTCAATATTAACTGATTGTGCTGAAGTTATTAAATATTAGATCCACGAAAACACTCCTTAGTCATATTGCGATTTTCTGGCCATATAATACATTTTCTTTTGAATATTTTCCATCACAACTGTATTATTTTCGGAAAACATATAATCAATAATCATAATCTGTCAATTTCTGCTGAAAGAATGCGATTGAGAATAACATGAAAAATTTACATGCACTTTATGTATTATTGCATATTTGTCCCTTTTAAAAATATTCAAATTTGCTCAAATTCAAATTATCGATACACCATTCGAAAGTTATTAAAAAGTTAGAAATTTTAGCGTTTGAATCATGTCCATAACTCATTTGGGTGGAAAATTGTGAAACGGTTGTGCTAGCTAGAGGTTAAGCTGGCCCAACACAATTTTTTCGCCGCTTGAGTTAAAAAAATCGGGTTGGTGTTAAAAACTAGTTAATTAATAGTTATTAAATACTAGATGATTTGCATTTGATTGTGCCAAATCGGCTGTGCCAGTTTTATATACCTCATTAATCTCATTATACGTACCGGGTGAACTAAGAACGTCTGTCGGCCATTTCTCAGCAACGAATGTTGATACAACTTTGAAAAAAAAAATCTCAACAAAAGTGACCCTGAAAATTAGCTGGAAAATATTTTTAGGTTTCTAAAATAGCCGCTATAGGTGACGTAACAGCTATGAGTGAAGTGTACTGAAAATATATGCAGTTTGATCCTTTTTTAATTCCTAGTTTTTTTTATTTCACAATTTTGTCCCATCTCAAAAAATCTAGTGGTGGGGCAACGTCAAATTATGTTTTTTTTTTAAGCGTCAGTAACTCTGATTATCTTCAACAGGATTTTACAATCTTGGGCTCGTTGTAAAGGCCTCTTCCTGTACTATCAACTGTGATTTGAATTGGTTTCATGTTCATTTCACCGAGTTCTAGTAAAGTGTTGTTCGACATATTTCAAGGTAGAATACGAAAGGATGTGAACTGGGCTTTAGGAGTTCATCTGACTGGTACTGGTATGATAACAGAGATTTCTGAGGAATATTTACCGTGGAAGTATATAGAAAAGCGGAAGATAGCCGACCTTTCTACGGTGTTCTAATGAGGTCAGAGGATTAGTTAGTGTGGCATCACCCACCAGGCGAATGGCTCATCTCTGGATGGAATCTGAGAGCATCAGCATATGTTTGGGTGCTGAACTCCATATGTGAGAACAGTATTCTAAAATTGTCCGTATCTGCGTTTTATAGATCATGAGAAACTGTTGAGGTGTAAAGTAGATTTTCGTACGGACTAAAAATCCGAGATTTTGTGAAGCAACTTTCGCGATGGATCGGACATGATTTTTCCATGGGATTCTGTACCAGAATATGACATTTTCAGAAGATTTTATCCTTCATATTTCAAGAGTCATTTTTAATATTGCATCTAGGTGGCCATGATCGGACGTAAACTATTCTAAGACCACAGGGGATGTCGGAAAAGTATGATCATATAGTTTTAGTGACCAGTATCACAGATAGGAAGAAGATATGTTGAAAAAATCACATTTCTGTGTCCTTACTATTATTTTTCAAATGGCAACTATTTTTTGACAAGCACTTTCCGAAAAAAGGATTTTTTGACGAATCTAATGATACAAATTTATTTGCGATTGGAATGAAAATAATAACATACATTCAATATTAGTAAGGAAAATACTAGATATTTATATGCATATTCACATTTGTCAAGTGTGTCATGCCATGAACCCATGATGCATAATAATCTGCAGTTATTTTTTTTTTCGAGTCTTCATTGGAAAAGAAAATGCTAAGGTATCCACTTTTGTCTTTGATTATACATCATTGTGACGAAAAATTGAACTAAAAATTAACAAAAGTGAAACTTTTACTGTCCGCTAATACCTCGGCTAATACGGCTCGTATCCTCGCTTATATCACTGTCATTACCTTGGTGTTTTCTCAAAGATGGCCCATTTCCGGAAAAACGGTTATATAACTTGGCAACGCCGCGTCGGGTTTTCAAAAACAGGAAACCATAAGTAAGCATCATTTCGTAGAAATCTATATATTTTGATAGATATAGGGTGTTTCATTTGAAAAAAACAAGTTTGAAGCTAGGTTTGATGTCACTTTTTTCTGAGTCACACTGCATAATGAAAAATAATATTGGACCTGCAACTCCTGTGAAAAAATGTTTCTTCCATCTCTAAAAGCTGCTATCTTGGTCTCCTCTCTACTATATCTCGGCCATTAGTCGTGTGCTTTTCACAAAATTTCCACAGGTATGGATAACCTTCAATATGATCAGTTTTCCAGAAAGGAACATCAATTTAGATAGTGCCGTGCGTTTTTATTAACATGAGGAGTCCATTTTTTATCAAATCATATTAGGAATTGTTCAATGGGAAAACTAGCCTCATAATATTGTTATTCATGGTCTCAAACCCCCATATGTAAATGTTTAAATAATTTCTATGAAACTTGCATAATGGAAACGGTGAGTTCAACAAAAAAGTCCATATTGAAAAGGAATATTCTCAGACATATTTATGAACACAAAAAATGGATATACAGGGTGTCCGCTAAAAGGAGGTCAATCCATTAACCACATATTCCTTGAACGAAAACAATATGAGTTTCTAAATACCATTTTTCATTTTAGCCCTTCATATTCGATATACAGGGTGTCAAAGTTGGAAATTAAAAACTGTTTTTTTCTAATTACTCGCGTATTTGATAAGATATTAATCTCAAAATTGGTACATTACTTCAGCACAAAGAGTTACATCGTGTGAGGAAAACATAACAGAAAATAATTGTCAAATATTCAAAATACTGGGGGTCAAGTACACACTTACCCCCATATTTTTTTGTACGTGCGCTAATGACTTCCTATCTGTTTTCCTTCAAGTGTTCAATCATTTGTGAGCATTTTTTGTTTCTTGTAAATTTCGATTAAATCATTTGTTTATAAGATATTTCGAAATGTACTGGTTATTGTTTGATGACTATGCGGCTTACGGTAATATCATAATGTTCACATACTCCTATTTATTTCGTCGAAATTGGAAGAGGGCGTATTGTTTTACGTACGAAATGGTAAATATGGAAATACCGGGTGCTCAGAGCGAATGTATTAAAATTATTTTTACAAAAAAAAAGTGTAAAAATTATTTTAATACATTCGCTCTGAGCACCCGGTATTTCCATATTTACCTTTCCGTACGTAATAAGATACGCCCTCTTCCAATTTCGACGAAATAAATAGGAGTATGTGAACATTATGAGATTACCGTAAGCCGCATAGGCATCAAACAATAACCAGTACTTTTCGAATTATCTTAAAAACAAATGATTTAATCGAAATTTTACAATAAACAAAAAATACTCAAAAATGATTGAACACTTGAAGGAAAATAGATAGGAAGTCATTAGCGCACGTACAAAAAAAATATGGGGGTAAGTGTGTACTTGACCCCCAGTATTTTGAATATTTGACAGTTTTTTTCTGTTTTGTTCTCCTCACACGATGTAACTCTTTGTGCTGAAGTAATGTACCAATTTTGAGATTGATATCTTATCAAATACGCGAGTAATTAGAAAAAAACAGTTTTTAATTTCCAACTTTGACACCCTGTATATCGAATATGAAGGGCTTAAATGAAAAATGGTATTTAGAAACTCATATTGTTTTTATTCAAGGAATATATGGTTAATGGATTGACCTCCTTTTAGCGGACACCCTGTATATATAAATATTCAGTATTGAAATGAAAATTGAAATGTATAGGAGAAGTATACTTGTATAAACTCTGATCTTGATGAATATCAATTTTTCATACATCCAATAAAAAAGTACATCTTGTTTTTTTCTTTCAAATCATCATATTCTACCTATGAAGATATTGATCGTACTAAAATTTGCAATTGATTTAAATGCACTATTTTTTCAAGACAAAGTATAAAACTAATGGAGCCAATCATGTTAATTCCCAATGAGGCAATTGTATAGGGAAGCACCAAATACATTCAGTCTCACTCATTTTTTCCTGCTCTTTTCAGAATTGTAAATGATATTCTAAAATATTGATATACATGGTGTTGTTTCAGCACAAAACCTACTTATTAATTTTTTCAAGGCCGGCCCTGGAATAAGACTTTTTTTTATTATGTCAACCATCACCATTGTGGACAAAGAACATACGAACCAACTACCAAAAGAATGTATAGGGTGGCTCATAAGTTATGATTAACTGAAAAATGAGGGAAATCAATAAATCACCCTGTATCTTGGTTAGATAAAGAATGGTAGATCTATGAATTATAGATTATTCAGAAGCACCTCGTTGTCCTCCATCTACTATTACTGTATGTATTCTCTCATTTTATATGGAGTTTTATATCAACTTCAGGTTATTACAAGTGGTAGAAAATTATAATTTCATCAATTAATTTTTCAATGAATTCTTAGACTATTGATTGTTGATTTCTACTCATTGTATTAGCACAAAATCACAATTTTAGGACGACAAAATATCATTCTGTAATTAAAACGTCAAATAAATTTCCGATTTATTTTGTACCCACCTTGGTAGGTACCCCTGGGAAAAAAATCCACTAAAATACATAGGTTGTTATGGTGATTTGACAAAGAAAACCAATTTGGTTAGGTAAACATGGGTAAACAGGAACATTACTGGTGTGGAGTTTTTCCTTGTAATACCACTAGAGGTTGAATTATTTCAGGATATTTTTTCCAGCTCATGAATATTTTGAAAGTTAGATAATTTTCAAGATAATTAGTGTTTGCATTGCAGTTCCTTCCATTTTATATCAACTTTGGTTAAAGCCCATAAATTGTTGATTTCTACTCACTATGAATAGTAGCACAAAATCACTATCTAAGGGCATAAAATGTAATATTCTTTCAATTAATAGTTACCTACATAGAACTACAATGAGAGGTAGAAAATTATGATTTTAATATTTTTCATAATATTAGTACATAACTAAGTACATACATAAGAGATTTGATTTGCATCAGAGTTTCCTTAGTGATATTAGCCTATAAATTGTTGATTTCTACTTGTAGTTGCATGGAAATACCATTTTAACCGATTTTAACACTGAATATAATTCATTTTCAAATTTTACATAAGTTGAGGCACTACAAGTAGAAATACTCAACTCATAGGTTTGGTTGTAGAAAATTAATTTTCTTATTTAGTCATTAGAAAGTAAAAAAAAATCCAATTCAATTCCCTGTCAGGAGTGTTGGCTACCCAAGATGAAACAATTTCAATAAATAACATAAAATATGTTGCTATGGCGAGTTTTCAATGGAAATAAGTCACTTTTTCCATATTTAACTGGACATTTGAGGAAAAAATCAGTATAAATCAAAAGATCAGTATACCTACCCAAATCAAAAAAATAATCAGGATTGAATGGAAAAAATTGATTTATTTATTC